>UNPR01000007.1:0-448635 GCA_900536425.1 Hymenoscyphus linearis
GGGGGGGGGGGGGGGGGGTTAATATAGGTGTAGATTGTTGTTTTCATGTTGAGAGGGGGACGATGGGTTTGAAGGAGGTGTGGGTTACTGTAGGATGTATGTTGGATATATCTGTTTTTCACCGTTTTTGGTTGAGCGGGAGAAGGAGGAAGAGAAGGAGAAGGAGAATTGTAAGGAAGAAGGGGATGGGAAGGGAAAGGGAAAGGGGTTAGTGAGGAGAAGATGGTTAGGAAGGGGATGGATGGGACTTGCGAAGTTGGTGGAGGATGGTTTTAGGAGGGAGGTGGGGAAGAGGGGGATGAGGTGGAGGGGTCCCCGTGTGAGGGTTGAGAGGTGTGAGGTTGGGTGTGGGGATTGTGGGGGTAGGGATAGGAGGTATAAAGAGGTTAAGAGGGAGAGGGTTAAGGAGAGGGTTAGGAGGAAGAGGGAGGGGGAGAAGGGAGAGGGAGGGAGAGAAGGGATTTGAGAGGGGAGGGGGGAGTAGAGCATGATTCTGGGGAATTGCTTTGCGTTGGATGCTTTGCGTTGGATCCCTTAATATAACATATTCATGAGTTTCATTACAGACACTTCTACATCCTAAGTGCTTCAGACGACTTCAACGGGAAAACAGCAATTCAAGCAACTACATTTACAAGTTTCCCAGATCTACCATCAGCTGAGATCGCTTATTTTCTTCTACGCACTTCGACCTCCGCATTACCGAAACATGCGATCAGGTGGATCCAACGAGAAACCGACGAAAGAAGAGAACCCAATGAACGGCGATACGAAAGAAAAAACACCGTTTAATCACAATCACAAACCACCCGTTATCCTATTCATCAACATCGAATCCCACAAACTCACCTTAAAGTATACAACCAGAGTACACAGTAACTAAAACAACGATAAAGCGCTCGGCTACCTCGTTTTCGATTTCGGAACGACCAATTCGAACTAAGCGACTTGCCCTCCACGCAAGGGGTGCAAAATGCGGTTTTCGACCACCATATCCTGAACAGCAAGCGCAAAACAAGAGAGTCGAGTACGATATCCTGGAATCTTCGACCACGTCAAAGATTACGAGGCGAATTATGGAAACTTTTAGCAACGAAAGTTTTTATCCGGATATTTTGGTTCCACTACAGAAACCCTTTGAAGATACGAGGGAGCTCGATATTCTGAATGTGAAGGAGATTATTATAGTATTTCATGGTGTCTGGTTTCGAGGAATGGAGAGGAAGGAAGATAGTTATTGGTGCCGAAGTTGTTGAATGTTCTTCAACCCCTTTTTCTATGGATGTGAAACTCGGTGTACATTTCAGATCTCATTTTGATGACGTGGACCGGAGGGTACGGGCCAAGGGCAAGAATTGGGATATGGAATTTGATTACATACGTGTGAGCATTATTTCATTTGCCAGAAGTTGTCCAGGAATCTTTTGTGGCAGAGAAACTCGAGGTTCAGGCGGAGGAGTGAGGCTAGAGCGAGGGTTGCGAGGAAAGGGGACTGAAAGATTGAGGATATCACAGTTGATAAAAACCATGTTCCTGGGAAACATTAACCCGCTTGTGTTTTCAATTCTGTAGTAAAGGAAGTTTCAACGATGGGAACAAGAGAGCGAAGTGCGAAGTGCTCATTGCAACATTGGCTCCTGGCGGGCAGAAAAAGATTAACTTAATATGAATGATTACTCTTCTTGTCCTAGGACGTTCGGTTATTTATCTTGATTACTCGAAATATATATATGACAATTGAAAAGTAAAGATTAAATTACGATTAATAGAGCATTATTTACTGCCACTTTTTCTGTGCGCAACGTATTTGGAAAGAATAAATGGGATAAGAAAAGAGACACCATAACAGGAAAGAATTGAATCATTGTGGTCTTTAACCCGGAAGAATCCTTAGCTCACCTTCTCTCGGGTTCATCTCGCAATGCGTTGACTTGATCCTATCGGGACACAACTTGCCATCCACAAAGAGCTTACCACTAAATATCATGCGAAGTCTCTGCAGAAGATCAGTTGTGTCGCTTCGATCGAGCAGCATCTCCTTCAGCCATCGCTGCTTTCCCCAATCTGAGAAATGTGGCCAGCTAGTCTTGAATATCAGACCGCTTCCGGAATCATCTAGGCCTCCTCCAAATAGTCTGCCATCGACCACGACTCCTGAGCACAACAGATCCAATTCTTCTTCATATTCTTTCAACCCTCGAGGTCGATCGTTGATGGCAAGCAAAGTAATCGATTTTAAATTCTTTAAATCTGCGAAAGCTTTCAACCCACTGCACATCCATTCGAGTTCATCGCGGTCGAGCAGTTCGAGGGTGATTTCGATATGCTCTATCCGACGTACGTCATCGACCTCCAAGAGCCTGTTGAACCTCCTAAATAGCTGTGTCGGCTCGCGCAGTCCAAGACCGTTGTGTTGCCATATTATATCCTTACATTCTCGCTGGATCTGCTTGCAAGTTCGCAATATCGACAGCGAGCGTGCTACTTCGATTGACCATGGTGATAATGTAACAGCGTTCGATGACCCAGCGAGAATGTCGATATAAATATGGTCGCGAATCTCTCTCGGAAGTTCGAGAAAGGGGAGAGGAGTTCGTTCCGGAATCTTAGCCAGCGGAGGAATTGGTATCCTATCACGCGGCGTCTTCTTCCTTGTGGGTTTCGAAGTATGGAAAGCCATGGTGAAGGATGTCATTGATTACATCAAGTTGCTTGGCTAGGAGAAGGGTTCGGGTGGGCGCTTCGGATGAACCCCGGCCATGTTTGGGCAAACCACTTTACGCGAAGGAGGCGCGCGCGTCGAAACCCCGACGCGACTGCCGGCTGCTATCCCAACCTCCCTCAGGAGACCTTGTAAACATTCTTGAGGGTGGAACTTGCTACCCAGAACACAACTTTCGAGCACCCCACGTTCATCGAACCCCGCTTCATTTCGTTAGGCAAGCTCTTACCACCAACATCTTTTTCATCGCAATCACATATTTTCATTATGCCTACCGCAATTAAGAGAAGGAAGCTATCAACAGCTCCTCGAAAAAAGACTGCCTCTGCGACCAGACAACAGATTGGCGCATTTACAAAAGTATCTAAAGGTAACAATATCGCTACCAAAGCAGCCATCGATAAAACGAATCCCATTGATACCATCGCCTCAACCATACCTCCAGTCGAAAAGTCTTCAGCAACTGGTGGAAAGCGCAAATTATCAGAGATTGACGAGGATGAAGTCGCAATCGAAGCATTGTCACAAAAATCATCTACCTCGAAAACAGTCAAAAGCACCAAGCTTCTTTCTCGAACGCGATCCCAATTAACTCCTCAAACACCGCGAAAATTGACCACCAAGAGTACTGTCAACAACACCGTCGACACGCCAACCAAAGGGGCCCGAAGCCTTTTGGACCGGCTCCTCTTGACCTCCACAACGCCGACTAAGACCCCACTTAAACCCGAGACATCACATACACCGCTTTTAGACCTGAATACACCTCCATCATCCCAAGAACTTCCAACTGAATTACTCGACCTCATCAATTTACATGCCGCATTCCTGACAGCACTATCGCTTCATTACGCTCATAATGGAATCAATTCGCCAGCCGACCTTCGCATGCTCTGCCCGAATGTGGCTCGAGCTTGGGGAAAGCGCAGTGTCACCCTGGAGGATATTCGTAGAACCATTGGAGTCCTGAATGCAAGTATCCTGGAGCGAAAGAAGAAGGATGCAACACCACAACTTACACTATCGGATTATGGACACGGTAAAATATGTATTGAGATCCACATCTCAGCAGGAAAGCCTGGCACCATTATCGCTAGGCCTGTGAACGAGAATTTGTTGAATGAAATATTTTCTGGAGGATTGAAGAACTCTTGGAAATCAAAAGCCTCGGAAAATATGGACGTCAAGAAGTTCATTGAAACATTACAACTAGAACCCATTACTACATGTTCCTCTTTACTCAAAATCTCCCCAATGCTCGCCAAAGGACAACGAAGATTGGAGGATTTCAAAATCGGAATTGCGGTTGCGAAAGAGCAGGAAAAGGCAAAGGCAGTAGAAGCAGAAATCGCCTACACCACAGGAGCCACCACCACCGGAGCCAAACCCACTCTCCTCGAACGCTTGAGAGCAAAACAGTTGGAAAAGGCGAACCAACCACCACCACCCACCAAAGCAGAGCTTGCTCGCAAAGCAGCAATGCAGAAGATTGAAGAAGTTGCAGCAGTCCTAGTCCATCTCAGCACATCAAGTTCTGTTGGGCAGACACGAATTTCGTTTACTTTACCGACTGTAATTGGCAAACTGCGAGATTCGTTGAAAACTCCAATATCCAAAGTAGAGAGCGAAACCTGTTTGAGATTGTTGGCTAAAGAGATAGCTCCTGACTGGGTAAAGATGGTCAAAATGGGCAAGTCGGAAGCCCTTCTTGTGAACAGGGATGAGAGGCCCACAGAGGCTAGCATTTCTGAGAGAGTTAAAAATGCCTCCTGAAGGAATGGAGCATTGAATGAATGTAGGATAGAAGGATTTAAAAATAGTAGGATACTGTATAGATTTGGGATTTTTGGATACGAAGTGGACGAGGTCCATACTGAGCGCTCTGTACGATAGAAAGTAGGCCTATGAACATCAGTGAAATGATGAAATGTGTTTTTTTTTCTATTCATACTGCCTGTGATTGACTTCTAATGCGATCAAAAAGCTTCTAGACAATCTTCCGCTGCCCTCTGTGGGATCCTTCATAACTCATGAGTTTTCCCCCACACTTTCCATCCCCGGCAAATTTTACCCCGCCATAGCTCACTTCTTCTTAGGACCAAATCGTGGAGCCCCAATATCACTTCCTCGCAACTTGATGCCCAACACTCTTTCCATCGCAGCTAGCACCTTCTGATCTGGAGCCGCAGTCCCTCTCTCAAAATCGGCAACGATAGTTTGGGTGGTATTACACTTGGTGGCCAAATCCTTCTGTGTCATCTTTGGCTCCATCTTCTGTCGTTGATCGGAAATAGCAGTTCCGACTACCTTTCCGACGGTGTTTGGCTTGACGATATCATCGCTGCGATCGACTTTGGTGAGATGTTGGCCTTCGACACCTGGTTTTGATGCCTGCGAGAATGTTAGTGGTGGGGGGGAGTACTATCTGGCAGATAGAAGGAGGGGCACAAACAGAGTTTCCAGCGCCGAATTTCTTTTCTGTACCGATGACGGCTCCTGAGCGCTGGGCAGCGTTGAGGGCAGACTTTCCGCGGACGACGGTCTCTCGTACTCCTCCTCCTCCGCCACGGGTCTTGCTTCCAATCTTGGTAACATTGTCCCAGTCGTCCATGATGAATTCGTGTGTGTTGGTGGATGTAGACTGAAAGGGTTTATGATGATATTTGTAGTTTTTGAGACTATTTGTATTGGCGTGGTGGAAGGTGGCTTGTTGTTTGTGTAGTGGTGTTGACAGTCGACGGCGAGGGCGAGGGCTCTCAAAAGGAAGTTATGGCGGGCACTTCGGCGGTAAGGCTGTGCTGTGCGACCTCGAGGCTTTGCCGGGTGAATCACATCGGAGCTAAGGACTTTTCGGATCATACCCTAGTAGACTCTCGCCTCCACATTATTCACGGCTTCAAGTTTCTTTCTTGGGAAAGCTATAGATAGGGCAAGGGCAAGGACTTTGATTTAAAACACTAGTGTCGGCTATTAGCGCATCCATGATCCATCCTTCATCTGATGCAGTATATGATTTCTTTTTCCCAAGTTCCTTTCCCCACCTCTTCTATACTCATCTCTACCCCACCCCACTCCGGATTACTTCGCGTCATGAGGTGATTCAAAGACGTCAAAAGGGACGTCCTTTTGTGTTCCTATCCGCATCTTCTCAATTTTCTCGTGATTTAATTACCACTGGTATCCAAATACAATGGCAACCTTGGAATTGCCATTGGCCCTAATAATCATCGTTGCGGTCGTCGCACACGGAACACGATTTGAAATCCTTCTAGCGAGTGGAATTGGTCTATTTTTGAGTCGAGATGTCACTCGAGAGGCCTTTCAAACGCTTACTAGCTTGCTAAATGTTCCTCTGATTATTTTGGGTTTTGTTCTTCTCCAAATTGTTCGATATGTTCTTACTCTCTCGGTTTCAATCTCCTCAAACGGCGACCACCCCGCTAAAGCCATGTTCTTTCCTTGCAAGACAAGCCACATAAGACTATATCCCAAAAAGAACAGCTTCGAGTACTCTTACTTGATGGTTGGGATTCCAATTGGTTGGGAAGGGACAGCTGGTGGATTGTTGTCAGCTGATGTGGAGAAGAGCCAGAGTCCTTGGTACCTGAGATTATTTTCTTTAGGACCCAGTACGTCTTGGTGGTCCGTTGATGGTGATAACTATCTAGCAAGAGGCTCTGGTTCATTAAAAGATAAGCTGGAAGGATATCTCGAAAGCGAGGTATATCACATTTCCCATTACAGCCGTTTGAGCATCACTAACTAACATGCTCAGGGAATTGATCCACAAAAGTATCCCTACGCCTGTCTCTTTACTGCTGCAGAATGTTTAGGGCATTCCTCAAATCCTGTCTCTTTTTGGCATCTGTATTCGCCAAGCAAACAACTAGCAGCCGTCATCTACGAGGTTAACAACACATTTGACGAACGTCATATGTATTTTCTCGAACCTCAACCAGGAACTGTAGAAAACCCAAAACCCAACATTATCAACCAAACAAATAAATCACCAAGAGCCCATGGGAAGATTTCAAAAGAATTCTTTGTCTCGCCCTTCAACTTCCGCAATGAACGGTATGGTATGTCATTGTACGATCCATTCTTCCCAAGCATGACTGGCACTGGTCCACTCAACCATGCAATCACTCTGACAAGCAAACATGGACACCCAAAGCTCGCTGCTCGAATCTGGTCCACGGCTCCTGGTATCGACCCATCCGAGCTTTCTCTTTGGCAAAAAACCGTTTTCATCTGGTCATGGTGGTGGGTTGGATTAATGACTTTACCTCGCACCGTCGTTCAAGCATACAAACTCAAATTTCGTCGCAAACTCGACTTTTCAGTTCAACCAGAGCCCAGATTAAACTCAATCGGACGACATGCTGATACGTTCGAGTCTTTCATGGAGAGAATCTTCTCTGCCTTTCTGACGTACCTGGTATCTAGGCTTACCATCCCGGTCAAGATTACCTACGTCCCAATAGGCATCAAGGATACACAAGCGCGGATCCTGTACTCTCCGCCCGCTGAAACAATATTTTCAGAGCTTTCAGACAAGAAAAGCAGCATCAAGGACCTTCACATTCAAATCTTGACACCAAAATTCTATAGTCGACTCATCTACTACGCATTCTCCCCCATTCTCGATATCCTACGAGATGAATCCCAACTACTCAACCAAACCCTTCAACTTTCCGATACAGAAATCCTAGAAACAATCTTCAACCCCAACCATCAAAAACCAGGACGCTTCCCCAAACCAACAGAAGCCAAGGAACAATCCCCCTTCGAAAAAGTTGCAGTCTTCATCCTCGCTCTCCTTACTGGAAATACCACCCGAAACCCAGCACCACTAATCGAAAATTGGGAACGAGGACCTAATAACCCTCCATGTCCTACCATGAAGAAAACAACAACATCGAATGAAATCACCACTGATTCCTTTCTCGAGTTCCTAATAAAGGACGCGGATACCGATGAACAGGAACGCAAGGATTTCTACATCCAAGCCGTAAAAGCGAGGATTGCGCCCTATGTTGCTTTTGGGTCTCTGTTGCTTTTTGATGTCGAGGTTTGGATCTTTAGGTCTGTTTGTGTTTGGGTTTCTGTGAGTGGGCTTTTTAGACATTTTGGTTTGCGGTGATGGGTGTATGTGGGTGGTTTGTGGTTTGCGAATTATATGTTTTGTTTGATGGGGGGTATTGCATGGTATGGGTGAGTGGGTGGTGTATTAATATGGGAGTTTTCTAGCTTACCTTTATTTTTTTTATCTTTTCTTTTGTCTTCTTTTCTATTTCTTAGCTGGCTGCAACATAGGACATGGAACCCTGGCCGCGATGATGTAATATGGTTATTAGACTGACTGTAGAGTACTCGATGGAGGATAGATTTCGTCTATTGTATTGTATATAGAGAATATTGATAGAATATAAAGTTGCTACAATAATTCTTGTCCCATCATTCTTGTCCCTTTAGTGCGTGTCATCTGAGGTTTTGTTTTAACTTGACATCTCTCTTTGATATTCTCAACTAAATAATAACCATTTTAGTCTATAGAGCAACTCTTACTCTTCAGAATTCTATAATCTAAGAAAGAAATCAATATCCCAACAAATAACCACCAGATTCTAAACAACCAACAAATCCCAATAAACCATCCTATCTATACCCCCCCAAAAAAGCTCCACTCCAAGAATCTAAACCATCACCTTATCACCTTATTACCTTCCTATCATACCCCTTTTCAGTCGCAATTCACACAACTTAACGCCCTGCCTTAATCTACATCCTATCATCTCATCATCATATCATCTCACAAAATAAAAAAACCCTCCCATTCATTTCTTATACTTACCAGAAACTATTCAAACAACCAAGGGAAAGTAAAATACCAGAAAGGACTCTACGTATACCGTACCACGGGGGTTGTAGGATTACCTACCGAGCGGAATAGCCAGCTTTAGTAGGGGTCCTAAATCCCTTCTTCAATGATAATGATAATGATGTTGAGATTCGATTTATTCATTCGTTGTGATATTTTCACTTTAAATTTTTAGTCAAATACCCACTTTTCGCTGGTAAAGACTGATGACCACTTTACCTACACACAAAACTTACGAGTATAAAACCCGTCTAACAGTTTTGACTTTCCAAATGAACCTTCTGGTACCTCTCAAAAGCTAGGTCAATCAAGTAAGACAAGCCAAGTTACAGTAGAGAAGAGTAAAAACTTTAGTTAGATTTTTTGCTTGCTACATGCCTAGCTATTCCAAGACATGCCACCCTTTTATCAACCCGTGAACCACAGTCCAAACATCATTTACAATCATTTCTCCCCATCAGTCTTCAGGACCAGTAGTATCCGCCTCACTCCGTTCCACATCCGAACTCTCCCGACCCTTGCCCTTCTTGAATCCCAAAGCCCTGGACCAATTGACGCCCATTCGACCTTCCTTGGGTGTGCCCGGATTGTCTTTGCGAGACCATTCTCCAGATGGCATGCTACCAAGCATGGGACTGCTATTGGCACTCTCATAATTCTTGCCAAGCTGACTATCATCACCAAGATCAATACTTCCGTCTCGCTCAGCTCGGTCCGAATCAGCTGTAACGCTTGTTCCCTTTTTGCTGCTGAAGAGGTTGGAATCTTTGCCCCGAATTGAAGAAAGACTGAACTTGCTTGAGCTGCCTTTTCGAAGAAGCCGTCTGGTAAATGAATTGTCTTTGTCCTTGGTGCTACTAGACATCACATCGGATGGTGCATTGCTTGTAATGATATCCAGACTTTCGGAAGACTCAGCAACACTGTTTTGAGTATGAATTGAACGATTGTCGCGGGACTTTCTCGATTCAGATGGCGAACCAGAAAAGGGGTGCTGAGAACTGTCTGCTGTAGATCCACGACTCTCACTAGCTGGCTCATTCCATATAGCACTCTCCTGTTCCTTTTCGGCTTTGCCAGAGCGACTGAACATCGCTCTAAAAGTCGGTGCTGCGGGGTTGAGTCGGGGAGTGACAGGCTTGTTGGCTGAGGCAGGCCTTGTTCCAATGACACCAACTGGGGGTGGACTATTTTGGCCTGCCATAAGCTCCGATGGAAGAAATTCGTCATCATCGCTGGCAATACCTGATGTCAAAGGATTCGAGTTACCATATTGAAGGCTAGGTCTTCTGGAAGGGGTCCTTGACCATGGTTGAGTAACATTAACAGACCAATTTGTAGCTAACGGACTGTTTCTATTGATAATGTTACCTTCTGCGGCTGGCCATCCAAACGGCGCACTGTCCGTGGATGGTCGAGGGAGATCCGAGGAGGCGATTGACACAGGGCGTGGGCTGCTAGGGTCGCGATCCGAGTAGTTGATGGGATCATCAATGCTGGACCCAAACATGTTGAGACGACGTCGTCTGGCTGTAGGATTACGAGCAGGAGCAGGCGCGTTGCCTTCTATTGCATCACTTACTGAGCCACGATTGAACAAGCTTGGCATCACATTCCAGCCAGAGGTAAAACTAACACGTCTTTGTCTGTTTGCCATGGATTCAGGTTCGTCTGTAGAACGAGGAAAGGATTGGCTTTGGCCAGATTTTAGACTTCCTAGAGCTGGACTGTCATGAGGAGTTGTCTTCGCTCGAGACTTTGGAAAGCCGAATAAATTGGTAAACTTGTTGTGCGACGAGGCATGGTGGGATGGGCTCGGAGATCCAATAGCGCCAAAATCATTCCTGGGCCTCTCATTGTCCAAGGCATGATCATGACTAGAGACACCGTACTTGGCCAGGTTATGTGATGAAGCTTGAGGGCTCGACACTCTACTCGCAGAGCGGCTCGATGTTGGTGATTGGGGGTCATTGTCAAAAGCGGATTGACTCGTGCCATGCAGAGCACCGCCAAAGGATCGAGGGGAGTTATCGCCTTCGAGGCTCGGGTCATCATCCGAAAATATATTGGATGGCAAAAGAGAAGTCGCCGTAGGACTCAGAGGCGCTCCGAGGGTCATCGCGCGTACCTCTGCTTCACTCATTCCAATCGTTTGTTCTGAAAGGGGTACCATGGCTATATCGTGGTTGAGATCAAAGTATGGACCTGGAGCGAAGGACGGGGATGTTGTGTTGTTCATGCCATTGTAGGCATTGGCGCTTGAATACTGAGAATCCATTGTTGCAAAGCCTGGTATAGGGGAGGAAACAGTTCCATTGCGACTTTTGCGATTACGGTTGCGTCGTGACTTTGCTTTGCCCTGGCTTGCGGGATCAAAATCCACACCAGAAGAATTTCCATGATACATTAGCGGATTATTTGCCAGAGGGTTGTTGGCCAACCTGACTCCTAATGCATTGTAGGTGTTCTGGGCATTGTGATATTGTACTTCAAGCTGTCGTAATTGTACTTGTTGCGAATTGAGTTGTCGTACCAAGTCTTTCTCCCTCATTTCCCATTCCAGGTCGCGCTGTTTCTCTGCGGCATCAATTGCTCTTGATTCGTCGTCATCTTCACCTCCAGGAAGTGTTTTACGTGCGGATTCAAGCTCCTTGATTTGAAGACCCTTAAGCCTGATCACTTGGTCTAAACCGTCAACAGAGTTTTGCCTTTTCCTAATGGTTTCTCGGAGCTCTTTGGCCCTTTGCTCTTTATTTTTCAAAAGATCGTCCTTCTCTTTCTGCCACTTCTCTCTCTCTGCCTTCATTTCATCAATTTCTTTCCTCCATCGAGCCACATCAGCTTGCATTTTGGCTCTTTCGTTTTGCTTCTCCTTCAGAACCTTTTCTTTCTGCTGTTTTCGATTTTGGGCTTGTCGGTTAGAACGCTCTGAGTAATTGACCTCCTTCTTTAGCTTCTCGCTGGCTTCCTCCTTCTCTTTCAAGGCTTTTCGTTTCTCGTCTTTCTCCTTCATTAAATCAAGTATCTGAATTTTGTACTCCTCCGAATCCCGGGCGACTTGACCCATAACTTCTTCTGTGTCTCTTCGGATGGCCTCGAACTTTTCAGTGAGCTGCTGCATGGTTTCCTCGGGTTGATTCGAAGCAATGGCTGCCAACGCTGCTTGATCCGTTGCAGCATTTGAAGGAGAATGTTTCCTACTGACAGTATTTCGTCTCTGGCCGACATTGACACTGGTACTTGGTTCCCGTGCGGTGGGCGGGCAGGCTTCCGTGGTAGCAGCTTCTACCCCGGCACTATGAGTTCGTACTGTAGTAGACTCCTCACCACTGTCGCTGCTTTGGTCTTCCGCCGATAAATTCGAAGGCACACGGCCATTGTCCAACTGTGGGCGACCATCTCTGCCATATGTTCTCAATCGTATGACCCTACTCCCAGCTTGAAAATTGTTGGATCCAACAGCAATCACCCTCACGTTGTAAAAATGGCCCGGCTTTAGTCCAGTAACAGTGATGGCCGTTTCCAGCCGCGATGACTCTCCCACTGCTTTCTGTCAGTAATAACACTAGCTTACCATCATCCATACATACCGTTAACCCCATTAACCTGGATCAAATACTTGACCACAGGTTTGTTTGCGCCAGGTCGTGTCCAGCGTAAAGTAATGTTTTCTGCCGCAATACCTGCAAGAGATACCTCTGGAGAATCCGGAACTTCGACGCCGAGAATGCTGATCAGTTCAGGAACGGGTTTCCAAAGAGTCATCCATGCTCGATGTAGGAGCCTTTAGAGGTACAGGTAAGCATTTATAGTCGGCCACTGGAAGCCAGCGGGCAGATGGTTTGCACTCACCAGAAGAGCGCACCACAAGTCACTACGGACTGTAGGATAAACATATTCCCTTCGGTAACATGGTCAACTGTCCACAGCCAGTTTTCGCGCCAAAAGGTTTGAGCGTTCATCCACAAAGTCGAGTACAATCTTTTCTCGCGCCTCAGAACTTCAAATTGGTCGAAATAGGAACACACGGAATATGCGGCCACAATGGCAAGAATGACTATGGAAATCTCGGTGAGGATCGACTGGAGGGTAAAGAAGGGCTCTGGTGCGGGTGAAGGTGAAGGTGGGGGAGGAGGAGGAGTAGCGATGGCTGTAGGAGGTTCAGTGTCGAGAGCCAGGACGCTGTCGTTGTATTCTTCACGGTGTTGCTCTGCTGCTGCCAAGCGCTCCACAGCACCAGCAGCAGCACCGGATTCCGCCAAGGCGTTGCGAGGCATCTCAGGCACTCACTCACGCACAGCTGGAGCTTCCGCTGCCAGATTTTGAGCTTCGAGTTGGTGTGTGGAGGGGCATGATGTGGTTTCCGAAAATGTTTCTAAGGTTCGGTATCAATAAGGGGGGAAAGGGGGGGTAGGAGGGGGTAGGAGGGGTCGAACTGGAGGGGGGGCGACGGGTTTGGGGAAGAATTTTGGGTGGCTGTCTCAATTCAAGCACAAGCACTCTCGCTGTCGTTGTTCGCTCTTTTCCCCAACTCAACTCCTCCACCTGTCACTCGTAGGTTCCGTAGGTTCCCATGTTCCCTCCAGTTCCAACGAATCTTCTCAGGCAGCTATGCAGAACACGACCAGCAAGCAAACAGGCAACGCTACTACGTATTGAAACGTCATAATAACCTAGATAAGGAGTCTAGTTGCCTTTATTTATATTATTGTACCCGATACCTATTAAAAAGACGTTATAGACTATAGTCTTTGAACTCACTTCTTCCAAGCTTAATATTCACAATTCCATCTCACAAAGCTTATTACCTAATAGCTACCTAATAGGACACAAGGACTTGTGGGAAGAGTCAAGAGTGGCTAAAGGTGGATACGCTCCGTACATTCAAAAGGACAGAGTATACTTGTCCCAAAGTTCCTGAAAACCTTGAAAAGTGAGTACCCGTACCGCTAAGTATCTCAATGAATAATCATTTCAACTTTGATCAACGTGACTGACTCTCGTGATATGCAACCATAGCTAGCTACTTGAGTAGGCTCCCTCGAGGCTCCTAGGTATGCATAGTGGGGGTTTATACAGCCCGAACCCGAACCCACCCCTCTCTTCGCCGTTTCTGGAACGAAAGAAGCACCGCTTCTACGAAGCATCACCGTCTCAGCTAGAGGAGAAAAAAGACAAGAAGAGTAAGCCGGCCGGTGCCGTCTGCACTTAACCTTATACCGCACACGTCAGCAGTGGCTGCCCGAAAAGAAAATAGAGAATATCAAAAGGCCCAAAGGTCAACGGCCAAAAGCCTAAAGGGTTCATAGCACTGGACTACCCGCACTTGAGTCTTGAGAAGTTGAGAGAGATAAGAAAGAGAGAGAAAGAGATATAAAACGAAAACACAAAACATATGACAAAGATCTTCATGTTTCCCAAGGCGCTGGAACTCCCAGATCAACAGCAATTTATAATTGAGTTCATAAAGCAAGCGCTTTTTCTGCAGGAGTCATGTTTCTGGCTCTTCCAAGGCTGCAGAATGCTTCAAAGCTGCGCGTCAACCTCCGTTTTTTTTCGCCTCGGCCCCTCTTCCTCTTTTAATTTGTTTTGACGGAACGCGATTGGGATGCAGAGAACCCCTCTTCCTTCTCGCCCCTTCACATGACGGAGGCGACATGACGCCGAGCTGCCGGAGCTACAGTAGAGGTGATGTTGGAGATTCCGAGATACGGATACGATAGTAGCGAGGAGCTCGAGACCTCGACTGGCGATACTTGTATTCATTGAATGAGGTTGTTCTTGTGTGCATCGTGTAGTTGTGTCGTCGTATAGCGGTGCCGTGTCGCTGTACCGGCGGTCGGCAGAAGATTGGGGTAAATGACTTGCAGCATCTTTTGGGCTTTGCGGCGTGGTCTCTGGTGGTCTTACCGTCCCGTCTTAGGGCAACTTCCCAGTCAATTCCCAGTTCAATTCCATCCTGGGAGCCTGGGTTCGCCCAAAAAACCCGTGGCGGGTGACCTGTAGGCTGTAGATAGCAGGAGCTGACCAAATCGGGTCTGCCAATGGCTGGTACGGCTCCGTAGAAGCCTTGTTGAATGGTCTGGACAGGGATGATGGAACTGCATCTGAGCGACGTCAGTCTGCGATGGAGCGATGGTTGGGATGGTGGGACACTGGGGACACTGGGACACTGGGACAGGACACCAAGACGACCATTTCTGGTGAGAGTAGGAGCGCGAGCCCAGCCCAGGATGGAAAAGTTAAGCATGTGCATACCCAGGTAGGTAGGCACACTGGTGGTACAGTGGTACAATAGAAATACCCATCAGTGCCATCACCTACTCCTACAGAAGTGAATCTACTCGACTCTACTCAACCCAACATTCTCCTCCTCAGGCCCCATTCACGCATCTCATGATCTCAACAGCCACAGTAACTTCACGCTTCTCCCCCAGCTGCTCCGTATTTTCTTCCATCTTCCAGTCACAGTGTTATACGGTGGTACGGTGGTACTCGTACACTGTTACAACTATACGGAGTACAGGTCCAGCGACTCCAGCAGCTCCAAGTCGCTCGTTCGTTTGATCTACACATCCGCCTCCATACTATACTTTTGTTTCTCCTCCGCAGTCTGTAGATCTGACTCGTCCTTCGTCGCAAACAAACCCTCCTCCTCCTCAGCTTCCTGGGTTTCTCATATTTGACGGCAAACCAAACTCGCCGAGGGATAAAGTCCTTCACTTTTCTCGCACGTACCTTAATACGGCTTCACTACAGTCTGCCTGCCTCTGCCTGCCTCGGTTGGAAATCCACACCCCTTTGTATCTCCCCTCTCGATCCTGCCTTCCAACATCCAACGCGCGACATACGAAACCTCCCCAATAATATCTGACTGTCGCGCTGGCACAAACATTTCAATATGCAGTACGTGCGAAGCATCAGCGGTTCCGTCTCGAAAACATGGAATTCGATTAATCCGGCAACCCTGAGTGGCGCGATTGATGTAATTGTGGTGGAAGGGGAAGATGGAACTCTGGCATGTTCGCCCTTCCACGTTCGCTTTGGGAAGTTTTCCCTGCTACGTCCATCGGAGAAGAAAATCGAGTTCAAAGTCAACGATGTGAGGCAGAACTACGCGATGAAGCTGGGGGATGGCGGGGAGGCTTTCTTCGTCTTTGAAACCAGTGACAATATTCCGGAAGCAATGCAAACATCTCCTCTGATATCACCAGCTACAAGTCCGCCTTTACAGCCAGAAGGCTCAGAATTATTAAGTTTATCCGAGCCGGAATTCTTAGACCTAGAGACGATGAATGGAAAAGCTAGAGCCACCAGTGTATCAAGACCAGGAATTAGCATAATACCAGGAAGTGAAAACAGGCGGCAGAATAATCTCAGTATGTTTCCTGATTGGAGTTCCAGTGCATGGCTAACAATATGATAAGGCGCTTTAACTCCCCTCAGTGGCTCTCCGGATTTTTCAACTTTGCGACCTGAATCAGGGGAGTGGTCTGGAACGACAGCTCAAAGAAGTAACACAGACGAACTTCTCTCAACTTCTGCTCGAAGCTTCACTATTGACGGCACGGAACGAGATCGCCAAACACGATCCCTCACACCGACGATCCCACACGATGGACGATCTGATTCTCATACCGAAAGATCCCAAAGCCCTCCCCCACTGCCTACGAAGGAAGCGATTGAACGCGCGGTAGCATTGTCAAACAAGCTACAGGCATCCAACATACGAAATACTATTACGGATACTGGCGATCTGATGCTGGATATGACTGGGTATAAAAGTAGTGACGACGATGCTTTCAGAGCCGAGGTTATCGCAAGGAAAATACTTTCGGAGGAACTAGATGGAAATTATGATATTGGGGCACTGATCGGTGCTGATGAGCAAGGAAATCTCTGGATATATAGCAGCGAAGAAGCTAAAGAGGCTGCAGCTCAGAGGGCGGCGTTGGCCGGTATTACAAATGTCAATGATGCTGCATCTGATCCTGGATATCACAGCGACGCGGAAAGCGAGGGGTCCCCAAAGACTCCGGTGGTGGCTCTACATCGACGTGCGGAATCGGATTTGGGAATGACGCCCCCGCATACACCACCTGAAGGAGCTGGCGATCCTAATAGAAACTATGCCAAAACACTGCGGTTGACAAGTGATCAATTGAAGGCACTCGGATTAAAACCGGGGCCAAATCCTATGAGCTTTACCGTCAATCGAGTCACTTGTCAAGCCAACATGTATCTCTGGCGGTACGATGTGCCAGTTGTTATTTCGGATATCGATGGAACAATTACTAAATCTGATGCTCTGGGCCATATTCTGAACCTCATCGGGCGAGATTGGACCCATATCGGAGTTGCGAAACTTTACACCGATATTGTCAACAACGGGTACAACATAATGTACCTGACTTCTAGGTCCGTTGGCTTAGCTGACAATACACGAACATATCTAGCTGGGGTCGAACAGGAGGGCTACCGCCTACCAAAAGGACCAACCATCATGAGTCCCGATCGCACAATTGCAGCTTTGCGAAGAGAAGTCTATCTCCGAAAGCCTGAAGTCTTCAAGATGGCCTGTTTAAGGGATATCAAAAACCTCTTCGGGCCTGGACGAACGCCGTTCTGCGCTGGATTTGGTAACAGACTTACAGATGCTCTTTCGTATCGATCGGTGAGTATACCTAGTAACCGCATTTTCACGATCAACAGCAATGCAGAAGTCTCTCTAGAACTTTCGAATTCCCACAAATTCCGATACAGCTATGTGAATATGCGAGAAATTGTGGATCATTACTTCCCACCAGTCAACACGCTTCTGAAGAGTGGTGGTGAGGAATATACAGATTTTACATACTGGCGTGAGCCGGTCCTCGAGATTGATGACTTCAGCGCTTCTGAAAGTGGAAATTCTGATGGCGAGGATGATGACGAGGGCGATGACGAGGGTGACGACGACGATGACCATGGAAGCGAAGACGAGGAAGAAAATGAGGAGATGGGCGAAAGCTACATGTCCCGGGGTTCTCTCGATGAAGGGGAAGGTTATAATGGTCTCGAGGAGAGCATGATGTCAACTTTCTCTCGCGAAGAAGAAGAACAGTTCGACAGTGCATTGAATGCGGCGCTCGATGACAATGCCGAACAGATTATAGAGGAAGAGGAGGCTGAGGCTGAGGCGGAAGTTGTGATCGCTAAGGAGCCCGACACGGGTCTCTTGCAAGTCCAGGGCGTTGAAGAACTTCCCAAGGAAGGGACAAAATCAACGATTGAGGAAGATGATGTGAAGAGCGAAGAACCAGAAGGCAATCCACGTCGGGTTAGCCAGCAGGATATCCGGGCGGAGTTGATTACTGGGGTAAAGGGACTCGGATTAGAACGCGAGGAATCGGATGATAGGAAGGTCTGAGTTTCGCATACATCCTCTGCATAAAAAGCAAAGTCGATTTTCAAGGCATATTTCTTTTTTTTCTCTTCTTTTCTGTTTTGATACATGGGAAAGGTGTAAGGAAATGGTTCTACAAGAAGAAACAGGCGAGGTTCTGTGTTGTATATTACCTTTTCTTCTTCTTAGAGCATCGGGGGGTATAAATGGATTGGTTGGGCCTGGGTGTGTGGATTGGTTGGGATTAGGTTGAGCAATTAGAATACTGAGCATAGCGTGGCGTAATGAGTAATATTATCACTATACCGGACATTGAATTCAGATTTGTTTCTCGCTGTTCGGATTACAGTGTTCTAGTGGTACTTGACAGTCATCACACATCTTGTGATATCAAGAACTTCGAAAGGGAAAAAAAAGGCTCTAATTTATCATTTCTACCTTCACACATCTTGTGATATCAAGAACTTCGAAAGGGGAAAAAAGGCTCTAATTTATCATTTCTACCTTCCAACTCCAACTCCAACTCCATCTCTAGACTCCAAAATCCCAATCAAGCTCATCCCAAACCATATCCCCCCTCACAACCCCCAAATACTCCACCAACATCTAACCTCCTCATTATCCTTCCAATCATCATGACAGATCTCCGTCCCCTCACTAAGCACCCTAAAACCATTCTCCAACATCAAACCGCGAAATTCCTCGGCCATTCTTATTGTTTTCTCATCTCGTCGTGGGATTGCGATCAGGACCCGGGATGACGGGATGGGCTTGAGATGTCGTTTTATTACTGTGGAGATAAGTTGGGGGTGTGGGGTGTCGTAGAGTGGGTCGGATATTAGGAGGATCTTGAAGAGGGGGGAGGGGGTGGTTAGTTGTTTGGTGGTTTTTTGGTGGTTTTGTGGGTTTGTGGGTTTGAAGGGGAGGGAGGTGACATACTTCGAATTCCTTGTTAGGGAACTTTGGAAGGGCGGTTTGAGGGGATGTCCAATCTAGGATATCTGGTGTTACGATTGCGTTTCTTGATTTTAGGAGGGTTTCGTTTTGGGACGTGTTGAAGAGGAGGTTTTCTTGGATTGTTTCTAGGTCTGTGACTATGACGTTGGTTTTCCAGATGGCGGCTGCGGCGAGACCCAGGAGGCCGGTTCCTGAGCCTAGTTCGAGGATTTTTGGTGTTGTGGAGGAAGAGGAAGAGGTGGTGGTGAGGATGTGGGTGAAGTGTTGGTGGAAGTGGGTGAGTTTTTGGGATATGGACCAGGCTGTTCCCCAGGTTTTTAGACCGAGATTGTCGCCTGTCTGTGGGAGGAAATTGTTAGTGTTTTGGTGGGTTTTATACGGAATGATTGTACGTACTAAGGGGGGTTCTCTTATAACTATTTGAAGATCTGGATGTTGCTCGTTTGCTGGAATAGTCCAAGTACGTGTTAACTCTCCCTGTGCTATCACTTTATTAGTATGACGAGCTATAAAATCTTTGTATTGAGATCCTCTAACATACCAGATCGACCACATCTCTCAGTAAGTCTTACGCTCGCCAAGTTCCACAGAAACTCCCTTTGATCATCAACCAGGAGTCCATGACTTTTCTCACTCGTAGGATCCTTGAACCATTCAAAGCTACTAGAAAGAATTGAGGTGAGGTATCGGGAAATTGCGACTGTATCTTCTGTTGGTGTGGATTCTCCGCTCCATTGTGAGGGTTTGATAGTAAGAGCTTCGAGGGCTTGGACTAGTGTCTCGAAGGATGGTTCATCGCGGAGACGTGGGAGGTCGAGGACTTTTGTGGAGCGAATGAGTATGATTACATGAATGATGTTAAGGAGGGTTGAGACTCACCATTGATGCTGATTGAACCCATGACTAGGATTTGGAAGAAACCAGAGAGAAAGTCGAGGATAAGAAGCAAATGTAAGTCAGAAACGCAGTCCTGTTTGTCCTTTTCCCGATGCTTGGAGAAATTACAATTTTGGACCTAGACAAACACCACAATTTCTACCACAACGAAGACCAAAACCAAAACCAATCTACCTCTAAACGACAAAAGAAATATCTCTAATCCTCTTAGTCTATGACTCTCTGGAAACTCTAAGAACTCATCTAGAGGGAACGCACAAAAGAAAGCAAACTGGCAAACACGTGATTTCGACCAACTTTCCAAAGAAAGTTTAGTTTCCCAAGCCGCTAAAATAAGCTTCAATTCACTACCGAGGGTGGACAAACTTCAAAGAAGCCTTTTAACTTCAAATCTCCACTTGGATGAGATGAAAGACGCTATCGAGCTGGTGTGCAACAGTCGAGGAAGCGAAAATGTCGTTGAGGCATTTGAAAAGTTACCACAGCATGCAAGCCTCGGTTAGTAAGCCAATCAATCACCTTGTGCTTTGCTATCGCGTTCTACCAGACCTCTATCCGGCCCGATGATTCTGACATCAGGCTGAACATGATAATAACAAACTGAGAGCGCACTCACTCAGGTGACGAATGGATAGCTAACCAACACCATTTTTGGGCGTCAGTAGTTCTCTACGGAGAAAGGAAGCAACAACTCTGGAAGAAATGCTGTGAGACCGGACTATTTGAAGCCTTCTTCTATAGCGCGAGAGATGATTGTGGGAATCTTCTACGCTCGCTTTCTCCCTCAAAAGGGTCAGTATACATCCGCAATTGGCAATTGGGGGTTTCTCTGATTATATCTAGGAGCAAAGGTTCTTCACCAGTCACCGCCAGGATGCATCGTCTCAGAACCGGGTATTGACAAGCCGCGCCTCTTTGATTTTGATATCATGGCAGAGTACATTCTTCCTCGACAAGCCTTTTGCAATCGCTATGTCACGATCTGTGACCCGGATAACAAATACCGGATCCTGGGCCACCCAGTTTGTATTTATGATGAAATGTACGACCGTAACGAATTCATGTTCAATTTTGGTATCGTTATTGGGGTCGACGTTGATAAGACGCCTTACGAAGCAGTGGTCAGGCGCTTGGCAAGTACTTTTACGGAGATGGAGATTCAGAATCAGTTTTTGAGCTTGGAAGATACAGTCCGTACCAAAGGAAGGCGATCAATCTCTGCGCTGCTTGAGGTCATCAAGGAGGATGTCAATAATTATAATGAATGCATGATACCAGTCGGTAAGTCAGTTCGTCTGTAGTCCGAAGGGTATGAAGCTAAAGTGAGAACCAGACGACGCAAACACGATAAACATGAAACTATTTCCAATATACACACCACCGCCACCCGTTAAATGTTGGCACGTACCCATATCAAAGACCAAATTTGACACGGTGACTGACGCCACCTGGGACTTGACGATGATACGAATTCTTCCACATATTGACGGGATCAAGGATGTTCGACGCATCGCTCACGACGCTGATGTTTCTCTTCCATTGACCAAGCTTGCTCTTCAGCACCTTTTGTACTATGATTCTATCCTCATGGTGGATCTGTTCCTCTTTGGAAACGTATATGCTCCAACTCCCGACATTACGGAATTCATGGATGACAAGGAAGGAATGATGAACGAGTGTGCTAATTATGTCTACATCAACGGACCAAGGCTCTCAAACTTTTACTTGTGCAGACTTTATACTACACTCTGCAGTTCCCGTACTCTGAAGGTTTGATTTTTCTTAATCATGTACTCCCTGGTGCTCTCAGTTATTGGGATTGGAAATGCCACAAGCCAGCTTTGCTAAATCGGATGCATCTAACAATTCCACAGGAATGGCTTAAACTCCATCTCGACCAAAACTTCCCCATCCTGAATTACATCGACGTACGACGCTTCATCCAATTCGGTCTCATAAAAGGACTGATTTACCGCGTCCACAAATACGCCATCTCCTCACACACCCTCCACTCCATATCTCGACAAAATAACCTACTACTGAGCTCTACGCCTTCAACAGAACGGACACGCAGAAGCAGTCCGCTGACGCACGAGAAAATCCGGAGTTCGGAAACTTCTCGAGTGAGAAATCTGGATGAGGGGTCTTTGAAGGGATATACGGATGGAATGCATTGTTTTGATAAGATTATCGTGGAGAAGAATATTGCGGATGTGAAGATTATGGAACAGTTGAGGAGGTTTCCGAAGGGGGATGTGGAGATTGTTTATCGTTGAGTGACGAAATGATTGCTGGTTTAAGGGTTACTGGGTCTGGTCAGAAGGGGGTTTCAGCTTCAAGGAGGATAATCTTATTCAAGTAGAGTTGAATTGGTTCCTGGGGGAAGCAGATAAGATAAATAATATTCTAGAAAATGTTCTACTGCGCATGTAACTATGCTGAGAAAGATCAAATCTGGGCAGGCGGGCTAGCTTTAGCAGCAAACAAAGGCCTTGGTCATTACTACAATACAAAACAAGGGTGTTAGTAAATAGATTCATTATGCGAGTTCTGTATGATATTTCTTGGTATTCCAGAACTTTTAGCAATGAGTTAATAAAAACGACAGAACAATGAAACATAATCCTACTGTCACTTTTCTTGTCTTTCAGGTGGTTGTTCTAGGTTAATGTTTGCTGATCTGACCAGACATGATGTGAACCTGTGTTCACACATATCCAAACTCTGACAACGAAGCGCCAGGCTAGCCACCATTAATGGTTGTAAAATTGCGATACCCATTCAATGGTGATTTCTTATAGGGGAGATATCTAAGATAATTGAATGGGTGATCCATGCTAAAGAGGTGGTTGGAGGTAGTGGGTCAATCGGACAAAATAGGACTAGCGGCTGTCCGGCTGTATGTCGGCTAAATGCTTCTCCCCACAACGACCTCTCCCTTCTTCAAGGGTCGGTCGCAAAGTTCAACCTTCTCAACAACAACACCACACTACACCTTTTTTTGTCTTTGACCGACCCTCAATGGATGTCGCACAGAATTGCGCTGCTGAAATACATGATCGCAATGCAGTATCTTGTTGCATTGGCGATCTGATCCAGATGCGCGCGCGATATATTGGCCTTCCCTACGGGGGGTTCCCTCTCCTTCACTAAAGAGACCGATCTGGACCTCACTTGAATGACTCAAATTTGGAGTCATTGACAGAGTATCTTTGAATATATCCTCTCTTGAGTTATATACTCTTTGCTAATCTGTATTTGAACAAAGTGTAGTCTCAGGAAACTGGTACTGGTAAGATACCTCTGATGGACAATCCAATGTTATACGTTAACTAACAAAGTATCTAGTTCTTTTCAAGACAAGGAGCTGACATCCCCTATTTCAAGTCTGGGGATTCTCTCTGTGTATATTCCCTGTCAAGTCTTTCAAGCAGTTGCTTTCAAGATATAAAGGCTGTGCATCCTCAAGAAGAATGATATCTCTCTTTTGGTCTTCTTCCTATTTTCCTTGTCGAGAAAAACCTCTTTCTTTTTGGAATCAGTTTGGGATATAAGCTGGTAGTCAGTTGATACTCAGCTAGTATATACGTTTTGTTCCTTGTTCATTTCGAAAGCACACCTCAAGATATCCAACATGATATGTTCTGATGTGTTCTCATTTCATTTCGTTTCACAAGTGTGCGAAGCGGAAATTTTCCTTGGATTGAACTCGGTTGTCGAGATTTGCATTCGCCAACAATAGAATGATCTCATTTTATTTCAATAGGATGGGTTGCTCTTGCTGCGGGGTCATCATATTGTCTTCCTAGTCAATGGACCGGAACATTCACGGTTGATGCAATTCTCAATAGCACTAGACGATTAGTATTGTTGATGTGATTGTCCCGCGTCGCAGCACCGGGTGCTATATCGGCGAATCGGGGGTGCAAAACACTCATAACTTTTCTAAAGTGATTGAGCGTGCTGATGAGGATACACATCATACGCTTCTCGTGGATGGATCCGGTGCCTTGATACTCTACTTAGCAGGACTCGGTCAAAGATAAGTATTCGCAACGAAGTTTCATTATTCACAAGTGGCTGGGGTTATTCAGTAAACGCGAAGTCACTACTGTAAAGCAGTCACAATAGTCCATTCACCGCCCCCAAGGCCTGGCACAATAGCAGCTATTGAGCTCGCTTCTCAACCAGCCACCATATTTCTGAATCAAGGCTTTCCACATCTTCTTCAAGCACGAAAGCATTCAAAGCATCTCCACACTCAATAATCCACCACGATCAGACATTCTTTTGTGCTACGCACTCCGAGTCTCGGAACATTCAAACATTACATTCGCACCCACAAGAAACGTTGTTATTGTTCTCATCACCGCGCCGCGACATTCCTTTCACCTTCACCGCAAGCCTTACCGCCGGACTGAACGCCCTGGGGGCACAGCCAAGATGGTTGGCACTTCGACCTGGACCAAGGATATCACTCGCTGGACATGTCGAAAGAGGGCGGGAGGCATGAATGCGAAGGACATAGTTCTCGCTTTCAAAGCCGCCAATCCTAGATGGGTTGGCAAGCCATTTACCGAGGGGAGTGTGAAATACATACTGGGGAGTGTACACACGTAAGTAGTCTCGATATATTCCAAGGCTGAGAGCCCACCTGACTGTTATTTCAGCACCCATTTCGGAGGAAAGCGATCGGACGTTAATTGTTGCTGCAATAAGCATGTTGATGGCGACCATGAAGAACTTGACACAGCAGAGTCGGCGAATCCAATCGGTCCTCTCCTCCGACCGTCCTCTGACAACCGTGCTGGTAATTATTCTCCATACCAAAAAGGTCCTTATCAAAGCAACCAGATCGACGATGAAAGTTTGGATGATGCGTCTGACTATGGCTTGGGTTCCCGGGCATCTTCCACAGCTATGCCAGAAGCCAGAATGGTCTCGGAACACCCTCGGCATCTTCAGAAAAACTTCGATCCCTTGGACGACGGCGTTGATATTGGTATGGGAACTCTTTACCAAGCCAATCTGCAGACTCCTTGGCGTGAGGGAGTCGATCCAATGGCAATGAACTACTATTCGCAAGCCAAAGGAACCGTAGGTCAACAAGAGAGCTCTAGCAGGGCTCCAGTTTCTTCGACAAATTTCATGGGAAGCAACGCCACCGCTCATGGGGTGGCTACACCCAAGGAAAACCAACAGTATGCCACGCCCAATAAGTATCCCGCTCCAACAAAATCATACATGGATGAAGATAGCCGCAGACAGAAGACGGCTCAACAGGGTAAAACATTGAGAGATCTGGCCGCCAGAGCAAAGAGATCACGCATGATGGCTTCGATGGACTCGGAAAATGCGATCCACAATACCCCCGATGATATGACAATAGCGTCTATGGGAGCTTATCAAAGTGCAGGACCTGCGTCATATTCTCAAGATCCTCTATTGCCGCACTATGGAGCGAACATGTCAGGCTTTGGCTCCAGTGGTCGTTCTCAAGCTGAACACGCGAACCGTCCACAGACTGGTACATATTCTCACCAAGTGTCAGATCTAGAACATGGCATACCTTTAGGGACAGATCAGAAAAATATTTTGGTCAAAGTATCCCATCAAGCAAAGCAATCCACTTCCCCTGGATTGCAACCTCAAAGCCCTTCCAATTCGAACAACGCATTGACAGCTGCACAGCGCCGTACCTTGGCTCAAAGTCGTAAGCAGGTCCAGCCACAAGGGAAGAATGAAGTCTCACAGAGTGCTGCTGGCACCTCTCAATCTACCACCGCAACCCCTCCAGCCAAATCAACCGACAAGCCCCTGCGAGGTCGTTCAGGCCAAAATCCACTCTTGTTTGAAACGCCAATTCAAGTCCAGACTCCCCACATCTTTGGAAGAATTGTTCTTCCAGAGACTCCGGATGGCGAATTATATGTGGACCCTTTATACGCGACCCCGGTTCAAGATGGCTGTATAACACTTATGGCAAATACGGCAAAGGAAAAGTTAAAGCTTGTCAACTGGTTGGAGATTATAGGCGAGCCCATATACGTAATGCTGCCACGGGACAAGCTGGACGCATTAGGTGTACAAGCCGGGACCCAGACAAGACCTGCGAATCAACCTACTCAATCAGTTTCTACTAGGAAACGAGGAGTATCTCGACCGCTGAAGAAGATTGCTCCGCGGCAGTCAGCACCCTTCATCAGCCAGGCCGAACAAATCAACGCTGCAATGGACCAACGGCAGGAACACATTAGTATGGCGTATGAGCAAGCAAGTCGACAAAGGGCCAAAAGATACCGAGAAGAATCTCCTGATGATATGGGGCATTCAGCCAAACGATTGAAGGCATTTGCAACACCTCCGAACTTTAACAGTTCCATGGCATCTAGATTGGAACCTGGAGCAGAAACTTTCGGAACAGGCTATGGCGCTCAACCTACAGAGTCATTGCCACAGGTCGCCCCTCCAGTCGAAGGACTGGCCGATCTTCCTCAGAGCGTCACAGATTTTATCGGTAATGGCTACGATGTCGGTGCCGTTGAAGCATTTGGATCCGATTTTAACTTTGATTTCCTGAACCAAGAGGATCCTGCTGGCTTTGCTGAAGGACCAAATGTTCAAGGGGTCCAAGGCGAGTATGCAACTTCGTTTGAGCAGGGCGCAAGACCACAGGAGCAAGCACCAGACACGATGGATCAAGGCGCATACCTTGGACACGAGGCTCCAGGACCACAGGTTATAGCCGAACAAGCACTAGACATGATGGATCAAGGCGCATACCTTGGACACGAGGCTCTAGGACCACAGGTCATAGCCGAGCAAGCACTAGCCATCATAGATCAAGGCGCATACCTTGGTCACGAGGCTCCAGGACCACAGGTAGCCGAGCAAGCACTAGCCATCATGGATCAAGGCGTATACCTTGGTCACGAGGCTCCAGGACCACAGGTCATAGCCGATGGCCATTCGACAGCTGTTGGCGATGGACAGATCGGTGGCTTTTTCAATGCTAGTCAGCAGCCAATTGAACTTCAGGGCCAAAATGATGAGTTTCCTGATTGGGATCTGGATCTGGGATTCTTAAATTTTGAGGCCGATCACGAGCGCCGCCGCCGTGCCAGGCGCGGCTCTCGTGACGGCAAATCCGATAATGACTATTTTTCTTAAGGTGAGTGTACGATATTAGAGGCGTGGATGATTTTCTTGTTCTATGAATAAGATATCAGTAATTTAAATAGAAAGCGAAAATTTTTATGTCAAGGTGGTGTGCCATTGTGGAAGGCACTTTTTTTTTTTCGGCGGATATCTATGAGACTGACTACAGTGGAATGATGGATTTTAAATAGGTTGGACCGTAGTCGTCATAGGATTTCCTAGTTGTATGATTAGATAGTTTACCTGAATTGATGCTTTTTATATAAATGACTGATGTAACGTGATGTTGATGATGTTTTCCATTCACAAAGTAAGTTGGCGTTGTACAATTGTCTCTCCGCCCAGCCATCGCGTTATCTACCCCCCTTCCCCCTAAATCGCTTGCTTTCGTATTACTTGCTCCTTATTAAGAAAGAAAAAGAGAGAGGGAGAGGGAAGTACGATACGTAGTCGCGATATTTTCTTTTTCTCGCTAAGGCGGGAGCGCTAGCACGGAAGCCTTACCTAATAGAGCTAGAATTACGAGAACGCTCCTGTCTTCTTTTAGAGCCTCGGAGCCTCGGAGCCTCCTAGGTCCTAGCCTCCTTTATTTTTTAAACATACTTATATACGACAATAAAATAGCGACCTAGAACAGCGAAAGGAATAAGGAAATAGTAGGCAGTTGAGTAGGTAGTTGCGATAGTAAGCTATAGGCAGGCAAGGGCGATAGTAACTAGGCAGGGAAAATAGGGTGGCTCGGGGTAGCTAGGTGGCTAGGTGGCTAGGTGGCTGGCCGAGAAGCACCCTGTAGAAGAAGACAAGTTAGTACTTGTGGTTGCGTTAAGGATTAATTCCTGAGGAGTGATGGCGATATCCGATCAAGTCCGTTCCATATAATATCCGCATGCGTGTCGTGTCGCGCGACAATCGCAATCTCGCTTAGCAACAACACTAAAAAAAAAAGAGCCAAAAAAGAATCAATTACTTTCTTAAGCTTGAAACGCAAATTAAAATATAAAATAAAAGCAAAAAGAATCAGGCTTTTTTTCGTGGATCTTCTCCCGGGACGGCCTACTACCGCTTCATCTGCACGATGAACTTTCACATGACATCGCCCTCGCCACTACTTCATTACTCTGATTCGAAGGAAGCATTCTTAATCATAAAGATAAACAATATTTGTTTTGTGGGGTGGGGGCGGGGGCAACTGGCACTACCTCGGAGTATAGGTGGCTGTTTGCGTTAGTAGCGGCATAAACAGTATATTAATATCGCACCTCTATATTATAGATGTCAACAAATATTCCGCTTATAGCTTGTAATAACACTTTAATTCTAACTCTTCAATTGTCTAATCTACACAAACTCGGGACTCCCTGTTTGAACTAGCCATATTTCGTATACTTCCACATTGTCGGCGCTGCCTATTTTAAGATATTGCTATATAATGGATATTGGCGGGATTAAAGCTGTGATTACTTCAAGCCTCAAGCCATCTTGAATGGATAAAGGACTCGCCCCCTTGCGTTATTCTCTGGAGAATTTGCTGTATGACTGGGACAAGGCTGGAAGGGAATACCAGGCTCCATTAACAGTCATTAGAGCCTTTACATTTAACTTTGACATTCTCGAATGAATCGCCTCGCCTTCTCGTTGGTCATTTCCAGCCTTCCAAAAGATTCCAATAGAAACATTCATAAATAATTTTTTTCCAGCTGAATGACTCCTAATCGATCCTTCAAGGGTCTTTAAACACAATTCTCACAGTGTTTTTCTGATTGACTTTCTTATGACACTAGAGGCTTCCCACCACATGACTCAGTATTCACCGTACGTCTTTTACCAACCATTCATACCTCCCAAGATGAGTATCCTCCAACCGCAATTTCGATGATGATAGGACGGAAATGGCATGTTCAACTTCTTACAAAGATTTTGCTGCTCCTTACTAAGAACTCTGTAAGAAAACTGATTATTACTGTGGACACCCTTCTAAGAATAGCTACTATTGTGCTAGAAAGACTCGTATACTCGAGTACGAGTGGGTCATATACCTCCCAATCACCAAAAAGTGGACCACACACCTCCTCCCTTCTACAAAAAAGTGGGCCATACATCTCGCCCTTCTACAATAAAGTGGGCCACCTCCCTCCCTCTTCTACAATAAAGTGGGCCACACATCTCCCCCTTCTACAATAAAGTGGGTCACATACCTCAACCCTCCTTCAAAAAGATGGGTCTAGATATACGAGCGACATAGAATAATCAACTTTAATAATTCTTCATTAGCCCATATGCTTTAGGTAATCAAATTGCTTGTACTAGACTTTTGGTATACTTACTCTTAACAGGAGGTGTGTACAAAATAATAACCAGGTCTCTTACATACCAGCAAGGTTACAAAGTGTCAAAGTTAGGTCTGATATTAGTATTGATATTAATGGCAAGTGAGTCAGTCTTCTGTGATCAATACAAATATCCCGACGAGTCCACCAAACACAAGCACATTACTAATCCACTCATGCCAAATGTCAAGTATACGAATGGCAAACCTCTCTCTTACCTACTGATATTGGTGACCGCAGCAAAACAAAAGCTCTAAAGTGGACGCATCCCAATAAACAACTTGATATATTGAGATAACAAATCCAATACCAATCTACTAATTATACACCTATTGGTGCAGCTAGGTACCTGTAATGACCTACCTAGTCCTCCCATTTGCCAAAAAAGGTTCTAGCACTATGTCTTTCAAAACTCAATATTGCTATTAAATTGCTGTTCAATCCCACCAAAATGGTGAAAACTCAGTTTGGAGTTTGTCTGGTTTTTCAAGTCCTGTGCGCTCTTTATGAGAGTATGGTCTTTTTTTGCCGTTTTGGGGGGCAGAGGGGGGGGGTTTCTTTTTTAATATTCGCTTAGAGTGCTGTGACCCCACTTTTTGGGGGGAGGGGGAGGTGTGCCACCTAATTTTTCGGGGGTGGGAAGGTGACTTTTTTGTGTGGGAATGGGAGTAGAGGGTTGAGGTGTACGACCCACTTCTTTAGAGAAGGGGGGATGTGTGACCCATTTTTTTGAGGGATGGGGGATGTATGTGACCCACTTTTTTAGAGAAGCGGGATGTATGTGGCCCACTTTTTGGGAGAAGGGAAGGATAGGTAGATAGCGACTTACAGGTAAACTATGGAACCTGTCTATACTTCGTACAGCGAGTGAATATATTGCTGATCACTTTTCTACGAGATAGACGGTAGCCCATCTTCGTTATTGTTGGTTGACTATCAAAGTCAGGACACAAGGTACAATAATCTGGTATGAGAGTTTTGGGAGAATTGTAGGTAGGTATGTATAAGACTTGTCCAACAAATCTTGTGCTACCGTAGATGATTCATCCTACACTTACTTGGTAATATAAATTCTTTTTTTGTATTTGCTTGCTATCTTAGAGGAAAACCCCCCAATTTAAAATTTGTTCTACGACTGTTGTAGAGGTGTTAATGGTTGTGGACTTTTGGAACCGTAAGAGACCTCAGGTGGTCAGTACTCTGTATACACTACCCAGGTACCTGTTGAAAGTAAGTATATAAACAGTCTAGTATAAGCAACTTAATTACCTAAAAAAGATTTATTATACGAGCCTTTCTAGCATAATAGGTAGTACTCTTAGAAGGGTGTCTAGAGTGATAACTAGCTTTCTTACGATATCCGTTCTACGACAGCTATACAGCCGTCGTAAAACTACGACAGTTGTAGGCACGTAGAAATGGACTTTGCTCTATGGTAGGTACCTACGACTCTTTGAGCATAATTTTGGTATCGATAGTACGAAGTAATATTAAGCGCTTTCACAGCAGGACACAGATAATTTTAAAGTAAAAGACTTGGTCAAAATTGTGTATTATACCCGTCTATGTAGTCCGCAAAAAATCACCCAAAGCCATCATGAAAGAAGGAAAGAAGCCAGAGGAAAAGGATAGTATGCTCGATACCCTTCCCCATATCATAATCCACTATTTCCAAGACCAAACTACCTGCGAATACCATAGACTTCAGTAGAAACAGGGTAGCTGTCTCACATCAGATATCTATTGTTCATTTTGTGTGGATTCTGTGGATTCTGTGAAAGAATCTAATATGTGAGTATATAAGCAGACTAGGAAGGCCAAATGTGTATCAACGATTTCCTATTGTCATGTCAGATACATTCAATTCCAAGACACAAAACATAGTATTCCATAAGTTTGGTTCTTGCCTTAGCCTCTGCATCCTTCTTTTCAAGGTATTCATAAAGCTCCTCCTCCATAAAGTACTTCCTAAGAAACAACTCAATATCCCTCGGGGGTTGTTCAGCAACACCTCCAGGCTCCAACAAATGCGCAAGCAACTCGCCTTGTTTCTCGTTTAAGAAATCATTGCGAAACTCTTTGACATAAGATCCACTGAATTTGAGTTTATGGTAGTCAAAGAGAGCCTTGTTCCGCACGTGAAGACGAGCGTTGATGAATTGTGTAATGAGTTCTGTTTGAGACTCGCGTTGGCTGCTATCGGGATCATCGGCGTTATCGTTGGTTTTAAGGGATAACATGCGACGACGAAATTCTTCTTGGACAATCTCGCAGACGAGAATGTGCTTGGGTGTCGTGTCCTCGAATGCTAGTTCCCAATCTTTCATTTGTTGGTGGAGTTCATTCAAGGGTTTTTGTTGCCATTGTATTTGGCCGCGGGTGCTCATGTTTGTTGTCTTCTGGAAGAGGAGAGAAAAATGTGTTTGTTGGCAGATGAGAATTGTGGTGGAATGGGAAAGCTTGACTTTGTATTACAGAATCTTGGAATATATACCCACGGAGTAGGCTGCGAGTGGCTTACTTGGCCAACAAAAGGGACGAGGGGTTATTCATACACCGACGGAATTGTAGGACGCCGGAAGTATTGTATTACCTGAAGTTTCATCTGAAATTCTCAGATGACGATACAAGATCTAATACTCGTAGGTGTGGTACCTTCCCCTGCATGCCCTTACCATTACCAGGAATGGAAAAAGCCCTTTCCTTTTTGTGACTAGTGTCCTGGTGCATAGAACAAGTGGAAGTGAGCCATTCGGGCCAAACCTCTTGTTTTCCTAGGATACTCGGTTACTCATAGACTACACCTCAATTTATAATAATGAACGAACTATTCACAACTACTTCTACAGTTTATCAAGTTCCCGTACTACAGTATTATTGAAGAAAAGGTACTCAAAAAATATAGAGGCTAAAGCCAAAGGAGCTTGTTGACAGTTAAGAAAGGTGTTCATTACTCTAGACACCCCCCTATACTTAAATCAAGAAAAAGAGAAACCCAACTTACGATTAAGAAATTCTTGACATGCACGCAAGGTCAATCACAGACGGCAAAAATGGCTTTCAATTTCACTATAACGCTGGGGTATCCTTCATTCTCAAGACCATGACCTCCCACCTCCCTTATTCATCCATTAACACCACACACTGATCCGATCCACCTCCATATCTCTCTCATCAATTTAGCGTAAAACCCCAACCCCCACCCCAATAGCGCCCCCCCACCGCCCCCAAACGTCTCTTCCCACTGGCCACAAAGTATATAAATGAACTCCATCCAACCAAGAAAAAACAAAAATCAAATTCCGGTCCGTGCTTGCATGCACTGTCAACCATCGCTCCAAACGCCATAAAATGAAGCCCTCCAAACGCCCAAATGCATTTCCATGCTATGCGACTCCGCCCCTGATGCATTATTGTAGTCGTGTGCTGAAATTTTTGTTTGTACTGTTGTTACATGTGTGTTTTGGTGAGAAGGAGGAAAAGAGCATGATGGTGATGTTTTTCGGAGAGTGTGTTTGTTTGTGAAATGAACTATATAGTGGAGATGAAGCTGGAAGGACCTGCTCAAAGTTTAGGAAAAAAGGTTGGGGGCACTATCTTCTGCCTTCATTGTGCCATTCAATTTAGGACATAGCCTAAGATGTAAAGTTAGCAAGGGAGAAAGCATTTGTGGCGTGAAATGATTCTTGAATATGGATGTCATCTCGCTTGAGATTATCAAGAAAGCTGTTTCTATTTTTTCAGGGATCGTCTGGGATCTGGACGCTTGGGACGCTTGGGACGTTTGGGACAGTACTTTTTGTTTGTTTTGATATGTCCAGCCTGACCACAGTTGTTGCACTTTCTCGTGGTTCCAGTTGCCTTTTCGTTTATCAGGGGAGTCGAAGTGGCAGATGGAGAGGCAGCGTCAGGTTCATTAGAAGCCTTTTCAGCCTTTTTTTGCTGATTGCTCTTCTGTCTTTCACGAGCCTGTCGTCGTTCTTTGTTGCGTTCCAGTCGCATAAGCTCCTTTTGCATGCTACTCAAATGTTAGCTTATGTCAGAAACGGAATATATACCCATACTGTTCATACCGTTGTTTCTCCGCTGCATCCCACGTATTTTGCCCTGTGGGCTTGATGCTGTAGATACTGGCATATGTTAGTCGAATGCGCTCAAATGACATTGGTATGACAAGGTCCACTTACTTGGTGTTGGTAGCTTCTTTCTCATGTTTTTTTCTAAGATATTCTCTCCAGACACGTTTGTCTCTAATGAGCTCAACCACCTCCTCAATATTTCCAGTACTGGGATTTAGAACCTTCCGCGTAATCCGAAGGGCCTTTCCTGAGAGGTTGTGTGTGCTGTGTCCGCTTACCATACTGGCCGAATCATCGTACGGGCCAGGAGTTTGTATTGAGTGGGGAGTCTGCCTAGCTGCTTGTCTGGCATCCTCCTCCATCTGCTCACGATCACGTTTTTCATCTTCGTTCTCTTCGTATTCTGTGGGGTCACACAAATTTGCTTTTTGCTTGTCCCAAATCTCACGGATTGCACCTTGATACTTCTCCTCCTGCTTCTTGACATTGTAGCCATGACCTCCATTGGCCTTGCGCTCCTGCTGTATTTGAGAAGTGGAGGACGGACCTTGAAGTGCTCCGAGATACCCGCCCTTCATAGAAGTGCGAATCATGCTAATTGCCAGTCCATTACCAGATGGGTCACCTCCTCCATGCAACATTAGCATAGCCTTACCCTGGGAGGCATCCAGGAAAGCTCTGCTAGTCTTCCACGGTGTCAAATTTTTCTCCAGTTGACCTTCGTCAGCTGGCTCGTCAATGTCTTCTTGTGCTTGTTTATCACCCCCAGCTGTCTTCTTTTCATCCTCAACTTCGTAACCAGCATCCTGCAACTGTCGTGTACCAACCTCCATAGCCTGAAGGGCACAAACCTCTTCTGGTTTGATAAAAGATCTGATAACGCTCTCGTCTGGAATTTGCTCATTTTCTCGCATTTTCCAGACTTTGTCTGTTTTGTCATAATCGAAAAACTCCTTCATCTTTTGCCTATTTTGTGAATCTTGAGAGTCCTTGATGTGATCTGTGATTTCCTGAATTCTTAACGAATGTGTAGGACTGTGCTTCATTTTCCGAAGAGCAATCATCCTCATCCGAGTCTTGGTAGCGTTTGTGACCCGACGAGAATGTGGTCCAGGAATCTCCATGGAAGGAAACTGTTGACCCACAGCAAAAACATGGTCGATGTTACGAGCATACCAATGAGATCCACCGACACCTGTGGTCTCGCGAATCATAAGAAAGTCCGTGTTTTTCGTCTCATGCTTAAAGATAGGCGCTTTAAACATGGAATTGTGGATAGTTCGGACAGTTTCACCAGGATCAACCTCGCCGAAATTCGCAAAAGGAGATTTATCCTCAGGCAACAATGGAGTTACATCACCCACCTTATCCTCTGGCTGGGGGCGTTCAGCGTCATCCGCGTCCTTTCGCCGATAGTAATTGATAATGCGATTTCCCATACCAAAGTTGGAAAGAATAATAGGATGCTCCTCACAGTACTCAAGCAAAGTGGCAGACGAATAGTGGTCCGCGAGAGAAAGATCTTTGCATTCCTTGAATAGTTCCTGTGTTGGCATGTTCTTGACTTGTTTCTTCTTACGCATAGCGGGCTTTGAAAAGTGATTCGGCTGGTTGAGAAGTTTCTCGGTTTTGATGGATGGTCGGTGAAACGATCGAGCCTCGTTCATCAGGAGCCTACAGGGGTAGTATGGGAATTGTAATCTGAGAGCTGGCATACTGTGCTCGAGTGCTACGTTCCCAAGAGTTGCACGAACCTTGCTCTGATGGTTCTCTTTCAAAGCGTCATATGCCTCATCGTTCGATATGTTGAATCTCGAACCAAATGATGAAGCGAATCCACCTTTACTGGCTTTGGCGGTGGTATTGAGGCGTTGACGTTTTGCAGGACTGTACTCCAATGTATCTAATAAAAGATGGGGATCGTTGAGGTCGAGAAGTACACGTTTAGCTGATCTTTGTGTGGCTGCCTCGAAATTATCGAATGAGGGTGCAGGGAATCGAGGGGCATTAATGATATCCTTCTCCACGGGTGCAACCTTCTGACGTTTTGCTGGTTGACCGTCATACATCTCTCGCTCCCACTCATCAAGCTCCTCGGGCTGCTCAATAGATTGAGGCTTAACCTGATCTATCTTCGACTCCCAATCCCCACATAGTACCTCTAGATCGGTCCAAGACACACCACCAATTGGAGATGGTATTGAGTAATCGAGAGCTTCATCGTTATCCTCCTCAGCCGAAGATTCCTCTACTATAGCAACCATCCCCTTGGCCTCTGCCTCTTGAACTCGCTTACGTTTATTTGATGTCGCCGTACCAGCATTACGAAATGACTTCTCCTCATCCGGCGCAAGGTCCAAGCTGGCCTTCGTCGGGTTCACAGGTCTAGGCAGTTTCTCTGGGGCTTTTGGGATTACATGTCGGGGCTTAGGAGGTAGAAGCTGGTTCCAGTTCAATATGGTTCCTCGGTGGAATCCTGGCCATGATTGTTTCAATAACTCCTCTTCGGATTCGGCAGGCGCTGGGATAGATGGATCTTGGTTGGTGATTCGAGGATGTTCCGGGAAGTTGAGCTCACGCAGGTCAATTTCCTCTTCCTCTTCCGGGGATGATAGTATAGGTCCTCCGATGGTAGTGTGTTGAGGTACAACATTTGGCTGGTAAGGGTCATGGTCGTCGAATTCGTCAAAGGGTGAAGAGCCGCGACCATCACCAAACAAGTCGTCAGTATCATGGCTGGTTCCCATATCATCAGTAAGGCCCGGCAGATCACCTTCTCCTGCGCCAGCGGCTTCTTCTTCCTCGGGTAAATCATCATCACTTATGTCCTCAAAGTCTTCCGCGTCATCTGCTTTCTCTCCCGTCTCCAGAGGTCGGTTCATATCAAAGAGCGCCCCTGCTCCATCTTGCTGACTTTCCGCCAGGAGCTTTTGAAGGTTCGCGTCATCTTCTTGCTCCTGGGTCTTCCAGTCTATCTCGTTGAATTCCGTCGTCTCCGCCATCGTGGATGTTGCGCAGTGGTGTCGCGCGAAGTTCCTAGATCCCCCCGCCGCGAACCTGAAGCTCAGATAGGCCGCGAACCATCGACGTGTGGCGTGAATGAATCGCTGCTCGGTAGATTTCGCAGTTTTCGCGGTCTAAAAAAGGTCGTTATGAAGTTACGTATCGTGAGTATGCGAGAAGATGCGCTCGAGGTACCGTCGTCGGTGGTGTTGGGTCAAGATAGCTTTGGCTCTTAGTTTGTGTTCAGGTTCAAGTCGCGATGGGCGGGAGGAATTTGACTCACGTGCCTGCGCCTCCACTACGTCCACGGGTACCAGTACCTAAAATCGACATTCACCCCTCCTCTACTCAGGCTACTCATATATTAAATTGTCTTTTCTTCAGTGAGTAAGAAATACACGCTTTTGTGATATGATAGTGTGTTGTACCTGATTATTTCCAAGAATGCACTGTATTTCAGGGCCAAAGTCGCATCATTCCTTGCCTGTGGTAGTAGGAAGGTAGGCAGTCGAAAGTGGACGCAATGCCATTGTGATTGATTTGCCTACGCCTACCTAGCGAACAAGTGGAAACGGCAGCTATGATTGAACCTTTTCAGGGCGACCAACCAATCTACAGGTGGACAATCTATCTATATGACTGGATTCATGGGTCGAGGTACTAGTTTTACTAGTTGTACTAGTTGTACTAGTTCTACTAGTTTTACTAACTCTACTAGTATACAGAATGCATGGTTGTACCTAGAGGCTAGGTCCATAGGTAGTACTAGTACAGTAGGAAGGAGTGGAGTACCTATGTACTGCATATATTTCAGTCATACAAACCAAACCACCAACCCAATCTTCCTCCTCCATAAAATAGCACTCGTATCAATTCAGAACGAGGTCTCCCAGTTCTTTTTCTAACACAACACCGACATCACAAAATTAAGCAATCTTCGCAACCGACAGTCCTTGGGCCTTCGGCTTATTAACTTCAAAAGTCCCGATCTCGAGCTCGACGCCACTCCCGTCATGTCGATGGTCTCGCTGTTTCCTCTCTCAGAGAGAAAAGTTCTAGAGAAAAAGTTCATTGGTCAAAACCTCAAAGATGTTGCTACTCCTGCCGCGGTACTTGATTTGAATAAAATCAAACGCAATTGTGTTCGTATGTTGAAGGCCGTAGATCAACTGCAATTTGGATGGAGAGTGCATATCAAGACTCACAAGGTATGAAACAAACCTGCCACATATGGCATATCTTCATTTCACACCAACATCTGCAAGAACAGAGAATCCAGAGGATGCGGGGTTCGTTTCCATCATAATGACATTTCACATGGCATTCAAAAAAATCGATTTATGAAAAGAATTACTTCTGACTGGTTCAGACAAATGAACTCACCAAACTTCAAGTCGGTGAGGTTGGTCCAGTCAACATCATTGTTTCTACCGTCCTTGAAGCAGAACAGGTTCTCCCGCTTCTTTTACACTACAAGAAACTTGGAAGGGATGTCGATGTAAGAAATCCCTCCCCCACTTTCCACATTTCTCAACTTTACCTAACTAAATATGAATGAAAGCTTCTCTACAGCTTTCCCTTTACCCCGGCGTCAGTAGAACGTCTTGCCCTTTTTTCCAAGGCTATAGGACCAAAAGGTCTCTCCCTCCTCATTGATCATCCTAGTCAATTGGAATCAGTCAAACAGCTTTATCACGCAACCTCCATCGCTCCAGAGATATTCATCAAAGTTGACATGGGATATCACCGAGCCGGAGTCATTCCACAAACCAAAGCTTGCTCTCAACTCATCACCTCAATCCTCAATCTCGAGGCCGAAGGCGTAGTCAATCTCCTAGGACTCTATGCTCACGCTGGCCAATCGTATGCTGGCAACGACAGAGCTACCGCATTAGACTTCCTCCGTCAAGAGCTGGAATCCATCTTGGTGACTGCTGGATCAGTCCACTCCGTCTTGCCTTCTAAACCAATAATTCTTTCCGTCGGAGCAACTCCAACTTCAACATCCATTCGAAACCTCTTCGCTCAAGACATCGACTCGGAATCAGAAGAAGGTATCGCAATCGCAGCTCTCAAAGCAACCATCGTCGCGATCCGCGAGCGAAATTGCAAGATCGAAATCCATGCTGGTGTCTATCCAGTCTTGGACCTCCAACAACTCGCCACTAATGCTCTCACCACCGAAGGTCCAAACGCCATGTTAACGTTTGACGATCTAGCACTTACAGTCATCGCTGAAATTGCTTCCGTCTACCCAGGCCGTGGAGCAGACGGCTCACCCGAAGCCCTCATCGGCAGTGGAAGTCTAGCATTAGGTCGTGAACCATGTAAAGCATATCCCGGTTGGGCAATCGTAACACCCTGGAACAGAGCAGGTGTTGAGATGCCCAAGACAACGTTGGCAAGACACACAGGTTGGAAAGTCGGTAGGATCTCTCAAGAACATGGTATTCTTACGTGGAATGGTGCCATTGATGAGGCTGAGCCCCTAGAGGTTGGTATGAAGGTTCGTCTGTGGCCAAATCATGCTTGTGTTGCAGGAGCGGGTTTTGGTTGGTACTTGGTTGTTGATTCAAGTAGAGAGGGTAGAGAGGATGAGATTGTTGATGTTTGGCCTAGATGGCGTGGCTGGTAGAGGCTGGCCTGGCTTAATGAAGACTTGCCACATATATCAGTAATCATGCATGGTATTCGACGAGAAAAAAGAAATTCAGTTCGAAACAAATACTCGGATATCTCAAGCTCGTGACAACAAGTGGTATCAAATGGCTCTCGCCATTGTTTCACTAGCTCAAACAGATCCAAGTAATTCATCCAGCTGTCAGTGTGCTGTATTAGCAATTTAGCAAGGCACTAGAGAGGATACAAAAACAAGATCTTAGTTTTCTGTTTCATAGCCTGTTCTATCTGCTCCCAGACCTATCTCTCGTAGTAACTTTTACATTTTGATATTAAAAACCGACTCCAGACGCCACCCAGCTAGATAAGCGCACCGTGATCCACAGAAACAACTTTTATAGAAGACCCCCCCCCCTTCATCATTACGCGTAGTCCTATCATTTACATCTTTTCTCCACAACACTCGCACCAAACTCCTCATACTCCTTCCTCGAGATCCACATTTGGTGGAAGGTTCCCAGACTACCGAGAATACTTCCTCCAACCCAACTGCCAAATCTTCGCTCCGAAGTCAAGCCTGCAGCTGTGATCTTTATTCTGGCTCCAGAGTACATATTTGAGATCTCCCAGTTGAGACGATCTGTGAAGCCTTGGAGTAGGGTTGTACCGCCCGTAACGACGATGTTTGCAAGGAGCGCAGGTCGAAGATCCACGTCTACTGCGTTAAGCGATGCTTTGACCATTTCGGGAATCGTTTGTGCCTTGGTGATAGGAGTCTCGGAGGTTGGAAGGGCGTATTTTTCGTCGAAGAGTCCCTCTACGATTCTCATTCGATCGGCACCCCACATTTGGTTGGAGCCATCTGGGAATTCGAAAACACGGCCTGGCGACATTTTGACGTTCTCAAGGTTCAAGATACCATTTTGCGGGTTTTGATAGTATAAACGACCGGGTCCTGGATACACCTGGACCACCGACTCCTTGAATTCCGTCAACACACGCTCTTCTTCGGAAGAATGAAAGCTGCCTGTAATCTTGTTTTCGAACTTCTGATATGTTGCTTGGGCCGGAGCACCAGCATCGACTGGAGATTTGGAAGAGATCATATAATGTGGTGTAACTTCGACTTTGGGATCCATCGAGCCAAAAAGGGAACGGATTTGTGATGACACCCAATTACCCGCCAGAGGCGATTTCTGGACGCTTTTCTTCAGAATGAGACCATCATGAATGCACATGACAGAAGCAGTCGAGGCGCCAACGTCGATAACCAGCGCTGTAGCCTTGCCGGCAGCAAACGAGGCCATGACACTGTTACGTGCCAACCAGAACGCCGGTACCCCCCAGTTCTCCATCGCTATCTCAATCACCTTTTCTCTATTTTTAGTGGTATTCCATGCCGTTTCGGTGATCAACAATGGGTGTTCCTCAAGGGGTTTCTCTTCCTCATCCGGAGCGTCCATGTCGACATCAATTCCATCCTTTCCCCCAACATCATTCAATCCATTCGTGCGAGGATCGCCTTGCTTGGTTCTTATCAGCCTCGACGTGATTGTGTGTTCCCATAGATGTGTCGCTGCGTCCCAATCCTCGACAATTCCATCCTTGGACATGGGATTTCGAATTTCCAGGTCTGGGAGTAACGGGTTATGGATATCTTCATCGCTAAAGATCGTTCGACCACCAGTGACACCATAGTTGGAGCTAAAGAAAGACTTGGGGGTGTCCTCGCCCGCAAATCCAGCGCGCACACTAGAATATCCGGCATCGAGAATGATTGCTTGGATCTCATCTGTGGAGGGGTGTATGTGAGCTATTGAGACAGTACAGCTACATAGAGGAATTGCTTACCTCCACCGTAATTATCATTTGGGGGCATAGAAGAGTTCATTGGTTGAGACGCCATTTTGGATTCGATTGGCAGAAAATTATGGGCAGAGAGTTGAGATATTCTTGTTGTCGCAACCAAAGATGTATTTCGCGACAGAAGCGCGATTGGGAAAGAGAGCTTGGAGTTGGTACGGAGAGCGATAAGAGCCAATCAGCCAAAGGGCGGAGCGGAACGGAGAAACTATTATTGCGAAGGTTGGACTATCATGGATACGCGTACCCGTACTCGCCCTACTATCTGGTGAGCCTGGATAGGGCTGACACCTATTAAGAACAACCCTTTTTTTAGAAACACCCCCTCCTCTCTCCCTTTTGTCATCGCTTGCTTCATCGGTATCATTCTCTCTGTATTAGACCTTTCTTTTGTACATTTACCGATAGACGAAGGGCTGACTGCTCTGCGCTGTCATTTCAATATACTCGCATCCTATTCCTCGTTTTCCCTCAACCATCACCTCAAAAGATTCTCAGAGGGTCTTTCCTGAGAATGTCAGCTTCCAATGGTCAGGCCACGCAAGGCCAATCTGGTCAATACAAAGGCGCAAAGAAAATCAAAATCCCATCTGGTCTCACCGCTTTCCCACGAGACATCTTGGATGCCTTCGATACTCTCGAAATGCTGGATCTCTCTGGCAATCCTGGTCTCACCCAGCTCCCCAAAGATATTTCGAGGTTACATAAGCTCAAAATCGCTTTCTTCTCAAATTGCGGCTTTTCCGTTTTCCCCCAGGAGCTTGCTCAATGTCGCTCTCTCGAGATGATTGCTTTCAAGGGGAACAACATGACTACCATACCAGAATCTTCCTTTCCAAGAAAACTCCGTTGGTTGATTTTGACAAATAACAAAATCTCGTCTCTTCCTGCTAGTATTGGTCAATGTCACCGTCTCCAGAAATGTATGTTGGCTGGGAACTGTTTGTCACACTTGCCAGATGAAATGGCGCATTGCCGGAAACTAGGTCTTCTACGACTATCATCTAATCAACTCAGCGAGCTTCCAAAATGGTTATTTGAGCTACCTGAGCTGTCCTTTTTATCTTTTGCAGGTAATCCTTGTGCAAAGTCCTCTGAAATCAACCCCATTCTAGATGACATTGCATGGGAAGAGTTGGAAGTCCAAAATCTTCTTGGAGAGGGAGCTTCAGGAATCATTTCCAAGGGGGCATGGAAGAAGAACTCGGATGAAAAGACAGTCGCCATCAAACTTTTCAAGGGCGATGTGACAAGTGACGGCTCACCATTGGATGAGATGAATGCCTGTATCGCAGCTGGCAAGCATTCAAATCTCATTGATCCTATCGGCAAGATTCAGGGACACCCAGATAAGAAAGGTCTCGTCCTCGAGTTAATATCGCCCATTTATGCCAACCTCGGTCTCCCACCAACTCTGGATACATGCACTCGAGATTCTTTCCATCCAGAAATGGCATTTTCTGTTGAGACATGCAAGAATATTCTCCTTGGGATCGCTAGCGCAGCCGAACATATTCATGAAAGAGGTATCGCACACGGAGACTTGTATGCTCACAATATCCTGCTCGATCGCTCAACTGGACACGCTCTTCTGGGAGACTTCGGTGCTGCTACCATCTACAGCAAGGAGCATGAGAAAGCAGAGATGATTGAAAGAATGGAAGTCTTTGCCTTTGGCCATCTGGTGGAAGATTTATTGGGACTGGTTGAGAGAAAAGTTGATGACGATGGTTTTGAGAGCAGTGAGAAAGATGCAATTGCCATCGAAGAGTTGAATTCGCTGCATTGGAAATGTTCAAACCCTATTGTGATGGAGCGGCCCAATTTTGCAGAGGTTAGAGAACAGTTAGAAGGCTTTTAGACTACATTAGATTATATTAGACTAGATTTTGTTTTTTTGGAACTGGAAGAAAGACGGTCTCAGCTTATAGACAGATGCTCGATGCTAGATTTTATTCCAGAACGCTCGTTGAGTACTTCATTTCTCCTTCACCAAACACCTTGGTCTTGTCTTGTCTTCAACTCCAAGCTACACAAGTCTTTCATGACAAGCTCCAGCCTGGTATCGATTGGATAAGATTCACGTTAAGAATTCTGCGAGAAAATCAACCATGCGCTGATCAGGACTTAATTTCTATGAGCATTTAAATTAGCTCCGCCAAGACTCACCTGAATGCTATCAATTCCTCACGATTTTCTGTGTTCTATTACTGAACAATAGTTGATAATCCTACTGTGATGTTGGGTTAATAAGTGTTCAGTTGCACGAAACGGTGTTCCGATTCAAAATATTGATGACTGTGACTCTAAAGTTCCCTTGTCACGCGGGTCTTAGCCGCTGTACATATCTGACTGTATCCCTTATCAGACAGACAATAACAAGACCAGAAGATGACTGTACCAAATTCTTGAGTCCCAGAAGCTTTTAGAACCTCCTGTGAGTTCTTAAAGTCCCGGAGGATCTAAAAAGAGCTCCCAACTGCACTTCGACACAAAAGAAAACATACCTTTCTCAGAGGAATAAATATACGCAAAGAAACCATCATGTCCACCAGCAACTCCGAGTCTGAGTTTGAGCCTGATCCAAACACCGGAACCAGCGAGATCATATCTACACAATCGCAATCCTCTATGCCAGCCAACCTGGATTGGCAACGCGGCCAAACGTTCGCTCCTCCTAAAGAAAAAAAATGGAAGGAGAAGGCCATCCAGTCCTTCGAGATGATTGTCTACCTCCGGGCAGAACTAGATTATTACATAAAGGGTCTTGCAAAGCGAGGTGTTCACACCTCTGAGGGACTGGAATGGTACTGTTCTCTTGGAAGAATGAGCGATGCTCGACGTGTCTTGGTTTCTGCACTAATGCAGAAGTTGACGAACGAGTTCAAAGTCCTTGAAAGCGCTATGAAGACTGGGAAGGCAAAATTATCTGAGAATCCATAAATAGCAGCAGGCGTTGGATTAGTAGTCTATTCACTTACAACTTGATAGATGTCAAGCACACACCGCTAATCCTAAAATATCATTCTGCCCCCCAAATCTCCTAAATTGTCCAAAAGTATTAAAAAAAATGGCAAAAACTTAATTACCTACTGTACAAAAACTGTACAAGGACCTTAAGGAAACCTGACACCATTTCTGGTCGGTTTATTACTTCTATCGATAGGCCGAGGGCTTGCTTTTTAAATGTCTTGCAAGTGACGGTTTTTGCCCATGCGCCAGAGCACCCTGCAGAGACTACTAGGTTGAATAGCGATAGCCAGATGTGTTATTTGGGGTTATGAAGGAAAAACCTCGGATTTGTGGGTCTCGTGATACTATTGTTTGGGTGAATGAGTTTGTTTTGCTGTGAGATGGGCTCTTGAAGAGAGCTGTGAGAGAGTAAGCACAGTCTCGTACTCTTTCAGGTTTGTTGCAAACATTGCACTTGAGTACTGTACAAATGATCTGAAATCAAATACTTATAGCAGAGAACCTTCGCTTTGGGTGTCAATCATGCTTCCTGTGGCAGCGCTAGTAAGATACCCGTAAGTGACGCGTCGAAATCAGTATCTCTTTCTCTCCTCTCCTCATACTCGAATGGTTTTGAAGTAGCCTGCTGCTGCCGTTCGCACCACAGATGATAAAGTTTGGTGGGATACTGTTCTGATGCTAAACACGCAAGGTTCTCACACTGGAAAGTTGTTATCCCCTCATTCTCGTATACGTACATTTCAAATTTCAAGTTCGTCTATCCTCCTTAAGTCTTGATAATACACCTTGTTATAACGTATATACAAAATTTAAGTCGTATAGCATATCTTTAATCGTCATATCCCCTCGTTGCTACCTATTTACGTTTCGCTTTTTAGGTTTGCGATTTCCTATTGAGTAATAATTTACAAAAATCAGCCCTTCTTGTAGCTTATCTGTACCAAAAGACAAAATTGAAACTATCAATAGCAAGTTCCAAGGCGAAAATGGGACATGACCGGCCTAAAAATCTAAAGGTGCATATTTAGCAACGAGGAGATAAGCGTGAAAAACAATTGCAATCGAGCTCGTTATACGACATGAAAATAGTGGGATATACATCTATCCCCTAGTAAAACATAAGTCTATTCAAAACTCCAAAACAGTAGAATATACGCACATTTCAAGTAGTATAGATTTCATAGAAATCTACCGTGAAAAGGTTAGAAAAACCATTAAATGAATCATCATTTACACTACTTGTCTACTTACGAAAAGCTACGTCTATTCTATGAACACTCCTTCAAAAGCCACCACCACCCCTAGAATCTAGGGATCTGACAAGCTCCCTAGGATTCGATAGGGAGCCCAATAATTTTACTAAGGAGATATACCAGAGTAACTGTAAAGATTTTGATTAGTACTTCAAAAAACCCTTGATACAAGGATATACTCTGTGGCAGATGTTTTAAGGATATAACCAAAGTTATCCTTATAGGCTATAGCGAGGGTCTTGGTATAAACGACAACAAGGTCGTATATTTAGGTACTGGGGATATATATTATAATTTCTAGTCAGACTGTTATGGTAATAGTATTATAAGTAATACCCTATAATTCTTGTTGTTAAGTCTTACTTATATACTCGAAGATATTAGGGATTTACTTAGAAGCGCTTATATAATCAACAAATTAGTATCCCTCTCTTAAGGATATAAACAAAGGCATTTTAGTATAAAGAAATCACGACCGGAAAACCTAAGAATTATCCTTATATCGAGGTTCTCCTTAAATTCCCACCTAAAAAAATGAGGACCAGGAATATAAGGATATAAGCAAGCTTATAGTTATCATTATATAGAGGGTCCTTGTATCTAGACTTGTATCGAGATTTTCCTCTAGACCTTTGTATTTCGACATCTATCGCAATACCCCCAATTACACTTTCGGCAACTTTCTTACAGGTATCTAGCGAGTCTAGGTATTCTTAAAAAAATGCTTACCACACCCAAATAGGCAACCGGCAACCGCAAATCCAAAAACCAAGCACTCAAATGCATTTGCTCGGCTATATCCACAGTTCCCGAAACCTAAAAGGGAGGGGTGAACAACTAAGACTCTAAGAGTCTTTCCCTATAGGTACAAGCTCATAGTACAATCCAGTCCCAATTTTCTGCTAAACCAGCCAATCGTAGAGTCGTATTTGGACATGATAGAGTTTTCTTAGACTTAGATATGATCTACGAGTACGTGACATGGTTATTTCTTAGTTGTTCAGGTACCTTACCTACTTACCCCCTCTTTATATACTTTGGAGATGATGAAGCTTGAAGCTTCCGCCTTTGTGTTATCGCCGCCCGCCCGTCTCTTGTGTCTTGGAGATGTCGGCTTTTGACTTGTAACTTACTTGGTTTCTTAGGAAACTATGGTGTGAGACCTATAGGTACAAGCTCATAATACAATCCAGTCCCAATTTTCAGTTAAACCAGCTAATTAGAGAGTCGTATTTGGGAATTATAGAGGAGTCTTTTTATAAGGTAAGTATGATCTACAAGACATGGTTATTTCTTAGGTAGGTAGTTGTTTAGGTACCTTACCTACTTACCCCCTCTTTATATACTTTGTAAATGATGAAGCTTGAAGCTTCCGTCTTTGTTTTATCACCGCCCGTCCGCCCGTCTCTTGTGTCTTGGAGATGTCGGTCGGCTTTTGACTTGTAACTAACTTGGTTTATTAGGAAACTATGGTGTGAGAAATCGAAGTACTGTAATATCAGTGTTAGTATCGGTTGATCTGGACTTGGATTTGGATTCGTGATTCTAATTGCATGACCAGACCTGGGCGCCGAGACGATACAATATTTATTGTTTTATCGCGATATTTATCGCGATATATTGAGGATGGATTTATTTCTGATACGGTTGTTGTCGTTTGAAATGTAAGGATATCTAAGTAATACCGGAAGTTGTACTGTACCTAAACTCTTTACTTGACTACGGAGTATAGGGAACTAAATAGGTACAGTACCTAGTAAAATTAGGTGTTATATATCGTTTATCGCCAAGAATACGATATATTATCGTCAAAAGATTTCCGATACGATTATCGATCGTCGACCCCCGGATATTATATCGATAATATCGTGCCTAGGTCTATTTATGACGAGCCTTCAAATCTCCTTGGGTTGTTCTCTAGTCGTTTTGTGATTAATATTCCAATAGTCTTAGGACATTGAAGTTATAGGTCGTAGCTTCTGCGATTTGGCTCTACATACTGCAAGTCGAAAACTCAAGGTTACCTACCTACCTGTCAAATCCAGGATATCCTTCACCAAGACCACACCCTCCGTCCTCAAAGATCTATTTGCTGCAATACCGGTCAAGATACTTCTCGCACCATCGATGTGGTCCGCCGCTCTACCAAACCGATCTTCGCCCACATTCTCTCCGAACAGATCATTGAGAAGGATTGGGTCCCCTCCACCGTGTCCTCCAAGTCCACCCTCAACTTCAATTTCCCTCGGTTTCTCAAACAATGGCCTCAAAGTAACCGTACACTTCTCCAACGCACCTTCAGCACCCTGTTCTCCACCGCTATTGACATAGCTTGCCTCCACGACATCCAGCTCCAATCTCCCTTTCGTCCCATTGAAAACTGCATGGAAACCCTCCCATGGAGAATAAGCAATGAGACTATATGTCAAAATTGCACCACTCGCATACTTCACCAAGACACCCATAGTATCCTCAATACTGATCCCGTCTCCAAACACGCTTTGGTCTCGATAATAGGCATCCTCGTGTTCCGCTTCAAGATACATCTTTCTCAACTGTTCATGTTCTTCGAGATGCAATGCGAAGGGATCCTTCTTCGCTACCTCGCTTCCATGAGCTCGAGTGTAGAACTCCGTGACACCTCGCTGCTCGGCATTTTCACGACCGTAGAACATGAGTCCACCTTGTGCCATGACTGACACTGGAAAAGAACGGAGCCAGAAATTGATAAGATCAAAATGGTGCGTGGATTTATGGACGAGAAGCCCACCTGCGTTTCTTTTATCCCGGTGCCATCGACGGAAATAATCTGCTCCGTGACTGGTATTGAGGGCCCATTCGAAATGAATCGAGTTTACTTTTCCGATTGCTCCTTCTCCTGAACACGATGTTAATAAATGTGCGATTGGAAAAAGGAACATTGGATTACTAAATAGGTATAGGTAGAATGAGATGATCACGTGAGTATATATAAATCCTGTTCCATTGCTTTTTATATTCAGAGAATAAAAGTAGAATACACAACTTACCCAGTAACTCAAAAACCTTTGTATTATGCGGTGCATACCGATAATTGAACGTGACCCTAACCTTCTTTCCCGTCCTCTCAACAGCATCAATAATTGCCTTACATCTCGTCTCATCGATCGTCATCGGTTTTTCTGTTATGACATTGCATCCCAATTCCAGAGCTCTGATGATATAGATATCATGTGTTCGATCCATGGTGGTGATGATCACCTCGTCTGGTTTAGTCTCGGTGATCATCTTGTCGAATTCAGTAGATTTGTAGGTTGGGATTGGTGCTGATGGGTAGTTGAGCTTGGCAAGTTGATCGTTGGCGTAATTCATGCGGGTTTGATTCGTGTCGCAGAATCCCACGATTAGACATGTTGAAGTGAAGTCTTTTGCGAGGGCTGTGTAGAAGAATGAACTTCGGCCTCCCATGCCGATCATTGCGTATTTCTTCATGATGTTAATGGAGGATTGATTATGACGAAGACTTTAGATAGGAGAGGCAGATCTTTTGACAGATTCGACAGACTCGTTGACAGAGTCGATATCAAAAGTTTGAACGATGGTGTATGACCAGAAAGAGTTGCTGCCCAGGCGGGGTGCAGATGGTCAAAATGGGGGGTCGTCACCTGATCCTTCATCAATACGTGGACCGTGGACCCCGGAACCCAGACCCGTGGACGTCTTGTCAGGGTCACGTCCACCCACCTGCACCTGCGGGTACCCGTCTCGAGCCGTCCAGCCGTCTTGAGTCCAGCCGTCTTGAGTCCAGCCGTCTTGAGCTTGAGCATCAGCCCCAGTAAAGTAGGGACCTACCTAGTAAATTTACTTACGAACTACTTACCCCACAACTTGGTTAAATACTCCACTCCCCGCGTTCAACCCGCGTTCAACCCCAGATGCTGGTGAAAATGGATGTTGGGTTAAATGTCGCCTTTAGCCGGACCGGATTCAATTACTCGTAATATTGTGCGTGCGTCCTTTCTCTGCGCTGTCCTTCGAGAACGGCGGAAGTAAATTGAGCAACAACGCGGAGAAAGGACGAACCCACCGACTATTACCCGTCAATCAAAAACCTACACTACGACTCTACGAGCTTTGACGGCTGTCGATATAAGGCGCCAAGTACTTATTAGTCTGGTTTTACCACCTTCGTACCATTTCTCACCCAATCACTGCACATCGGCACATCGGTCGCCAATGGTCGGAGAGATGAGGAAACTATATCTTCCCGTAAGGAACTCATTCGGTTCCAAGTTGTTGTGGAGTACGGAACAAGACTTATGGGCAGGTGCTGAGGTGGGATTCTCTGAGGTGAAGGGTTTTTTCAGGTCATGAAGCCGTCAAAACCCGGGGATTGTGGGGTGGTCTGGCAGGAAAACGAGTCGAAATATCGGATATCGATATCAAAAATGGGGATTTCACCGTTTTGGCCTGCACTTGACCGCTGTTTATACTGTAAAATAGTACGCGTATAGCTGCCAGTGGCTGGTATTTGGGAGACGGAAACCGGTCTTTTCAAAGATCAACATGGGTGTCCGACCCCGTGGGGAGAAAAAAAGTCTGGATTGCTTGTACATACAGTTGCATCCGACCTTTGCCTTTCTGCCGTAAACCTTCTGCCCTCTGGCCCTCACTATATAAACTAATATCTCATACCTGGGAACGTGGTACATTAGGTTACAGCCACAACCCAATCTTTCTTCTCCCTTTTGTTAAGTTCTATATTTAATGACCCACGAGGGCAGTTCCTAGGCTACATACCCGATATGGATTCGAAGGACGCCATCTCAGCTCATGTTGAGACCCCTGTGGTTGCACAGGAAGCTAGAGAAGACCCCCCAGATATCCTAGCACACAACGAAAATGTCTACTTCACGGTTGAGCAAGAGAAGCGTGTATTACGAAAGATTGATATGCGGGTTCTGCCGTTGATGTTAGGAGCCTACTTTCTTCAACAACTAGACAAATCTTCCCTGTCTTACGCTTCCGTATTCAACCTTCAGGAAGATGTAGGTCTTCATGGAAGACAGTACTCATGGCTGGGTTCTGTTCTGTATATTGCACAACTTGTTATGCAGCCGCTCGCTGCAGTATTTCTCGTCAAGCTTCCCACTGGAAAGATTATCTCAATCGCTATTTTCTTCTGGGGTGTTTGCATGTGTGGTATGGCAGCATGTACGAACTTCAAGCAATTACTAGCAACAAGATTTCTCTTGGGTAGTTTTGAGAGTTTAATTGGTAAGAAGCTTCCTTCTCAGAAATGACATCAAAACTAACATACAAAGGTCCTTCTTGTGTTGCAGTAACACAGATGTGGTGGCGTCGATCCGAGCAAACCAATAGAACTTCAGCATGGAACGCAATGAATGGTTTTACTGTCGTTTTTGGAAGTTTGAGTACATATGGACTTGGTCATATCGTATCAGACAGACTTGATTCTTACCAGGTACGCTTTAAACCCTCACATAACCAACCTGAATCCTCGTTTACTAAGTTACAACTAGATCATTTTTCTCTACTGCGGTGGATTGACTCTCGTATTCTCCGTCATTTCATATATCTTCTTCCCTGATTCGCCTATGGAAGCCACATTTTGGCAAGAAGGCGAAAGAGATATTGCAATTGAGCGTCTCAGAGCAAATCAGATGGGTATTGCATCCCGAAAGTGGAGATGGGATCACGTATGGGAAGCTGTTTTGGACCTCAAGACTTGGTGTTGGTTTGCCCTCGTCATGACAATCTCGTAAGTTTTCCTTCCTTTTCCCGTTATGGAACTCAGTATTGATTATGGGAATTCTAGTATTCCATCAGGAGGTATCGCAACCTTTGGGCCATTGATCCTCCAGTCTTTTGGATTCAACCAATTCCATACTATTCTGTTCAACTTTCCTACTGGATTCCTCTACATCGTCTCCATTCTCGGCGGTGGTTGGCTTGCCACTCGTATCCAATCGAAGGGTATTGTTATCGCCATCCTCTCAATTCCATGTATCGTCGGTGCAGCGATGTTGCTCGCTCTAAAGCGCGGTCCTGGTTCAAAGGGTCCGCTATTGCTCGCATACTACTTGACTTCATTTTTGTCTGGTATCACGCCTTTGATCTACAGTTGGCATGTCCAGAACACCGCTGGTGACACCAAGCGAAAAGTAGTCACTGGTAAGTCCGAGTTCCACAATTGAAAGATCTCTCCATTAACAACAAACCAGGTTTCGTCTTCATCGGCATGTGTGCAGGAAATATCGTCGGTCCTCTCCTCTACTCAGTAGAAGATAAACCATTATACCGAAAGGGATTAATCTCCAACTTAGCCATGTTTGCCCTATTGGAAGTATTGGTAGTGTAAGTCGTCCCTAACACCCACATCTTTCCATCCAATCCTAACAAAAATTCCCCAGAATCACCATGCTCTACCTCAAATTCCTCAACGTAAAACATTCACACATGCGCACCGCCGTCGGCAAATCCGCCGTCATCGTTGACGAATCCATGTTACGCAAGACGGATCTACAGAACTTGGACAAAGTGGCTGCTCAAGATGCCACCCCTCGGGATCAGGATAAATCGTTTGCGGATGTGACGGATTTGAAGAATGAGGATTTTATCTATGTGTTTTAAGTTACATAAATATGGAATGGAGGGGTGGAATGCTTGGCATTAGTTCCTCCTTATTAATGAAGCCTTTATGACTGAGAAACTTCCAAAATATAGTGCTTTGTCTGAGTGAAACTTAAACCTATTATCTGCCTAAAGTAATAATGTAGACTCGCGTGGATAGAAAGAGTCGCGCTAAATATCTCTCTCTCTCATTGTCGTAACTTCCTTTATAATTCTTAACGAAAGCGAGTAACCGAACCTTTTGTAACAACACAAAATTGTCCCCAAAAAGAAAAACCAGCGTTTAGCATTCGAGTACAGTAGTTGAGTTGGATATCAATACCCACTCAACTCAACTCAACTCAACTCAAGAAAACTTCAATCTTATTCAACCCAACTAACCAAGTACTTAAACCAATTATGGTACAATTAACCCTTCAAACCCCGCCTGTCAGGCCGACTGCTTGGACTTAATTAGATTCCCCTATATGGAGGGTCTCAAATAAGACTTTTAAGTCTACAAAAAGCTTTAAAAGCTAGGATTAATCTATAGATATTAATTAACAAGGAGAAGCGTCTTAGAGGACTTGTATTTAAGAACAGAACAGACTTTTTTATTTCTTGTTTACTGTTTATGGTACTTTGACTAGTATATAAGGAGTTTTATTTACTATTCAACTCTACTTAACAAAAGTCCCTACTTATATCCTACTCTATTCGACTATACATGAAATAACTCAAGTATTATTATTAAACAAGTAGTTAAAGATTTTGTTGTGATTCCTGTATTTTGGTGGGGTCTTGGTAGTTATAGCTATATATGAGACGGATTATGTGAGACGGAGGTGAGGTGAGGGGGGGCGCTCACGTGATATCATCGAAGGAGGGGCATATAGCTAGGCTTTGCAACAAGCACTCTTTAGCTTAGCCATGGGATTATTATACCATATGTTTTACCCGTATCATTTAATCTGTTGTCAAACCAACAGATTTCTTTTAAATGCCGCGCAAAAGATATGGCTCAAGGACCGACAATCAATCTAGAATGTAGGAATAACGACAAAAGCTTACTGCGACCCATTTTGGACTGCTATGAGACAGAGTAGTGGGGTTTACTTTGGCGTGTCCCTTATTAGAAGCAGTAGTGATAGCATTGCACACATTACCCACGTATGAAATTCTTTTTCGATCAAAATTTTAGACAATAAAGAAAATATAATTAAGTATCTACAAGAATTCCATTAATTTCCAACATCCCATCATGAGATTCATAACCATGACCGTTGAACATACACAAAGGGGACCTTATTCCCCAAGATTCCTCCCAAGTATCACAAAACCTAGTTAGGGCAAGTCTCTCTCTTGGTCATCTTGACAACGAATGCACCACGCTCAATGGTGTTGACGAAGATGTATCCAGACTTGAAGTAAGCGTACGAGGCCCAAGATCCAGAGTAGGCAACTTCACCACCACCTGGAGCGTTGTCATCTTCTGGGTAGATGTCGAAGTATGCAACTTCGCAGACACCGGCTCCGGTTGGGTCAGTGGGGATAGATGAGACGTCGTAGACACGAAGACCGGCACCGTAGTTGGATTGGTAGGAGAGACCGTCGATGACGTATTGGTTGTGGTCAATACCTCTGTTGGCGGCCTTGTAGATACCTGTTTGCTTTGGCTTTTCGAGAGATGTGATGTCCCACTAAATTGTATGTTAGTACTTCATGAATTTGAATATAGAATAGACATGTACTTACGATGTAGGTGACTGGGAATCCGTCGGCAGCAGGTCCGTTTCCTTCTTCCTCGTCGACTTCGTCATCCATGAGGAGGTACTTTTGGTTGTTCTTGTCGAGAACCCAACCTTGGTGAGTGTAGGTTGCACCTACGTAAGAAGTGCGGGAAATAATCTTGGATGCGTTCTTGAATGTAACATCGTAGCTAATAATCCTGTTAGTATTCCAACTCATATTTGTGGAAACATAGAAACTTACATGGTCAAGGTATCTTCGTTGTAACCGTAGCAGATATCACGTCCCTCGTACTTGGTATCAGGTCCGTGGTAGACGAGACATTGAGCATCGTGAACATAGGCATCCTTGCCGTCACATCCCATTCTGGTTGGGTTTGTTGGATCAGTAAGATCGAAGAAGATAAGACCACCACGGCAGGCGTCGGTTCTTGGTCGGGCTCCAACAGCAACTCCGTAGTTCAATTCTTCGTTGACAACAACGTTGTGAGATCCACCGTTTGGAAGATCAGTGAAGTGACCATCGAGATCCGAAGAATCTTCAGCTGTGACCTTGAAGTCGATTGGATTGGCCGGGTCGACAGTGAGCAACTATATGGTGTGTTAATAAACCATTCTTGCCCAATTTTCAATAGATTTTGGGTAAAATGTACCTTTCTCATGTCAAAGATCTGGATACCGTGACCTGCAAGCTCACTACCAACGAGCATGTAGTTCTTGTAAGAACGGATCTCATGCCACATTGAATCCTCTCCTGTTGGTACGTATGATGCACTGTGGATGTTAGAACTAGAAATATGTCGGGTTCGGGGACACATACAGGAATCCAAGCTTGACAATTTGTCCATCCTTGGTAATCTCAAGAAGAGCAGTTCCCTCGTAAGCACCGGATGCTATGAATTCTCTGCCAGACTCAGGGTCGGTCCAACCCCATGCTGATGAACCTCTTCCAGATGCCGCACCGAGATCAGCGTGAGAGACAAACGAATACAGATCAGTGTTTTTGCATCTGAATGTGTGAGCTCTGTCACCTGGAATAGCCGAAGCTATTCCGTTGACACAAGGGGTGTATCCGAGCTATTAAAACCCGAGTCAGCATGGTCCCACACCAGAAGTAACAACAACAATTCAATTGTATAAGAACAGAATGGTATAATTTAAAATCGTGGGAAGTTGATTGTTTACCTTAGGGTATTGAGTTGCTGCAAAGCTTCCGGCCAAACTCTCGGCATTCCAATGTGCCTGTGATATATTAGTATTGTAACGTGACAACACGAGTTATGAGAGTCTTACCAATTTAGCAGCCTTGATTTTCTGGTGCTTGATACCAGAATCGTAAAGCTCTTTTGAAAACAAAGTAAGTAGGTATACTACGAGATGTATAGCTGTCTCTTGAGCAATATCTTACCTGCACCACGGACTTCATCCTTAGGAAGTTCCTGTCCAAAGACAGTGGATGCACTTAGTGCAAGCGCACCAAAAACAAATGGGGAAATGACACGCATATTGACTGGCCAATGAATGAATGATTAAAGAAGAAACTGAGAGGATTTGAGGGACTTTGAGGGACTTTGAGAAGATTTGATCCTTGACAATAGCCTGCAGAAAAAAGAGAGCTACTTAGGGACGATCCTCCAGTATATAAGTAACTAGCTCCCCCTCATACTTGACATACTCGACGAGAGATTGGTTCATTTGCGGGGACTTTCCCTGATTGCGGGATAACAACGATATCGGTAATGGAAACCGTGGGTTGATTCGCCTGGTATCACGTCAAACATTGTGTAATAACGACTTTCGTTCGAGAAAGGAAGGACATAAGAGACTTGGCATCCGCCGAAGGTGTAGAACTTCGTGATCTACACGGCAAAGGAAGAAGAGATCAAGCGACCGTCCTGGGTAGAAAAGGTTTCCGAAAGCAAACATTAGGCGAATTTGTACCGAGGAACAAGCAAAAACAAAGCGACTTTTCTAAATGGCTCGACTCTTTCGCTATTCAGCTCGGGCTTGACCCGCCAAAGTGCTACTTCCCGAAGTACATGCGAAACAGAACTTCAATTCCTGGGCGCTTCAGCAACAAAAATGGTAATAATTTTCCCCCTCTTTTGACTTGGGTTTGAGCAATTGGGACTTTGAAAGACTTCCTTTCAAACCCTGTTCAGAACAGATAACCAGGCATTAGTAGGCTTCGAATAAGAGGGGCACCATTCGCCCGTCGTGAGCAAGAGCTTGGTGCTGTGACACTGCGGCGGCTAGTACACCTCCCAATTAGGTTAAAGATTGTGTGAAATAGTGAAAGAGATGGGCTATCTAGCCAAAAGTCAGCCGAGGTTCTATGGTCCTATTTGTCTTGGACGCCCAGAGGTTGCAATGAATGGGGAAGGAGACGGCAACCGCCAAGTTGTGCGTTCTGCTTGGCGTATCCACGTACAGATACTATGTATCGTACTCTGCATACACAGCACAAAAACGAGAAGTGATTGGTGCAAAGCAGAGGAGAGAAGTTTTCCAGAAGGCCTCTACTAACAAAAATTCCCGCTGACCTGGTTCGCCTGGTACCTGATGCAGAGGAAGAGTTTGGTAACAACGACGGCAATACTCAATCTGGTGGATACTTTGTAGAAAGGAATAAGAAGTGATAGACAGTGATAGCCAGGAACAGAGCCCCAGAATCAAGATAAGCTTGAGCACTGATGTCAGGAGGAGTCAAGATTCATTACGGCCTGGGCGAGATTACAAGACCGCGGAGGCGAAGCTTAATAGATCTTGACCGGGGATTTTGATCCCGTGCAAAGTCTGTATAAAGATGCTTCATTCGACAACTGTGAAGGATGAAAAGCTGAAAACAGATACGAAACCTAAAACGAATCTAAGCAGATGCGATCATGTGAAATCAGGAATTGTCAAGAGGTTGGACACAGCGAATTGAACGCCGGCCTATAACCTGTCTATTTTGCGCCTCGGCCCCGCTTTTCAGCCAAACCAGCGAATCAGAGACTCAGATTTGGAAGACATAGACTTTCCTCTCATATGATTTTACGTTACGGAGTCCAGTCTTACCTGTCCACCTCTAACGGCTCTTTACAGTAGGTGCTTAGTAGATCTAAATTCAGAACTTGAAATGGGGAACAACCTTTACAGTCGCATGCTGATCAGCTGACTGAACTCTGTCTTACCGAGTGTAAACATCCCCTGGCGAGTAAATTTTGGCCTCTGTAATGTCTCATTACAGCCCACCTTCCTCTATCGACTTGAACAACAACAATAGACTTTTTATTGCCAAATTTCTCACAGCTGCTGAGAATGGCGAATATTTTGCCAAAATCATTAGCTTTTTTTCCCATGCGGGAGGTCCTTGGATAACTGACGACTAATGTATTCGCCAAGGTTATTATCACTGGTGTTATGAATTATGAAGACATGCAGTCAATGACTCAATGTATTGGCATAAAAGTTCTTGTGAAATACGGAGTACCGTGACCAACACGATAATTCCCTTGTCATGATGTCATGAATTAAATGGTGTTTACCGTGATAAATCGTCTTTTGAGGCATCTAGGCGGGACTGCTGTAGGTTATCGCTTGGGAAGTAGGAGGGGAACCGGCTATTAGAACTAAGTGTGGCAGAAGTTACAAAGACCACTTTTCGTGACTTTCCAGGCCACTTGAAGAAACAGCACTCTACAGGGTCCCTAGGTAGAAAAATCTCCCTGGTCATTCTCTTTTTCAAGACGCCTGTTTTCAGGTGACGGCCTCAAACCACCTTGCGTGGCGAACGAACAAGGCCTTCTGGCCACTTATGTATGCCTTCGGGCTTGAATTTCTCTGGGAAATCCCGCACTGAATTACCTGTATCCATCCCAACTGGAGGGGAAGGTCCACAGTCACATGGCATATTCTGGTCACGCGTATGCTTGAAATGCTTTCTGAGGTTTGCAACTGGGCTTGCACTATTTGTATGTAATTCCTTAGCTTAGCACGCCCCTATACCCCTCGGGAGGTCCTAGGAAGCTTAAGCCTCGCTTAGCTCTCCGCCAGGCGTAAAAATATAATCAATCAATCAATCAATCAATAGGTAGAAAAATCAAACCACGCTTACTACAATCTTCTACCCATAAGAAGAAGGCCTTCGCCGTAAAAGACCTATAGAAAGCTGATCTCTAAGTGGCTCGTAATTTGTAAGCGATCTTTCCAACTTCTGCCACACTTAGTTCTATCTGTTGCCATTGGGGGACATTAAAAGAGGAATAAGGTATCAGGAGAATAATTGATTAGATTCAGGCTACAAAACTAGATCTATTTATCCCTTAAATGGTGTTCTTGTAAAAGCGTCTGCAGGAGAAAGAGGGAGCAAAGGCCAGCTATCTAAGTACAAAGGTGCAGGCAGTTAGGTCACGTGATACAGTACTGTCCTTCCTACTACACTACACTACCTACAGCAGTCCCACCTAGATGTCTTAAAGACGATTTATCACAGTACCTTATCGTGATTATAAACATTTACGTAAAACGACTAATCAGGAAGGATACTTTCCCTCAATTTACCTAGAGCATTGAGAGTCGTGAATTCATCTAGTCTCAAGATATACCCCAAAGTACCCAGGTAGGGGTTTTCCAAAATGAACCACTACGCCCCGGAGCATACAGGTCTCACAAGGAAAGAAAATCAAAGTAAATAAATCAATCGTTCAAAAACATTTTTTCTCTTTCTCTCACTCAAATAAAAACGAGAGAGAGAGAAGCAACAAACTAACACCCACCCCCAACCTCCACACCCAACCACACCAAACATTTCCCCTCAAAAATTCATTCCCCATCTCAACTTCCAAACATACTCTCTACCACACTCCCAACCACTTTCACTTTCTCCTACAAATATCCCAACCCCCCCTGCAGCGCCGCCAACTCCACCCTAACCTCCAAAACACCAAACCCCACGCGACCCGCAACCTCCGCCCGTCTCTGACTCCCAAGCTCACACCACCTCCCAAGAATCCCGCCATCAACCACGGCTCTCCCCCCCGTGATTCCCTCCGGTGCATCACGATCCACACGATAAGCCCTAGGATTAAGTCCGCAAGGATGGTAAAGCGTGTTAGTGAGGTGACTAGCGAGGGTAGATAGACGTCTGTACTGGGATTCTGAGAGGGATGAGAGGATAGCGATGGTTCCTGTCGTCGAGGTGATGAGCAGTTGTTGTGAGGGGATGGTTGCTTCGGCTGCGATGGTGGATGCGTCGCGGGAGGGAGGGAGCATGGTTGAGGGTGTGGTGCGGGGGAGGAGGGTGAGGGTTGTTGGGAGGTGGCCGCCTAGGGAGAAGGTTGTTCTGTGGAGGAGGAGGTGGCCGTGGAGGGATTTGGGATCTGGTTTTTGAGAGGGGAGTTAGTATATAGGAGTTATGGATAAGATGGGGGGGCGGAGGAGGGGAAATAAACTTACGTTCAGGATCAAATTGCATGACGTGTAAATTGCAATCTGCATCTGCTGCCACGATATACAACTCCTTCCCATCTGGCAAGAGATCCGCAGTCAAGATCTCCATCTTCGTAGACGACTTACCAAAGAGCAACATCTTATAAGGTTCCTCCGTGTACCCCACAAACCAAACTCCCTTCACGGCATCGGAAAGAACGCAAAGTCCTGTACCACGGAGTTCCTTGACGGCAGTCACATAGCAATTCATGTCCATAAATGCCACTGGAAGTAAAGTCCCATCTTCTTTCAAACCACGTACCATACATTTCTGACCTTGTGCTACAAGCATGAATCCTTGCGTACCAATCTCAGAAACTCCTGTGATGGCTCCACGTGGAATCTCTTCTCGAGCGATGAGTTTAAGCCTCTTGTTGGTTTCTGGTCGATCGGGTTCAGGAATTACATTAACGACATCAAAGACGTAAATTCTTCCTTTGATAGGGAGATCCTCACCCCTGGATATCGCCGTGCCGACTGTAATCAACTGTTTTCGTTCATTCGTAGATTCGGAGACTTCAAGGTTAAGAGTCTTGACACACATAATGACTTCGAAGGGGTCCATAGTGACGGTGTCGATGACAGTCCAATTGATTGGATTGACCAAACGAAGGTAACCTTGCTCCATCGTAGGCTTGAAAGAAATGTCCTCACGCTGCCAGTCCCGCCGATAATCATCGTCCTTTGGTAGATCAAATTCAACGCGGGTGCTTGTGGCAGCAACATAGCACTCCATTGGTGGATGATAAGCAAGACCATGAAGGTCTTCATTCAATGGCACCTTCTGTAGCGAAACTCCAAGTTGCGCGAAATCTGTGTTTTCAGGTAGCTGAGCTACTCGTGCAACCCCATTAAAGTCCGTGTAGATGAATCCTCTATCACATCCACTCGTATGAAAGCTGCTCATTCCTCTCACGCCAACACCCTGGAGGCCCATGACCTTAGGCGTGCTTTTAGCACTTTTAATGATAAAACTTGGCGAGGCACCAGGAAGGAAGACTGTGCTATAGCCGCCCACGTTTTCCATGGCCCGCATTGGTTCGTTTCTTGTTTCATTTCCATCCTCAGCAGTCTCTAAAGCCGATACTTCTGGATTTTTGGCTAGATGTGGGTTATGGATCTTCAAGAACTGTAGGCTCGAAGAAAGGGATTTGGGAGAAGCCTTCGAATTGACTTGGAAGGGTTCATAAATGGTAAGATCATCAGCAGACGGCCGTACCTGTGTGTAACATTATCAGCGCAACTTTTCACATTCAGAGTTCCTCAAATACTTACGATGAGATAAGGGCTCTTGGATATCGAATCACCGAGATCAGCAACGATAATCTCAGTCAAGGTTTCCCGCGCAGCAGATCTTCTTGCTGCATAATCTGCTGAGAGAACAGGCGGAACAAAGCATAAGCCTTCTGCCACATAGACTGGCTTTGATAGATCGGGAAGAGCGTAAATCTAGGAGCATTAGTACCACCATCAGATGACACGAGAGTTGTTTTCTTACATGGAGTGCACCGCCAGCACTTAGTAAGAACATCATCACATTCTTTCCATATCCCTGTTCCTCGTCGACTTGACCACTGGAAAATGCGCCTGTAGTGTCCTTGTATAAGCACCCAGTGAGCCATTTCGTTGTCAGAAGAGCTTCATCTTCTCTTTCAACCTCTTCAAGATCGTAACTTTCATCGCAATTCGCTACATAAATACTTGCATCGTCTCGGATCAATAGTATGAATGGATCAGCTAAGCTGGCGCTGACAATGTTTGGTTCAACACCAGTGTCTTCATCCTCCATCTCAAGGATTTGTGCTAGGCCAAGATCTGAAAATACAACGTCAGCATTTGTTCATGGCCAATACATATATAGAATAAGACGTTGCGGATACAGATGACACAGTTGCATGATGGTAAAAAGCTTTTCATTGATGCTATAGGATAATACATATTCCATAATAGCCCCAGAAAGCAAATGATGGACCCACATAACCAACCCACGAAAGCTGTAATAGTTCGTGCTTGTCTTCTCGTCAAGGTAAAGGGAATATAGCTAGGAAGAGGAATGGAAAGAGAAAAATAGAACTCACCGCCATCATACACTCTTACTTGCTTTTTTACTACTTGGATGATTCGCATACCATTACCCAACGTCCCTGCTTCGATAGTCGCTCCTACGTCTGACGAATATTCAGGGGTAGTTAACTCCTCGAAGCCAGCATTGGTCAGCACATACACATCCGATTTTTCAGTCTCATCAATCTTCTTTGAGACAATCATGAGCCGATCAAACTGCGCCTCATTGCCGTAGTCACCACTTAGCGCAGTCTTTTCCTTGGAAGCCTGAAGACCTTTTACTGTTGGTCTTTTGGCTGACATCGTCCACAGCCCTCGAGCTTCGGCGAACTCGAATTTTCCCATAACCTTAGGTTGAATATTCCTATGAATGATAGCCAGAGAGCCTCCTCGGCCTTTTCCTGTAGCGGCAACCAATTGGAGATCACTTCTGACATCTTCAGACGTACGCTTTTCTTCGTCAGTTTCATATGGCGCAGAACTTCCAAGAACAACGTCTATTATAGGAGCGATGTTGACGAGGGAGTCGTGGATTTGAAAAATGTAGTCACCAGCTTTACTACTGGTAGCTTCTGCTGGGTTGGCGGCAGCTTGGGTAGTAGTAGGTGCGACACCATACAACTCATCATCAGGATCATCGTCTTCTTCTTCCTCTTCAGCAAGAAGTGCCTCATCAATGCCTTCAATGAAGTCTAGGCGTGACTTTCTTCGAGATATCTGGTTAGACTTGCGAGTCCAGCCCAACACAATAGATTCAGTTCCTTCACTACCAACAAACATGGCGCTTGTACCAAGTTGGCTGATTGTCGAAGCGCCACTAGAAAGAACTAGACCTCCAGACTCTTTTGCGACTCGTCGAATACTCAATCCAGACACAGATCTTCCATCCATGCGGAAACTTAAAATAGCGAGCTCACCAGATTGAAGAATTATAAGCATCTCACCATTCTGTATGGATAATTGTTCAATTTCACATGATTCAAGCCGCATGTCCAGATCTGCTTGGTTGACGAGAGCGAAGGATGTTGATTGCTTTGCAAACGGATTCACAGCTACTCCATTGGCCTTGCCTGCTTGGTCGATATGAATCAGTTCGTTGCCACCTACCAAGAGAGCTCCACCAACTGGAGCGGGAAGAGGCACAATTTTGAAGAGATCAAAAGGTAGACCTCCTACGGATAAGATGGGTGTAGATGCTTTCTGATGCAAATCGAGGGTAAACACCATGTATGACAAGTGGTCCTTTCTTTCATGTAAAAGAGATGCCGCAGGTAGCTGATTGGACGATAAGATGCCAAAGGTCGGTTCGCGATACTCGTAGAGAAAGGCAAGATGTATAGGGTAGATGAGATTGAGATTGAGAGTTGGCAATCGAAGGACAAACGAAGCGCCGTATGGGGTATCCGCCTTATTGCCGTCGCCATTGGTGGTTTTCGCCGCAGCTTGACTCTCTGGCCGAGGGCCATCCAACTCCTCGTCCCAATCGGCCATGTTGACATCTTCATCCCCTTGCTTGAAGGGCAGAATGGCGAGATTCCGCGCGCCAAATTTCAAAGCGGCACATCTATTTCCAGGATCAGCTGTCAGATAATTGATACAGTCTCCGACATCTGTTGTCCAAGGGCTTCCATGGAGATCATCTTGTTCGTAGTAATGGATGGAGATGGTTGAGATTCCTGGGCGTTCAGGGTCCCATTCCACCAAACTGAGCTTTGCATCTTTGAACCCCACCAATAAAGCTTCTCCGCCCGACTTGGAGGAGAGAGTCTTGATCCGTGCCAAAGATGTGACTGTTCCAGAGAGTGTGTATTCTGCAATGAGCACCAACTTTGTTCTGGTGAATCGCGGGGGAGGGCGTGAAATTGCATCAGGACCTAAGAAGGTAGACTCGTCGTCGGTGGCTCTTCTGTCATGTCCTTTATTCTGCTTGGCAGACTTTTGCTCCTCTGTTGGCTCGTCTGCTTCAATTGAGATGGTTTTGAAAGAGAAGATCTGGAGGAGGGAGGTCTTTGCGACAATCAGGTTGTTCGAATCGGCTGAAATGAAAGGGAGTCGTAGAGAGTGAGAGACAGCTGTAGGAGGTGTCAGCTCCGTATAGCATTGCATTATGAGGTATGCAAGCACAGAAGCGTGTGCCGCATCTCAATGGGACGGAGAAATGAAGGGATACTGAAGGTGGTTGAATACGATGGAATTGTTGATGTCGGATGGTGTTTTGTTTGCGCAGCCATTCACAGTTCAGTGGTGGAGAGCTTGAGTTCCTCCACTGAAGAATCGGTGCCAAGATCACAGGGATGAGCAGTCCGACAGTCCGAAGCAGCAAAGCTCCCTGGCTCCTATGGTCAAGCTAGGGTATGCCATGCATCAACCCTGTTGCAGGTTTATTTAGATGACGACGTCAGCGAGAACAACTCTGAGAACAACTCTACCTATTCATATCCAATGTCAATGGTCTTGTTGGCGCTCAACTGGATGTGCTCTTGATGGAATTATTATACTGATATTCTTCACTTCTCCATACCCACATTATCTGCGGCAGATCAGCAACCCCGAAACATCAGGTGGAGTCCTTCTGTAAGTCCTGAAGACCCTTGATGGGACGTGCATAGAGCTCTTCTGATAGACGTGAGACCAGGCAACTTAGGACCTACTGGCCTACTGGCCTACTGCAGACTCTACATCCCAATCCCATCGCCACATTTACTCCGCACTTCAGGCTTAAAAATTCGGGCTTCGCACTTCTCTACTGAGAGCACATCCCATCGCATTGCAACCATGGCTTTGATCCAGACAGCCTTCATCTGGGTGGCATACGCTGTCGCCGTAGGCCTCGTAGCGCTCATTGCTGCTATCTTCGCCTACACATACCAAACCCCGCGGGACCGTTCGGCGCTGGTGTCCACTATAACCATTATTACACTTACTTCTCTCCTGGCAACCGTGCTTCTACTTCCTGTTGACATCGCATTGGTCAGCTCCACGACCTCTACTCAACTTGGCAGAAAGAAGGATTGGGCAACTCCGGATACTGTGGAAAACATCCTCTACACTCTCAAGATTGTCTACTATGCACTCTATAGCTTGGACGCTGTTCTCTGTTTATTGGTAGTGCCATTTACCTACTTCTACTATGAAGAATACGACGAGGTGGACGCCGAAGAAGGCAACCAGACAATCGCTCAAAAGGCTTTTGGAGCGCTCAAGTATACCTTGGCATTTGTTGTGCTGGTAGTGATCCTCTTCCTGGTTGGTTTCTTTGTACCAGTTGCAAGAGATCGCAGTGGAGCGCACATGGACTTGGATTACTTCAAGCGTCTATTGTCTGAAAATCGTGGTGAGAGAGCCTTGACCTTCGCACTTGGCTTGCTCATCTGCCTTGGAACTCTTCTATATATTCTATATACTGCCGTCGGACTGGCACTGCTCCCTATCTCCTTCATCAAATCCGCACCTTCCATCAGCGCTCCTCAACTATCCGAGACGACTGCTTCCGCTTTGGAGCAGAATCGCGAGAGACAGCGCCAGCTGGAAGGACGAAATGCTGGACGAGATGGCGGTATGCCTGCAAAGGATCAACGGGAACTCGAGTCTTTGATCCGTGAAGAGCGCACTCTGGTTCGCCGAGAGCGATTAGCTGCAGAGGCTCGAGGTGACGGAAAGAGTTTTATTGTCAAGGCTTGGACCAAAACCTGTGCTATCTTCCGACCTCTAAAGCTAATTGGAGGCATTCTCCTCTTGCTACTTGCAATTGCGATCTGGGTATCTATGTTGATTACTGGAATTGACAAAGCGAAGAACTCAATTTGCAAGGAACATTGTGGTTATGTTCTTGGAAGGTAAGTCTTCAACGAATCTTTGCGCTACTAAAAGCTAATTTGACTCTAGCATTAACTTATTTCAACCCATCAATTACATTTTTGTTCAAGCGTCACGCGTCTTCCCCGTCGATTATGTATTGATGGCTCTTTTGGTTCTTTTCCTTTTCAGCAGTTCTGTAGCAGGTATCGCTGCTGTTGGTATTCGATTTCTCTGGATTCGTCTCTTCGAGATTCGGAAGGGTCATACCTCGCCACAGGCTTTACTCATGGCAACTGTCATGTTAACTTTGATTATGCTTGCGATCAACTACTCTCTCGCAATGATTATCGCACCTCAGTACGCTATCTATGGCGCTCAAACTTTCTGCAGCAACCCTACGAGACATCCAGGCGATCAGCCAGACTGCTCAAATCACCCTGAACTTGTAACTTCTTGTTCGGAGCTTTCATCGGACAAAGGGTCGAAGAATGTATGCACGCCGACCGTTGTCTCCACATTCCTCAATCGGGTCACTTTCAACTTTCCAGTCTTTGGGGCTTTGGCGTTCTGGGCCCAGTTCGCCTTCCTCTTCGTGTTTCTCGTGGTCTTTGTCACATCATTATTCAGGGCACCAAAATTGAATCTTAGCCAGCTTGACCAAGACGCTGAAGCGGATGAAGAGGAAGGTCTTCTTGCCACTACTGGCAGAAGATTTGGAGCTACTTGGCAAGATATTAGAGGGAAGGCGAAGAAGCCATCAGGGTCCTCTGGACGCGGTATCCGTGGTGATGACGAGCATATTGATGAAGATTAGGGTGTAACAGCACGGGAGACAGAATTTCCGACAACATTCAATATTTGAATTGGGGCAGTGCTTTTGGGGGCTTCTGTAATTTGGGGAGTTATGACGAGCAGGCGTTACAAAACTAACAGGTAACATACGAGGAATGGTTGGGTAACACAGGTCTTGAGATTTCCGATAGCAAATTGATTTTCTCTTACTAAATCTTCAGACTTGATTAAAATCTTTGCCTAGCGGAGGGTTCACCATATTTATTCAATGCCCAATAGCTGAATTGATGGCTTACAGCCCTATAGTATCAGACCACATCACGAACCTACTCATATTGTGACAGTATGGCCCGTCCAGTTAGCCGAACCGCTCAAACAAGAGCATTCAAGCCACGCCACCAGATTGAATGCGCCACAGCAAATCGGTGAATACCCATAAGCTGGAATCCCGAGACAGCATGGATTATTTCGCTTACAAGAGCGCTCTAGTACTCGGGTATCTGTCCCTGGCATATGAAGGATCAAAAAATATTCTGATCGATCACTCGTTCCTGTCAATGTATATTTTTGAGGACTTGGCAAAGGCTGTTTTGGGAAGGGGCTTTCGGGGCTCTCCAATTCCGACACCTCTGAAAATTGGCGACTTGTGTCTCGCCACATCGATGTATCCAAATGAGAAGACTTTTGTGGAGATCATGCAGTCTGGCCTCCATTCGCCATGTGTGGACAAGAAGATGAGGATTTTCTCATAAATAATGTGGATTTTCCGCATGCGGAGAAAAAGTATTCTTTATCCCTGGTTTTTCTTCTATATTACGTTACCGAGAACGTCGAAATTCTGCAGCCAAGTTATTTGTACCAAAGTGCCGGTTTTAATACATTATGTTTGTTTACTGCTTACTACTTTTGGTGGTACAATTGAGCCTTGTTGCGGCTCAGGTACTACCATTCATTATTACGGGCTCCATTGAAAGGTGTGTGATATAGCAATTTCGATATACATCATTGTGCTAACAAATTTAGTGCAACACCGAGTGCAGGGACGGCTTCTAATCGTGGTGGTATAGTCAAGATATCTGGATATACTATTACGATTCCAGAAAATCTTCTGGTTGAATTCCCAGCTGCTATCGTTCCATTTGCGGAATTTTCAGAAGGGAGTAAGCCAGGCCAAAATGAAGTCACTGTATGTACTGTACCTTCAGCAATAATTATCTGATGAAATGTGGATTTAACAGAATTACATGTAGGTTACCGGCAATGTTGTCAACGACGTCTTCATCGCTGGTCAAATGACTTATAGTCAGGTTGATGCAGCCTTCGCTTCTGGTGTCATCAAATCGCTTAGCTTTGATGGCAGTATTGTCATCGAAGACGGTCCGACTTTACGGATCAATGACCCTAATGCTAAATACAGCAAGGGTTTTACTGAATTTCCTCTTTTCACAGCGGATGATGAGAATCCTTCCATCACAAGTTTCAGTGGATTTCCCGTTTGTGTGCCTAGGAGTGCTGATGATCCAAAATGTCCCTCTGGAAACCGACCTCCTGCTGGTTCTCGGTAAGTTTGACTTTTTGGCCTACTCGCTAAGATCATGCTGATTGAAGAATGTAGTATCATCCCTGATGCTCTACATATGGCTCCCCTCAGAGTCGGAGATTACATAGAGTACTCTGGGATACAGTCTGGTGGCCAGACTATTGTTTTACAGTCTTGTTGCAAATATTGATATCACAACAAGCGGCACCCAGCCAGGGTTTCTACGAGTAGAAGATGCCATCATTGGAGTTGCAAATGCGGACCCCAATGTCGAAGCTGCACGCGCAAGGGTGAGTCTACCTTCCTTCCTTCCTTCCTTCCTTCTCAGCATTGTTTCCAATACTAACCATATCACAGTTCACTGGTCTAGCCTCTCGCTCAGATCTCCTCATTCGAATTTACGCCATTGATGAGGATCCTTGTACAGGAGAAGAAGTCGATCGCCTTCTAACCTCTACTACACCGGATGGAGCAGCAAGAAACAAATGGAAGGTAGATATAGCCAGAGGCTCGAACATCGGACTCTACACTCGTAACTATCGAATCAAAATCGGCGAGACCACTACAAAGACAAGCGATGATATTCTCGCAGGCCAATACGTCCAACCCGTTACCGAGTGGATCTTCCCAGAGCTGGTCACCCCAGGTGGAGCACCTCCCCCAAACGACTTCTCAAACATTGGTCCGCTAGCAAATGGATTTGGATATGTCGACAAGGTCCTATTCGGACAACTCAAACCCTGGCCAGGAGCGAATGCCCCCGTCCCAGCGAAGACGAACTGCCCACCTCCCTCACCAGATACACCTGTTACACCAACAGAAGGTACAGATCCCCCCACCACAGGTCCAGTAGTCCTCAAAGCCGACGCCGGCGCAGACGTAAAAGCCCTCGGTGGCGTCGCACTCCGCCTCGCCGCAAAACAAACTGGTGATACCGTCCCCGCCTCCTCCCTCACCTACGCCTGGACCCAAATCAGCGGACCAAATGTTCCCCTCACAAACGCAAACACAGCAAACGTCCTCTTGAACCTACCCAAGGGCGCAGCTACACCACGAACCTTCGGCGTCGTAATCACTCACACATCATCAGGTTCCAAAACCAACGACACGGTCGTCGTCACCTCTGTGGCAACTGGGAATAACGTCTACGATCACCCCGTAATAGACAGTCTGACCTGGGCCTCGAGACAAAGCGGGTCTGCTACTGCGGTCGCGCATTCTGATCTGGTGGATTCGACGGCTACTATGACGATTAAATTTAGTAGTGAGACGACGGAGCGACAGATGACTAGGGGACAAGTCAGTAATGGGGTTGTGTCGTATAGTTTTCCGGCGGCGGGTGCGAGGATTGCGATAAATCGGTATACTAGTGCGACTATTAAGAGTTATTTGGGGGGTGTGGCGGTTGGGGGACCGGTTGTTTCTTCTAGTAATGTTGGGACTTAGAGTGTTTTTGTGATGTTTTCTTTATGTATTTCCTCTTATGCCCTTCTGGCGTTGGTTTTGGTTCTTGGGATGAGGGATGAGGGATGGATTGGTATATAATGTGGCGCAAACGGGGGTTGTTTATAAAGGTGGGATGAATTTACGACAGAAAGGGGTTATGAATTTGGAGTATAAAACAGGGACACACTATGGGGAGTTTCAAGATCAGGAAGACAAAAAGTTCAAGGGGATTTACGACGCTCATTAATTTGTAATAAGATACAAGATACAATATCTCAAGCACAAATAGACTAATAAATAGTTTATACAATAAATAATATACTTTCATTAGCAAAATACGTAACACACAAAAACCTAGAAAAGATCGGAAAGCAAAGCAATGATTTCTGCTATTTCTACTCAATTAGAACTGGTTGTCTACATAGCCCCAGCTTTAACGCAAAATCCATTACCTGTCTAACCCTCTCACCACAAAACACCGCAAGTCAGCATCAGGTTCTTGAAGAGACAAGGGCCAGAGATGAAAGGACGAATTTTGAATAAAGATAATCACCAGAAAATCAAGGAGTGGCGATTGACTAGTATCCAAAAATTATCATAAAGTGAAGTTTGTAAAGAAGTGACGTTTGTCAAAGGTGAAGAAGTAGGCCTCTACGCTCAAAATATCAGAGTTAATGAACGAATTAACAAAGTAATGCGATTCGAAGGATCTCAATATGTTAGTCATCGCTTGTGTAGAGACTTTACCTATTGACGCACCAATGAAGGAGACCGTAAACCTACTATTAATTACGATTCCTATTCACCTTAGTCAGTCAAAGATCATTTCGGTCGACAGCGAACTAATAACAATTCAAGATACTATAACATTGACTATTGAATCTATAGCCAAGGATAGCAGCGAGTCGTCAACTAGTACTCTATTCCTAACCTAAGGGCCGTCAACACCGGTTGATATTAGCATGATGTAGCGTTGTCTTAGTATCATAAAGAAGACTGCGAAACGTGTTCTTCGGTTCGAACAATCCTATCATTGTGAGAACCGCGTTAAACTTTTCGAGTTTCCGACTACCTCTATCAACGTATTGCCTCCACCATCGCTAGAAGTCTGGTAAAGACCTCTAGCGATGGTAAAAGTATGTTTACTGTCGATATATCGTTTACTGTCGAATTTCTCTTTTACGTTCAGCTCGTTGGACAAATGGTTATATGCTTTGTTCCTGGGCTACGGAACGGACTTGGGCGGATATCGCCACTAGTCCACCGCCGCCAAGCCTTTCTCGCGTATTCTAACCCCCCAAAACAACAACCAAAAAAAAAAAACTCCCCAAAAAGGACAAAAAAGAATAGCAACAACGAAAAAAAATCATAACTCTAAACAGCAAAAGAGTTCAGGCCCTCCCGCCCTACATCTCTATTTTCCCTTGTGGACGCCAACTGCCAGCCGTGCTTTTCCTTTTCAGGGAGCGTTCCACTTCACCAGGTGGCCGACTGGCGGGACACTACGCCGAGGCCCATTGGATGATTTGAGGTGTGCTATTTGGGTGTTTAAAAGAATGGGTGGGTATTGGCGAATAAGGGATAGGAGTAGGTGGATTTATAGTATACGCCGCCGGTTGATTCGTCGATGCCGGTTGTGAGTTGTTTGCTCACTCAACAATTAATCCTTATATATTACTCCTTACGGTTTTTACAAGGCGTTTACTGGGCGCTACTTTAATAGTCCTACATTGAGAACGTTCTATACAGACTTTAACTTGTGACCCAAGGCGCGATTTCTGGAAGATTGCAACAATTAATATTGCATCGCGGTCTCCAGCTTGAGTACTTTCGCCTGGAGAGACGCAACAGACTCATTGATATATTCAAGATGGTTCGTAGGCAAATCCGTTGTGGTGTTTACCTCTCTTGAGCTTCCCTTATGTCCCTATGATTCTTGTCGTAGAATTTGATTGCCGCTTCCAAAAATTCGTCCGTCTTCGCCCTCGACTCTTTGGTTGCATCTAGCCAATTATATACCGCAATATACCCTTTGAAACTGAGCTTCTCCCTGGTTCCATACCTTTGCATGAAGCATTTGTATTAGTAGTTATTCTGTTTTCGTCCAGATTTCAGCTTAGGACACTCTATACTAATAAATGGACAGAATCTGACTTCCTTTCTCGTACAGTTTTCCTCTGGACTTGGACTGTGGTTTGTGTATCTCTCATCCATCACGAAATATCAGATTTGCGTCAGATTAGGAACTATGACCTGCCAGATACGTATTGAAACGAAAGAAGTTTAACATGGTTATCAGAGAGTGATGTTCAATTCTTTAGAGCGGGGGGCTCTAGATATTTGAGACGTATCGGAAATATCTTGACTCCAAAACAGCTATCATATAGATCATTTCAAAATCATTCTGTGGGTTAATATTGACTGACTTGAAACGGTGCGGGTAAGCATATTTGGAGAGAAAATGAGTCCTTCTCAGGATCATGAATTCTAGCAAGCGATACGGAACAAAATGTTGCAGGGACAGTTGAATCTAGTAGGATGATCCGAGTTCACAATTCGAATCCTGGGTACATAAAACAACAATTGGGTTGGGGATCATTCTCCTTACAGATCGCGCCAACGGGGTAGAGCACCATTCCCACAGCGAAGCCATACTTGGGGCCCTCACCCTTGAGCCATCTCTGGTGAATTTTCGTAGGGCAAAACCTAGATATTTTCTAAAGTCGGGAAGGATTATTAGCATATGGTGGTAGTAGAATAGAGAACAACCTTACATCCAATTTTCTCAAGTAGAGCGACAGCATAAGAATAAAAATAAAAAATAAAAAAACATAATATCAAACCAGCAAAAGAGTTCGGGCCCAACCTCCGGAGGTTGCTCCTTACATCTCTCGTATGGTAACAGTTAATGGTGCGGCGCATATGGGAAGACACACACTAACTGACTGGGCCAGGCGGACAGGTTTAATCCCAGTTTTGGTGACAGGAAATGTGGTAATTAGGGATATCAACAATATTTTGTGGTTTTTGTGGGCCGAAGAGTAGACGGGGGGCGCTGATTGGTGGGAAATATTCGGGGGTTGGTGGTTGTCAGGTGTCAGGGGGGCTTTGTGTGACCTTGACGCGACCAGATAGCTATAGGCCTGGAATGGAGAGGAACGACAGGAAGGAAGATACGACTCCACCGTGGTACGGTATTCCAAGATATAAGTTATAACTACTTGTTCTATTGTTGAAAAGCCTCTTATTGTCGAAATCGCTGCATCTGTTTAGCGAAAAAGAAAGGACGTGGTAGTTTGGCAACCTTCACCTGAGCCAATTTTTTCAAACTGCATGTCTGGGAACAATTGCACGCCAAAGATACGGAGGTTGCGTATTGACTTCTTGATTGCAAGAATGAAAACTGTGTAGGGGCATCACGGCCCCAACGATGAGGTAGGAGACAGAGAGAATAAGTTCTTGAATATCCCCATCTTCCTCCCATAACCCAGTCCCAAGAGCCACCTCCTCTCGTTGTTGAGTTCTACCAACCATCAAGTACTTGACTAGTCGAAATGTATTCGCGAAATAATCTGTTCAACCCTTGAATCATGCGGGGGATACAAAAACGAGGAATTAAAAAGATGCATGCAAGCGAATTTCTCTCAATCACCCTGATACACCATTGAATCGAGTGGTTGCTTATAGGAATTCCACCGTCAGTGTACTATCCGTCATTCAAAGTACAGCTATCCAGGAACTACTCGCTCGACTACATATTGTCCCCCATATACCCCTTTCCGCGCCTTGTCTTTAGTGCTCCCCCAAAACCTCAAAGACGAAATCCCCCAGCTGGCCTGGCCAACTCTGCAAAGGTACAGTACTCCAGCTCAAACCGACCTCAACCACCTCCATTCCCAGATTCTATCCACCACTCCACCTCATAATATAATTGCCGACTTAATACTCGCACTATATACACCCCATCAATAAAACCCCTTCCAGCCTTCCAGGAAACCAAAGGAAAAGTAGGACAAATACTCACACACCAATTCCAAGTCCATTGCGCTTGTTGGACCCCCGGATCACCGCTGTTCGTTCCAACATATTGGCAAGAGCCAGCAAGACTTGGGGTTTCGTCTTTATCAGGTTTCGTACACTAAGAAATATGAGTGTCAGTAATCTTACATATACCACTCCATTCTTAAAATGAAAAACAAAGACCAGACCAGACCACTTATTCACTTCACAGCCCAACCTCCTATCAAGAGAACGGAAAATAGGAAGACAACAGAAAATACCTAGGTAAAGAACAAACACAACCAGCAATAAACTAACTTACATAATAAGTCTCCTGATTAGCGATAAGATCCTATCAACGAACCAACAAACCAACCATTAGCCAAACTCCAAACTCCAAACCCTTCCTCGATCATGAGTTATAGATAGGATAGAAATTACAGTGCATAGATCAGATGTCCCGATTGATTTACAATCCGCGATGACTCCATCCAAGAAGCAAAATACCAAAGGGAGGATGGTGAAGAGCGTATTCGTGTTCTTCATGGTTGGTTAATATCGTTGCTTCACGAGGTGGGATAGGATGGGATAGGATACTTCGAAAGAGGAAGTAGAAGTAACGATATCCTTCCCAGATTAAAAAGAAGAGGAAATATAAAGATTCAAATTGATCAAGATAGATGAGTTCGTAAGGCTTATATATATTCATTACAATACAGTACCAAGCGATGTAAACCAGCATACCCCAGAGATACAGAACGGGTATACCCGATATCAAATTTTCCCGTGGCTCTTGTCATATGAATGATACTTGTCATAATCTGTAACTTTCCAGGAGTTTTTAATTGACGACTGAAAGGATTTTGATGCATCAGAGAGTTTGACGAAGGAGTATCTATGTATAGTAGGACCGAGAGTTAGAGCGAGGTACTAGGTTAGTTACTTCGGATCGATTTATTTAGCTTTCCCCCACCCCCTTTCTTATCTATAGAGTAAGTATATCAATATCCGAACAATACACAAACACATGCAAAAAGAAACTTGTATACCACCCACGGTCCACCATTAAAAAAATATTAAAACCATTCCATTATCATCTAAAGAAGAAGAAAGAAAAATCTATAAACGAATTCCAATCCGATGGATTTTCCCAAAGACTCCGATGCCAATACCAATACCAAATACCAAAACCCCTCATCATCATCATACATAAACGATAACGATGCAAAGCCAGAGATATATAGCATACCCAAACGCACCACTAGCACCATCCATCCATCCTCGGGGTATCTTGCAATCTCGCTACTCGCTGAACAAAAGAACAAAAGGAACCTGTAAAAAGAAAAGAAAAGAATACAAAAAAAGGAAAAGTATTCAAACGACAACCCCCCAATTCAATCCTTCAAGCCCTCGTCCCCTCAGGTGCAATGGCGTTCTCAGGTCCGGGTCCAGGAGCCTGAATATCAGGATCTGGTAAAGGCCCCTTCTCTTTCCCTTTCCCCTTCTCAGGTTCATCATTCCCAGTTCTAAGGGTAGGATGGGAACCCTCAATAATAGGATGAATCCCCCCCTCTTTCCCCTTCCCACCCAAACCATCAACAGCAAGCAGCCCATCAATCGTCTCCTCCCTAATCCCCGGCCCTGACCCAGACCCAACCTCAACTTTAGGATGGTTTGAGTTATTCAGACTATTAGGATGACTCCCAGAACTCCTCGGTCTCACACCAAGTTTAACCAAAAGCCTACGATCAACCCTACTTTCTTCCTCCTCCCTCTGGAGTTTCGCCAGGTGCTCCTTCTCCCTTGCCGCGCTCTGAGTTTTGTCGCGCTCCAGTTCTTCTCGCTTAGCCGCTTCCACAGGAGAAAGCATTTTATCCCTATGATGCACAAGCTTTTGCAACAATTTCTTACCGCGTCGTCGAGTTTTGACGTAAGCTTCCAGACCGACGAGGACAGCGTAGGATCGTGAGATGGAGACGTGAGACATATCCACGTTGGCGTCTTTGAGGGAGTGGACGAAAGCACGGAAGTTGGAGACTAGATAGGGTTAGCGAGATATTTCAGGGGAAATTTAGGCGAAGAGGGTACGTGGGTAGGTACCAGGTGGTCTGTAATGTCCACTTAGGGGACTCAATTTGCTCAACCTGCCATTCTTGATTTTGATCAAGCCAGCGGCGGAAATGCGACTCCCATGCAAGAAACTTGAATGCTGGAATGCACCACTTTGTTTAATCCCCACATAGAGTCGGAAACTCGTATCCGCAACGAAAATCCATGTATTCTTCTTCACACTTCCCCGCAATAACTTGTTGAAGATTGTTGCTGCGGAGACGTGCCTGATTTTCTTGACGCCTTTGGCATTGTTAAGATCCGGATTGGCGTATTTGGTTGCGCGGGAAGATGCGTTGTCAGAAGACCCAGAGGAGCTGGAAGAAGACGTTTGAGAGGTGGATCGAGGTGTGGAATGATTTGAGTGATGATGTACTGCTTCTCCTGCTAGTGGTGCATAAGCTGGTGTATCATCTGTCTCAGGAACAATGCCATGGATGCTGTCTTTGTATCTCTCCGTCGTGTCGATTGGGGCGCCGGTTTTTGCCCAACACAATCTTCCATCTTTATTTATTTTGACAAGATAATTCAATCTCTCTTCCTTGGACAGGTATCGGACTTGTTCTCTTTCCAATCTTTCCCGAGGACACGCTTGGATATCAATCAATCTCCCTTCGCCAAAGTCGAGCCAGTAAAAGAAGTTCTCTGTCGTCTCAGACTTTTTCCATTCTTCGTGGTAAGTCCTTAAATTGCTCCCGTAACGATGTTTCAGATCCACCATCTCGAGGAAATACTGCAGATCCATAACCTTCGCAGCCTTCTGGCGTTCATGTTTCTGTTCAAGCTTTCGTTTCCTCCGGGCTTCTCTTTCAGCTTCAGACAAATTCTCTTCGTCGGAGCTTTCTTCCGACCCGGAGTTCTCGTCACCTCCCGCCCTCCTAGCAATTCTACCAATCTTCATCCAATTATGCCTAGCACTACTCGTCCTCATATGACTTTGCGCCGCCTCGTCAGTCCCATCCCCCGGACCCTCAATGTTCACCTGCGAAGAGAGCGTATCACCTCTCGGTCTGGGCTGCACAAGATTCCTATACCTTGCTTCCTTAACGGCCTCCACCCACCGACTACTCGGATCCAAACTCATCCCATTCAACATCCTCCGTTCCCTATGTCCTCTATAATTCCTCTGAATAAGACCCGCCGCCCGCGTCCTCTCGTCCTCACTAAGTTCCGGGTTTTCAATCTTCAAATTCTTCTTCAGCACCTCCTCCTCTTTGTGTTCCTGGACCTTACTAATCCTCTCCACCATCTCATGCGACGGTCTTTCCAAACTATCGAGGTACTCCTGGTGTGAGGATTTCGCCGAGAAGTTGGTAGATATGGATTGAGTTTTAGGCGTATGCGATTTAGGATAAATATCGATCGCAGAAGGAGGAAGAGCGTGATTAAGAGACGAGGGAGAGCTGGCTGATACTCGTAGAGGGGCCTCCATTTTCCAGCCGTGCCAAGGTAGCCTCGGTGATGCGGGATACAAGCTTGGCAGTCAGGCAGTGCAGTGTAGCAGAGGACTTTCGGGGCGTCTATCAGCTGTTCCTAAACGCTGCTTGCGATATATCCAGAATACCAATTTGCGCCCGAGTGCTGTATATTGTATATTGTATATGTTCCCAAGCTTTTTATTGTAGAGTTCTTCTAATTCAGAAGCTGCCGAAAGAACCCCCGATCTTACGCCATCAAAAATTGGCAAATCGCGGAGTGAATTAATAAGAGTTTCTCAAGTTACAAGCGCTGGAGAACCCCACGTTATTTCGTCTAGTGGTTATGTTTTCCAGCTATCCGGGCGCAGCTGGTGCTTGCCGCTGCCTGTTTGCGTTCAACCTCGGGAATCTTCAGGGGCGTCTTCTCCAGGGCGTCTCGAGGGCGTAGGGCGTTTTCTTGTGGCTGACTGTAAGGGAAAAGAGAAACTGCTAACGGCCGAAAAACTGAGCTTCCTTTCCTCTTTATAATAATGGTCCGGCGAGATAATTCCCCCAGAAAATGACTGCTTCACCAGCAACATGTTGTCAAGTACTTGGTATGACGTGGGTTTTTCCAAGCATTCAAGGTGCAGCCTTGTTTGTGGATCCAAACTGGTGCAAGAGGCTAGGCGATAAGTCGGATCGCAAACAGGCACCGATTTAATAAAGTTTCTCGATTCACTAGAATCGGGTTTGGGAAAAGGTGCTGAATGTAAGGATGGGTTTCTCATTCAGGGTCAGCAACAGAGATCGGGTATCATGCACATTTTGTCTGGTAAATAGTAATTTCCTCTCAATGACAGATAGAAGAAGCATACAAGCAATGTCAACTCAATCGAAAAATGAAGAGACGAAAGCAGGACAAACGATGATCCCTCTATTGGCTTTCCAATTCTATTCTGATTCTTCTCTTTACAATTATGCAATATAACATTATACAAAAACAAGTAAGACCATCATCCATTCATCCCGTCACGTCAAGAGAACAAATGAAGAATCCTCTTCAAAGTCTCCGTCGTCGAAACGCCCCGCCAATGCAATGCAAAGAACGCTTTTTTGATACGTGAAAATCCATCCTTGCCCTCAATTCAAGAGAATCCAAAGAAATATAAGAAGCAAAACGGATTCTCTCTATTAATAATGCCGCCCAAAGTTCATGACTGTCGTAATTCCTCGCAATTAAGAAAGGAGGGTCGGGAAAAACATCAATTCGAGGATGGGTTGTATGCTTTCCCGAAATCTCATTTGATCGTCTAGTCCGCTCTTTTTCCCCCGCTGGTGTTGGTGGTTGCTTTTTGCTTTTCTTGAATCTCCACGATTTTGTTATGTGGGATAGTGAGGCAGTTGATACCAAGGTAGGAGCAGATACTGTTGATGACAAGGAATGCCCATCGGAAGTAAACGATAAGAGCAAAAACAAAGTAGGCTCGAAGATACCACAATTCGACAAAAGCACTGACTGCTGGAAGGCCAAATCTTGGAAGGTTACCGAGAATCGCCCCTCCAACAAGCGGAGTGAGCATGACAGTCCAGTATGGGAATGGCTGTCGAGTTAAATGGGCCAAGATGATCTTGGTAGTCATACGACCGAAGACGAAAGACATGGTGAGGCAGAAAAGAACGAGTCTATTCTCTTCCATGAGTGTAGAGTAGGGAGAGTATAGCCAGGCGCCAATTGAAAGGGTGTAGACAATCATAGGTGTCCATTCAAGGAAAACAGGCATGACTGGGAGGTTTTGAGCTCTTCGTGCTTTAACAACGTTGGCGATGCAGAACGGAAGATGGGCTCCGAAGAGCGATACCAAAAGGATTGGTACCCAAAGATCCCGAACGGAGTATGTCCCAAACCATTCATGGTATCCAAAAAAGTAGTGGTGTCCAATTAAATCCGTAATCTTGTGAGTCCAGATTTCAGGTCCATAGTATCCAGAAAGTATCATCAACGTGCAGGCGAGAATAAGACCCTCGGTAGGTCCGTTGAAAACTCCAAGATATAAGGTATGGGTATGGTACGTTTCCCAGGTGGAGAAGAACATGGGAAGACAAGGAATTAGAGCGGTGAAAACCCCAGCTTTCGATGTTCCCAATCCCATGGCTGCCGTTTCGCACAAACTTGCGAGTGTGCAATTCAGTGAGTCGATTCCGTGGTCGAATAGTTCACCGAGGCCGCTGGAGGTTCCTGTTCGTCGTGCTTGCTTTCCATCCACATTATCCATCGTTGAGTACATCCAAAGTCCAAATGCAAAACTGTAGTATAACCATGAAGGCCCCTATCTTTGAATCAGCATTTGTAGTGTGCCACTGCCAGAAGAATCAGCTCTTACCGGCCCAACCAAATCTGGCATCCATATTTCTAGACATATGACGTTTGAGAGGATGAAGAAGAACCCCAATAAAGTAACCATGTTGGGCGCAAGCCACAACGGCAGTAATTTGACAAATCCATTCCACTACAATCTTATCAGCACAGGTCCAATGCGCCGCCAGAGCAGGTTGGAGAAGCATACGTAGTGTTTGAGGATATAATTCGAGATCAGGGATTTATCGACGCTGGAGTATTTGTAGGACTTTAGATGAACCAATGCCTCTTCAGAAACGCACTCGTGCGCAGCTTCGCCTACAACACCACAATGTCAGCATGGCCATCAATTAATTAATCAAGAGCAGAGCAATGAGACACCTACTTTTGCTGGCCCCCATTGGAGAGGTAGGTGTGGTTACTGGAGATGGCAGAAGAGGTTGCTTAGTGTCCACTGAAAGCAGGTTGGATGAGGACCGAATCTTGAATGGTGTGTAGCCGGATTGCGCTCCGAGCTTGGCGGTCTGATGTATATAATTTTCACAGTTTCAAAGAGTGTGGACTGGGTGAGAGGCTGCAAAAAGTGAAGACATGTTCTCGTGCAGTCAGAAGCTTCTACCAACCTAAGGTAGAAGGTGAGCGGGTTCTCCACTCCATTTTCTAGGGACAAGGGTCTTTCACCTTAAATTCACGCAGGTCGGTTCCCGCAAAGGCGGTGATTGTTTAGTACACCCGCTGCAGCCATGTGATAGAGGTCAAGGAAGGAATTTTTCCTGTTAATGGCTAAATCCAAACAATAATTTTCCATATTTGTTTTATTTCACAATCATTACCCATTTACTAGAAAATCCATTCATTTTATCCCCCTTCAACAATAAGATTTGACGATGTAGTCACCAACAGCCATAACCCCGCCAAAGGCCCAAAACAGAAAAAAGTAAAATACAACCAACATCCATCCCCTCAACAGAAATTCCTAAATATCCCGAGGTCCCCATATCAAATCCTCACTCCAAAATACCTCACTCCAAAATATCTCCAAATTATCCCTTACAACCCAGAATTACTAAAAAAAGGAGTTTACCCCTATTATACCTGTCTGTTCGTGCCAACAAACGAAAGATCGTCTCAACCTCCTTTTCAACCTAACCCCTGACTAATCAAGCTAGCCGCATGAAGAGCTATCTGTCTATCTTTCCCTTTGGAAACAAAAAAAACAGACATGTGAATATGACAATCACCTACTCCATACTCGAGTACCCGAGTAAAACATCAGCAGCGACAACACAACTATTTTTAGGCAGCGAACCAAAAATTTACACTTTACTTCCAGGTACTCCGTACTTTAGGTATTTTCCTCACCTTGGTAATTCTAGTTTTAAACACTTTAACAATAATGAAACACCACACCTTCCAACCCTTCAGATGCATTCCACAAACAAAACCCAAATACCTACATACATCCAGTCAGCAGTCGCCTGATCATCCTACATCTACAAGGCCGTCCATCAATTGATTAAGATAAATTCCGGTCCAGGATCCTCCTCGGGTAATGCCCAATTCACTCAAATCCAGTCCAGTCCCATGGTTCAATCCCGATGGATTTGATAGGTACTCCGTACTCCTAGATAGAAAATGAAACGACGACGTCGCAACAAAAAAACGGCGAAAGCATCAGGTTTCTCTAGAAATCTCAAACTTCCACTCGGTCTTGAGATGAGAATTGTACAGATAATATGGGAGGATGCTCTGAGTCCGTAATGGCAATCAAAGAGTAATGACGGAACTCGTACGATTGTACAATCCAAACACAAATATTATAATTACCTTCTTATCCATGTAACTCGTCACATCACACATTTCATTAAATTTCAATCCCCAGAGATAGACAAATTCAGGATAGACTTTTTTTGTATTTTTCGAGCTACCCAGCTAGCTAGCATGTACTGTTTGTCCCCTATCCACAGTGACAATACTCACAATACCTAATGAGTGACATCTGCCTTTTTCCCCTGAGAGCCATGAACCTTCTCATTACTGTAATTAAGTAAGCGTTTTTTCTGATGGCACCCCAATGGCCAAAGATTATTACCCCAATGCCCCGGGTTGTCCTCTCAAAAAAGGGAGAGGTGCAGACAACGCTAAAATGCTCAAAGACCTAAGATATGCAACAACCAACGAAATCTAAAACTCCCTCACGTAGAGATGCGTGTTCGCATTCCAATCATGAACTCAAGTCATCCAGGCATAGACCTGAATTACATGACCAAGGTAAATCCGGCAAAGACACCGGCAAAAATAACAGCGAGACCATATGATCTTCCCATGTTCAAAGCAGACTCTGCACCACTCTTTCCTGCTGCTCCTGCGGCAGCCCCGGTGGTTTCAGCTGGAGCTCCTCCAAGACCAGTAAAGGCACCGGCGGCATTGGTGGCATGTCCGATACCTCCTGTAGCTGTTGATGACATGGTGGTGATAGTTGAGGTGTTGACTTTAATTGGGTTTTGGGCACCACATGGATTGTCGGCTCTGCAGTTGTACTGGCATGTTGCGTCGCCGCTGCAGTTCTTGACACAGGCGGAACCGAACTCTGTGCACTCGAAGTATGGGATAGTTTGGGAGAATTCGGAGGCATTTGGGGCTAATCCGTTACCGCATATGCAGTTGAAAACAAGAGTTGCCTTGTAAAAGTTAGATAAGCGAGTACAATAATTGTATGTTTAATTTGCTACTTACAGCATCACAGTCATTTCTTCTGGTGGTGGAGGAAGTTCCGGTCAATTGCATACAAAGCAGTGGGCAAGCACTTCGCTGGGATGTGCACCATGACTGACGAGTGGCCATGGCGACAGAGTTTGGGTCAATGTGGTATTGTGCCTGAGCATCTGCGCTGATGTAGAAGAGTGCAGTTGCTAGAACAGCAATGTTGGACTTGAATGAAGGCATCTCGGCGGAGTCCTATCGAGTATGTTGGAGGATGGGGTGATGGAAGAATGGTTTGAATTAATATCTGGGGTATTGTTAGTTGGAGCCTGGAATAGTCTTGTTTATTTTGCTTCAAAGCTAGTGCGTTCATCGGCGGGGAAATGTATCGGAATGTTGATATGAATGTTAATGTCGTACCTTTGGGGAATAAGTGCAAAGCCAAGTGAGGAATGGTGTTGTGAATGATGATAATATTTTCTGTCCTTGAGAAGATAATGAATCCAGAGTACAACGAGTGAGGGTACGAAAGGTCAACGGCAACGACAGACAGAATGAACTGGAGGAAGGCACGAGGGAGGACGAGGTAAAGAAGAACAATCGAAGTGAGGAAGGAACGAGTCCTTAAGTCGGAAAGAAAGTCAACAACCCTTGCACAGACCTGGGGGGAGTGGACCAATAAAGGGACTCTAATTCTCCCGGAGACGGACCCCCATCTGCCCCACTGATACCCCTGTCCCAGAGACCCTGGCAACCTCCAACCTCCCTCGCCAACCTCCACCTGGGCACTCCTCAATTCAGTCAAGTCACCTCCAGTGATTAGTGCTTAACCCTCCACTCACCCACTCACCTCCATCTTTCGCCTCCTCGCTCTTCACCCTCCCACCCCGCTTCGTATTGAGAGTTTCTCTATGCACGTCTACGTATTCTATGCAGAATTCAACTGGTAGAAAAGTCGGACTACTGCGAGTTTCACCTCTAATCCGTCACTAAATTTAGTTCATCACCTCACGATATATCATATGTCTTCGTCGTCGACCTCGTCCTTGACCTCCCGATCGACTACAGCGGAAGTCAGAAAAAGTCTAGGTGGCAGGGGTTTTGAGGCTTGGATGGCAGCAACCGAGACTTCCTTGAACCTTGGTTTTTTGATATCCAAGCTCCCTGGCTCATAAAGTGTTTTTATGGAGCTTGAATGATAAGGAGTGGAACGGAATTACTTTCGGCCATTTCACAATTGCATTTTTCAACCCTTCTGCCATACTCCCGACTCGTATACTCACTCCCAAATAGCACAACTAATAGAGATGTGAAGAACGACAATTACCGAACATTCTGGAAGTTGATACGAGAATATCTTGGTAACTTGGTTACTCGTATTAATTGCAACTCGTGAGTGGATGGAGTGCCGCTTTCTGACCAGGAAAGCAGCGGGGATCACTTTGCTTTCTCCGCAATGGATCCCAATAGCTCTCAATCAATGGCAAGCTATCATTTGATGATTTGGTCGGTTTCCATGCAACGACAGGCGATCCCTGAGTTTTGCACTAAAACATTTCGATACTTGTGCTGCGCAGTTAGATCTGCAGCTAGGTTGGGTTTTGGACGGTCTTCTACGGGAACTACGCCTATGCCTCGTAAGCTGAGCCTAAATGCACATAATGTGTTTCACCTACAACTAGAAGGGCAGCGCAGCGGGCAGAGTGACAGCTTGATGCTATTGTGACAGCACCAATAGAGTGTATTCCTCGGATCTCACACAATTCAGTAGTCCTACCAAACCACCGCACACGGCATCCAACATAACTCTCGTACGGCTGGTCAGGGGCTGATTGCTGATTGCCCATTGCCCATAGCCCATTGCAACCCGAATCAGCATCACGGACTCTCGGTCTCGGCCCCATATATACCTGGTTAATGTACAAAGAAGTGAAAGGGTTCGTCGTAACCTCCCGGAGAGTATTTTCCCTTAACGAAGGATCCTAACGAAGGATCCTAACGATCCTAACGAATTGCTTCGTACTATTTTTGGACCCATCCATCCCATCCATCCCATCATATCCCATCCCCTCCATACCACCTACCTGCCTGCTTGCACTTCTACTTCCGTTCTGTAGCCGATTTTCAAGGCGAGTCGGTGACAAGGCGGCAACGGCAACAAAGCCGCTGGACATTTGCATTTCCTACCCATCCCCCCATACCCCTTCCCCCCATACCATCCCGACTGAACCACCGAACCACCACCCACAGACCAGTCAGTCCACGCTGCCCGCCTGTACCTCACCTGCGCCTACCTCACAAAGGCAAAAAGCCTCAACCACCATCAATATCAAACCCGCCCCAAGAGCTAGACCCTGCACTACACCAGAACGACCTGGAAACTAGAACACCACCACTTATCTTGTTTGTGTTGCCCAGCCATCCAACAAATGGATGGAGGCCGCAAAGAAGAGCCCTAGCTCTGCCAACTGGCGTGCTACAAAACCCGGTGCACGAAGGGTTGGAAGCATCGAAACACGACCGAAGAATCGTGATCATCCCGCTACCGGCAACAGTGTTGACGGCGATTCCTGCATAATATCCCCTTCCACGACTTCCCCGCCTTATTGGACCGATACCCATCAGCAGAACTTTTCCAATATCTCGGTCGATTCACTGATAAAGGGCGGCATTACCCTCCAGGACAACACGGATGAGGGTGACTCGAGGAGTAGAGCATGCTGGGCAAAGAGCGTACATGTTCAGAGTTATACGGTCGTAGGAAGCGGACTGGGTGCCTTTGTAGTATGGAACGTCAATGTGGAAACGCTGCAGGTATGTTGTTACTGCTACCCCACCAGACAACACCCTGCTAATGATGGTCAATAGGGCGGCAGCTTGCATGTTCGAAAACGATATTCTGAATTCGATGACCTGAGACACAAACTTCTTCAAACATTCCCATATTCCGAGGCTGCTATGCCACCGATACCCCCCAAGAGCGTAATATCCAAGTTTAGACCCAAATTCCTGGAGACTAGGAGACAAGGATTGCAATACTTCTTAAAGTTCGTCTCTCATCCTATCCCGCACGCAATTGGAATCATGCTGATAATTCTTTCCCTACAGTTGTATTCTACTGAATCCGGAATTCTCTAGCTCTCCGGTGCTGAAAGAGTTTTTATTTTCTTGATGAGCGAATGATAGTACCGCCTTATGTATAATTGGATTGAAGGGCGGGTTGGATACCCATAGTGTTCCAAAGCGATGATGATTGGTTTATGACATAGCTACGTAGTAATAATGAACAACAAAAAGATACCATACAACCCAAGTTCCTGAGGAATTTCATATTTCCTAGGGTCTTGTGGATGAGCTGATCTTTTTTTCTTAAGTATTACTTACCATTGGAAGTCTAATGGGGCTTTTTATTTATGGTGGCAATGTTAATTTGGAGGTTATTTAGTATGCTTCCGATTTATATTGATTGGGAAAGACGAACCAGGTACGAGTACACACACGTGCTGATAACAAAGGAATGGTACTCGTACCTAATCTAATCACCTTGCATGCATACCTATCACGTCAGAGGTCCCCATCCATCTTCCATTGTCTCCATAAACCTGGTCTCGCAGCCCCAGCTCCTCCAGCTCGCTACCCAACATAACCCCTCACAACCCCGCCATCGACCTATCTATCTTCACTCACACCAACAACACCACCAATCCATCTCACCAACTCACCCCCTCACCACTTCCTCCCCCTCAACCACCAACACCATAAACATCAAAATGGCACTCGCCCCCAAATTCGCCGCGCAAAAGTTCTCCGCCTCAGCAACATCTCAAACCCTACACACCCTAGAGCTCTACCTCGATTACGTCTGTCCGTACTCCGCGAAAATGTTCCACACGGTTTATAATGAGGTTTTTCCCCTGATTAAGGAGAAGTACAGTGAGAAAGTTCAGGTTGTATTCAGACAGCAGGTGCAGCCTTGGCATCCGAGTAGTACTCTTGTGCATGAGGCTGCTGTTGGTGTGGTGGGACTGGGAGGGGACTTTTGGGGGTTTAGTGAGGTGAGTGAGATTCTTTTGGGGGATGGGGTTGGGTAAGATGGGGGGGAAGAGGGCTGATGATGGGGATGAGATGGATGGGCTGATGATTGTGTGATAGCTTCTTTTCAAGGATGCGAAGAGTTATTATGATGTTAATGTTGTGAATGAGACGAGGAATCAGACGTATGGACGTCTTGCGAAGTTGGGTGCCCAGGCTGGGGTTGATGAACAATCTCTCCTTAAACTATTGTTGATTAGTGATAAACCTGGGGAGGATGGGAGTCTTAATACGGGGAATGGGGTTACGAATGATTTGAAGGTTTGTTTCTTTTCTCTCCCTCCTTCTCATGTTGGGTATGTATCTGTGGGGTGGGATTGGTGGAGGGGATAAGTGGATATGTTGATAGTGGATAGGAAGAAAATGAAATGCTAATTTGGTGAAAAATAGATTCTTATTAAAATGAATCGACTCGTTGGTGTTCATGTTTCCCCAACGGTGATCTTTGATGGCGTTGTGGAGAATGGTATTAGTTCGAGTTTTACGGGGAAGCAATGGGCTGAGTGGTTGGAGTCGAGGGTTTCTTGATGGTTGGTTGGTGGGATCGTTTTTGAGAGGATTGTTTTTCCGGGAACATGAAGCGTTGCGAGCGGTGATTTTTGGTATGTTACTATGGTCTGGTATGCGATTGGAGATTTTCAGTTTCATTTATGCGTATCCCATACATAGCTGGACTTGGGGATACCTAGTTACAGTATGGAATTTTTCATGATCCCATCATTTAGCTTGGTGACGAGGGTGAAGGTTTTGGATTCTTTTCCATATATATACACGCGGTCCATAATTCTCTATCTCCTCTCGAAGTCAAGAATTACTCTAATCATTCTAGTATAAAGGTTTTCCTCATGAAATAAAATGATCTTTGATCCTTTACCTAGAAAATATCACAACTGTAGTACTTGCGTCGATCCGATCATTTTATAACCTGCGTTAAGATTCCTTGATCTGTCCCCCCCCCCCCCCCCCCCCCAGCTCTAACTTACCTATTAGCTATTAGCTATCTCAAGATTTCGCGACATTAGAATGAAACTTCTATTGATTCATGAAGAGATTAAGATAATGAACTTTGAAGCCTTGAAGGCATGGAGATTAAGTGTTGTGTCTCCATGTATTGTACTGTACTCACTCGGTTAAGGACATATATGTACTGTACATCATGGGTATATGAATAATCAAGGTTTCCATATCCCATTTGGGAGATGGTCCAGATTGTGTATTCCAATAATTTATTTGATTTTCGCTGTTTCTACTGTATTGGTGGGTTACGTTTCTACACAGCGTCTAGGATATTTGTATTTGTATTTGTTTGTTAGTAATAGATAGACAGATAGATACTATGTAAGTAAGGTATTTAGATAGATAGATAGATACCATTCATTCATTCATCCTTAATATCTTCTTATCACATACCCATGTAGAGAAAATATACAATCACCAATCACGGTATGAAATCCACACACAACACAATACAACACACACTTTTCACCCTTCACCCTTCACCCTTCACCCTTCACCCTTCACCCTTCACCCTTGAGCCACAGGATCTGCGCCCTGAGTTAGGTTAGGTTTGATCCGCGATATATTATATAGAGGACGCGTTCAACGAGCTTCGATACTACAGTATTTATTTTATGAATGAATGAAGTAATACAATACAATGTAATGTAATCAATCCTTTCATTGAGATGAGTATTGAGATTTGTATGTATGGATGGATCCCTGATGAGGATGAGGATGAGGTTTGATGGAGGGAGTGTGGTTAGTTGGTTGGTTAGTTGGTTAGTTATAGATGGTATAGATGGGTGGAACTTGAATACGGACGGGGTACTGTGAGAGTAGGGTTTCTCTGATAAAAGAAAGATGGGCCGTGAGTGTTCGTACTCGTAGTTGTGAGATTGTTATTGATATCAAATACAATACAATGTGAAATCTGGATACGTCTTCCCCAAAACCCGAAGTTCGGCTGCTATCCAGGGAGAGATAAGTAGGTTTGGAAGGAGTTGGAGTGACAGTGACAGTGATTAAATATCCAAAGTAATGAGAGTCTGGAAGTCTAGCTCGAGTGGAGCAGCTCTGTTTTGGCAGAACTAAACTCTACTTGTAAACCAGCCTGGCTGTGTGGACGACGACATGGATAAAATTAAATGAAAAAGGGGTTTTTTATCTTATTCGGGGATAGATAGCTCTACTACGAAACTTGTAATGAATGATAGAAGATTTCTATGTGTATACTTTCTTTTGAGAAGTTTCAAGTCAAAGTAGCGATGTTCTTTTTCGCTACGCAGGGAGAGAGGTTAAGACATTAGGAGGAGTATTGTACTGTACTCCATTGGCTTTCTCGTTGTCGTCGTTGTTCGAGGTACGTTGGGCATTTGCCTCTGTTCTAATATGAAAATTTCTGGGCAGGGGACGAGTGGTAACTTGGAAAATTCAGCGATATTCTGTGTATATTATCAGGGATTGTGATGGGTCTACTGGAATGCAAATGCTGAATCCGATGGCCTTTTATAGCAACATGAAACTCTGTATCATTATAGCCAAAACTGGATACTGATGCCCATTCTTGTGTATGAAGATTTATACAGCTCTTCCACTTTTCGCTTGCTTTGCTTCTAGTAGACGAGAAGAGAAGTAACTGACAGTCTTCATTATTTTAGCTTTTTAGAAGGACTGAGATTTGATTTAAGGATTTAGAACAATTGAGGCGCATTGGATCGTTCGTCAAGAAGGGCGAAATAAGGTCTGGTCTATGGTGATGAGGTGAGGTGTCCTTACGTCAAAAATATATGGTTCAGAGGCTGTTTCTCTCGATGGTTTGATAGCGATTATGGATTCGTAAAGTTATTTGAGCCTCTAGGTACTCTTTACTTTTGTTGTCGTGTTAAATCAGGTAGTTGTATAATGGGACAGGTTCACTTATATAAATAATCGGTACAAATAATCGTATGATTTTCGTATGATTTTCAGACAAGCTCATGGTTTCCCCGCGGAATGGGTGCAAGCAATGTAAGCCGATCCAAGCTTTGCGCCGCTGATGTCATGGACAAATTCTGAAAGATGGAATTCTCACATGGGGAAAAACAATTCGGATGTTGGCCATAAGTGGACGTTGGGGTACTTGGTACGGAATTTCTTAACCTCGCTCGAGTTGTCATGGTAGACCATGTCAAGGCAGCGAAGTCGTCAGGCGTGCACTGATTTACGGATAATACGGAGCAGAGTACTCGAGTAACGTTTCCGTGTCAAGATTTTCAGGTCCTTAGTTCGTCTATTATATGACAGAGGCCAAGCACGCCTGTACGAATACTCGTCCGGCTTCAGCTGACACGGTCGGTATCTGAGACGACGGCTTGCGAATAAGGTACGCTCCAAGGTCAAATGTGATGGCAGTCAGACGGTCGGGCTCAGATCATCGACATCATTTCTCAATTATTACCAGCACATTACCTATCTATTCTTTCCCATTTTAGACGGCCTTTTGTGATGCCCAATTCCTAAGGATATTGATATATTGACTATCCCAGAAAGTGAGCGGTAGGCGATAGCAGCGTCGTCAGGGTCTCGCTGGTACATACGGGATCCCCAGGACCCCAGATTTTCAGAGCCAAAAAGCTGGGTTCAGGCTAGGTTACGAGTTGATTACAGAGTACTCGTACCTATCGCATTGCTGCTCACTTGGCCGGCACAGGAGCCGAAAATCGAGACGCCACTCAACTCAACACAACCTTTCGTACGAGTCGGAGGTCGCAAGAGAAGGCAATTGAGGAGGTACTCGTACTGTTACAGTAGGTTAGAACGTATCCTGATCAGTAAGCATCCTCGCAGGGAGCGATGAGACTCCCGTGCTGTATTTGTAGCAATGCCACCTTCAATGCCTGAATGAGTGCTGATTGCTGATTGCTGTTGTCGTCGCCTGCTGTAGGTGTTGGAGTGGCACTCACTCGCAGTGACAGCTACGCTACCACCCGTACTCCAGCTACAGCTATAGTGCACCTGCAGTACAGCTACCCTACCTACTGCAGCACTACAGCACTGCTCGCCAGCTTACATTTACTGGACGAAGCCTGTAGACTACTGTACCTATACTGTACCTATACCTAGAGGTACCTACCTCGCAGCGCAGACAACGCCTATCGCACCTCCCCTTCCCCTCCATAAGCCACCCGGCTTCCCAATCCGCTCCCCCCTTTCCCTCTCCTACAGCACCTGCACCTGCCTGTGCAATCCTCAAATGACCTCGAAGCCCGAACCAAGATCCATCTTCACCCCCCAGAAAGACCTGCCTCTCACCAACCAATCACTCGGCCAATCTATCCGGAGCCTGGCTCCACCGCGAGACTCGCTGCAGATCACCCCAGCTGATTCCACACCTCGCTCCACCTTCTTTCCTACCTTCAATAATCTTGAAAACGGTCCAGCTAGGGAGGAATTGATCCTGACAGACTCGCTGCCGCTGCACTCAAACGCCAGTTTAGAAGAGGTGAGGCCCATTCCAAATCCCAATCTCACTTGCCCCTCACAGCCCATGCTAATACCGCACGCAATTCACTAGGATACACGCGCCACAAGTACTGAGCGAGTAATTATCCGAGAACCAGAAGAATCAGAAGAACCGTCTGCAAGAAATGAAGATAGCAGCTTGAGGGAAGGAATTGATAATGCGCCAAAAGGTTTAACTTCGAGCTTCGGCAAGGGCAAAGGCATACAACCATCTCCACAACAAGTCCCACCACTGACTTCAACCCCTCCTGTAACCCCTTCGAAAGAAACGTGTACCTCGAAACATAGGCTCTCTGACGAGCATGGATTAAAGTCGAACGCCGTTTTAGAAAGACCCAAGAAAAGACCTCTGACTTCCCGAAGTACAATTAATTCACAAGTTGCGGAATTTGGATCTCCTCAATCACCCTTATTCTTTTCTCACACCTCAAGAAAGCGGCCGTTGTTACCACCAGGACTCTCGAGCTCAATCACTGCCGAGATGTTAAATAGAGGCAAGAAGGAGGAGACGGTGGGTGTTACTACCCTCAAGCTTGCCAGAGGGAGTCTTAGTAACACCAGCACATCACGATCGAGTGGCGCCTCTGGTAGTTTCGCGTCTATTGAGAAAGCCAGCATTGCCAGAAGTCCCGAACCAAAACGCAGATCGCCAGGTATGCAGATTCTGGGCAGCGTTGGGATCACAGAACTACTGGAGCAAGATGACCGACCTACATTCATAATAGATGTTGCCAATCCGATCAATTTCATTCCGGGTGGAGCATTGGTAATCGTCTTTGCAAATGCATCTCTTCGTGGACATGAAGTCATTCTGGATATGATCACTGGTGGCGATAGATATGATGGTCCGAGAATCGTAAACGACTTTTCGGAATTTAAGGGGTGGGTACTAAGTTTCGTGAAAAACAACGAGGCAATGGATGTTTCCTTGCCGTCATTCACATATGGTGGAATAAATTGGTCATGTAGCACTTTGAGGAAACGCCTCAGGTTGATTAGTGGAAGCGGCAGTATCATAGCTTCTGGCGTAGGGGGTTCAACAAGCTCTTATGGAGCAAATATTGATTCGCCGAGAGTTGGTGACGATAGTCAGGCACTTCTTCTTGAGCGATCACCGCCACCGATTGGATCAACTGAAGGTTCGGATTATTTTGGCGATGTTGTTCCCTCGCCTAACCAAACCCCCGCATTACCCCAGTCTAGCAAACTAAGCCCAATGAGCCTTGGAGTTCAAAGTCCACCAAGCCGTGCCATGATAGCTGCTCAAAATGATGCTCTGACGAGCGACATGTTAATGTCTAGATACCCCGATAATCCCTCCTTCGATTGGACCAGGCTGCCTCTATCAGCCGCTCTTCCAAAACATATTCAGTTTGCTCGGAGTATCGATTGGGCTTCAACGCCGCTGGGTCCTATTGAAAACTGGGCATTCGACTTGAGGGCTATGTGTAATCTAATAATGGGTTCCCCTCACCCAGCGGCAATGTACTGGGGAGACGAATATATTGCGATATACAACGAGGCCTACATCATGTTGGCTGGCAAGAAGCATCCGGAACTGATGGTGAGTTCTGAAGCTTTTATATTCGCTTACACGAAGGCGCTCTAATAGCATTGGCTATCAACCACTTTTGCTGCCGGGCCTATGCGTTTTTATGCTATTTCGAGAGGAAGGCAGCTTTGATGGCGATTCTTGATTCTATCCTTCCTTATCCAGCCCTTTATCTCTGTGCACTCTTCTGACTTCATATAGGGTCAAAGTTATAAGACTGCCTGGGCAGAAATATGGTCAAATGTTGCAGACGTATTCGCCAGTGCTAAACATTCTGGTCAATCGACGATGAAGGATGATGACTGCTTATTCATAAATAGAAACGGGTTCCTCGAAGAATCTTACTTTTCTTGGTCCATCATTCCACTGATTGGTGAGGATGGGTCGGTCGTTGGCCTCTATAATCCGGCATTTGATAAGACTCGTAGGAAAATCGCAGAGCGAAGGATGCTTACCCTAAGAGAGATTGGCGATAAGACCGCCGCTGCTCGTGAAGTTAAGAGTTTCTGGGGCCAGGTCATCAAAGGACTCGAATACAATGGTATGAGCCGCCCCCTTGCGTGATGCGAAAGCCACATTTTGCATGTACGTCACTAATAATAAATCAGAGTATGATGTGCCTTTCTGTCTGTTATATTCGGTCACAGATGATTCAGATAGTGAAGTTACTAGTATGCATAGCGGCTCACTCTCACAATCACCACAGTGTGTACTTGAAGGTACCATAGGAGTCCCCAAAGGGCACAGATCATCGGTCAGCCCTCTCGAACTGAAAGCTAGTGACGACGGATTTGCCCCTTATCTTCGCGAGTCCATGAAAACGGATAAACCTGTTCTTTTGAAGACTTCTGATGGCACACTTTCTTTTGATTTGATCGAAGGTCTGGAGTGTCGTGGTTTTGGTGACCCATGCCGTGCCGTTGTTGTCTGCCCAATCCATCCTACAACCGGCGATTCGATACTTGGATTTCTGGTCATGGGAGTCAATCCACGGCGCCCCTTTGACGATGACTACAGCCTTTTCATTCAGCTTCTTAGTCGACAATTAGCAACTTCGATGGCATCCGTGGTTTTGTTTGAAGAAGAAATCAGACGTGGGCAGCGTGCGGCTCAATTGGCTGCTTTGGATCGACAAGAACTCTCGAAACAGCTTGATTTGCGCACTCAAGAAAAGGTAGAAAGCGAGACCAAGTTTACTCGAATGGCAGAGTTTGCCCCCGTGGGGATGTTCATTGCCAATTCTATTGGAAAGATCACCTACTCCAACGATACTTGGTGGTATGTATATTTACTTCTAAGAGACCTAGTCATTGATTTGTGCACACCCTCCTTGGTACGGATTGGGTGAGCTTGTCTAGGATTACTGGGAATACCTATCGAGAGTTTCAGTACAAATGAGAAGTCTAGTTTTCTCATTGTTCCAAGTCGTGTCGAATAACGTTTCCCAATATCCTAGACAAATTCACGCAATACAAGGCAATCTGGGTGACTGCAGAGCAGTGGCCGACTCTCCTATAACCCAGATGTCATTTTCTAATCTCGCTCTAGGGAAATTACTCGTCATCCTCGGTCGGTCAATAGTGCAGACACATGGATGGATAGCATCAAATCAGAGGACCGTGAAGGAGTCGAGCAGATCTGGACGTCTCTGGTTGATCAGAAAACTGCTGTTACCCACGAGTTTAGATTCAAAACTCCTTGGCAAGACAGAAACGGTAACATGACAGACACTTGGGTCTTAATGAGTGCTTTTCCAGAAAAGGATGAGCATGGGAAGTTGAAAAGCGTCTTTGGCAGTATTACAAACATTTCGTCACAAAAGTCGGCAGAGGGCCTTCAGAAACAGAGGATGGAAGAGGCCATTGAACTGAAGAGGCAGCAGGAAAATTTTATCGACATGACTTCGTAAGTCTCAAAACAAAGTCATTGATGTCTTACTGACGTTATTACAGGCATGAGATGAGAAACCCATTGTCAGCTATTCTCCAGTGCTCAGAAGAGATTTCTTCCTCACTCGTTTCCTTTCTTTCCCAAAATGAACATAACGGCTTCTCGGAAAAGCTGAGGGAGATGCTAGACGGCGGTATCGATGCTGCCCAGACTATTGCTCTTTGTGCTCAACATCAAAAGAGAATCGTCGACGATATTCTTACTTTGTCAAAACTCGATTCAGCACTTCTAATGGTCACACCAGTGAAAGTGCATCCTGTTGAAGTCGTACAACGTGCGCTCAAAATGTTCGAGGGAGAGCTCGAAACTAATGATATTTCCTTGGAGTTCCGGATTGAAAAGTCATATTTGGATTTACAGGTAGACACAGTGAAACTTGACCCATCACGACTTTTACAAGTCTTGATTAACCTTACGACTAACGCCATCAAATTTACGCACACGCAAAAGAAACGAACGATCATTGTCAGTATCGGGGCTAGTATAGAGAGACCGACCAGTTCTGAGTCTGGTGTTACGTATTTCCCAAGTCGCCGCGCGAAGGCTTTCAAAGATGTCACAGAAGACGCAGAATGGGGCACCGGAGAAAACATATTTCTTCTCTTTGCTGTCGAGGATACAGGACGTGGGCTTGATGCAGAGGAAAAGAAAATTCTCTTTCAACGTTTTCGGCAAGCAAGCCCTCGAACCCATGTTCAGTATGGAGGGAGCGGCTTGGGCTTGTTCATCTCTCGAGAATTGACGGAATTACAAGGCGGCGAAATAGGAGTAGCATCGGAAAGAAACGTCGGCAGCACCTTTTCCTTTTACATTCGAGCTAGGAAGGTGGAAACCGATCCTTCACGCTCCGCTTTTGATAAGTATGCTAGCCTGCGAAGAAAGTCTTCTAATTCAGCTGTTGTTGTCGAAAATAAAAGAGGGTCTTCTAGAAGTGCTTCTAGATCCACTACACCCAATAAACCCGGTACTCCAGCGCCAGCTCCCACTACTCTGTTCAACTTCGAAGCCATCAAAGTCCTCATCGTCGAAGATAATCTCGTTAACCAACGGGTCCTCCAGAAGCAGCTTAAAAATATCGGCTTCCATACTTCGGTGGCGAATCATGGAGGTGAAGCGCTCGACATCATTAGGAAGTCTTCGTTCTGGAGAGGTCGAGAAAAGGATGGCGCGGAGCTGACATTGATTCTTATGGATTTGGAGATGCCGGTTATGGATGGGTTGACGGCCACCAGGAAGATTCGAGAGTTTGAAAAGGATGGAACGATTTTGAGGCATCTGCCAATTATCGCTGTCACGGCGAATGCCAGACTGGAGCAGATTGATGATGCGATGGGGGCTGGGATGGTGAGTCTTTCTCCTCTTGTCTCTTTTTTGTCATAATTATTGGGGGTGGGTTTGAAGAATCTGGGAGCTAATGTGGGAATTGTAGGATGATGTCGTATCGAAACCTTTCCGTATTGCGGAGTTGATTCCTAAGATTCAGGAACTGGTTGCGAAGAGTGCTTCTGATGCGATTGCGGCTGCACTTGTGTCGCCGACGCTAGATGAGCATGGACCGATATTGAAATAATTGCATTGCGTTTGATACGATACATACTCGTTTCTTCCTCTCCTCTATTTCATCCTTTTTTTTTTCTTTGAGAGACAATGACATTTCTTCTGCATTAAGAACCAGGGCTTTGGAAGGATATACAGAGGTTCTTTTTTTTCCTTTCTGCATTTTTGCTTTTCCTGAGATAGTTGCTTGGATTTGTGGCTGTCTGGCGTTGGTGGGTGGATCTCTGATTTGCATTTGTTTTCGTAAGGGGAGAGGAAGGGATGGGATGTGATTGCGTTGTGATTTGGGATATACCATGGCTTGTGTAGAGGGTTGATGGATGGGGGCGTTGTGATGAAAGAAAATTGGGCGCGGGAATCTGGGAGTACTCAAGGTGGCTTTTGAGGTTACTTTTTATAGATGAGTGATGGGCGGGAAGGGGATGGTGTATATATTTTGTAGAGTAGATTATATATTGAGGCCTTACTGAGGCGGGTTGAACTTGAACTTTGAAGAGAGACTCTGGGTGGGTGGGTAGTTGGGTTTGAATGGAAAAAACTTCAAGGCAATGTGAGATAAAGTGAGATATATGACCCCTCTTTAAGATCTCTACTCTACGTATATACTATTTCGTGGTTGATTTCGTGGAGGTTTAATGGAGTAGTTGGTGGACTAGTTTATAGTCTTACCTATGTTCCGTTCTGTTCTATTCACTTAACGCACTTCATTTCGTTAAAATGGCAGATGGACCGAGATGGTCCTACCGTAAAGTGGTCTGCAAGAGCTCATGGGTTTATCGACTTGATATCCAAATAAGTGGAGTTTTCAAGTTCCTTGGCTGAGAAAAATATCGGGCAGGCAAAGCTGTCTCTACGTCCGATGATTTCTATATTTCAGATTGAAACGTTCTGTCATGTTTCTGTATATCAAGCATAGTGGTTTTCATATGGTGAATGTGGTGGGGATTTGGGCAAAGAGAAGTAGCTTGTGGAATATGGGTTTATATCAAGATCTAAATGGAATATTGAGATTCTTTTGAGACCGATGTAAGGATATTGAAACAGATGTCGTGCGTTTTATGAATGTATTGGGAAGTTGTGAAGGGTTTACTGTCGAAAGGTTATTTACTGTCGATTCTTCCATTTTCTCCCGTTTTTATCAAAGTTATGTCGAAATTTTACTTCATCTCCGTCACTATCGAAGACGAAGGCACTCTTGGGAGGTTGTCGTAGTCTAGATGAGGATTGAACAATATGAAAGGGAAAGAGAGCCCTGGGTTCTTGGGCCTGAAAGCGAATATCTCCGCATATTTCTTCTTGGAGTTGTCCTAGATAACTTGAGGGTTATCAATAAGGGCGTTGAGATCACCTGTTAGGAATAATTGTTTCTTGATTGTATGTCAATCTTTGATGATCTTTCTATCTCCTGGATGCGACAACTGTACTTTTCGATTACTGCTGCAGGCTCCTCCTCTGATAGGTACCTAGATATTAGTTTGAGGAGGTAAGTCATCACTTTTGTACCACTCGTTTGTTTTATTACTGTAGTGTTGTTTTCCATGAAAATTGAATAGTAAGAAACCCGCGATTATACCACTCAGGATGCGATTCCTGGTAACGTCCTCCTCCTGGCCATTGCATTGCGCGGAACCCAAAATCAATTCCTGACACTAAGAGAATTCTGTCCAAATAAGAATACTCTAAAAGCAAGCATTCAGAGCCATCATCAAGGTCTAATGTCCATTCCGGAAGGGACATTACATATCTCACTTATTTCTATCCTCTGAAGAAGCGTTATAAGACACCTCTTGAGGACACTATAAGTCGTAACTTGAAACTAAGTAAGGTCGTTCTAAGGAGGATATCCTCCAGTTATCGAATTATATCTGTTGCCTAAATGGTAGCTAAGCCTTTAACAAGATCCAGAAGAACTAGTTCACGAAGTGACAAAGTAGAGAGTACTAGATTGCGGGTTTACTTTGTTGACTAATTCCTAGGTATTTTGCTATATCAATTGAGTACAGTGAGAATGGCGATATCGAAACTGGCCAATATACCTTTTGTTTTATAATCAAGATACTCTTATATTCGAGGGATATGATTGAAGAGATTCTCAGCCACCCCATAATTGATTTATTATATGTAACTATATTAGACTAAGAGGTATCTCGGTCAATTCCCACCCAAAGGAGTAGCGCTGTTGTCCGATTAGGAACTATAAGTAGCTGAAGTAAAGAGAAATTCTTCTAAGAACCTGAATGTTCAGCCACTAAATTGCTGCCGGTAATTCATAATCCTCTTCAACAAATTGCACTTATGTAACTAAATAACGAGTTATTCAACGAAGATATATAAGGAGAAATGGGTTTCGTTGAAGCTTTAAGAGATCTCGTCAGTTATATGATTAAAATTATGATAACTTTGTAATCTCTTAGCTAGATTAGAAGTACTCCCTATAGAACTATTTCCGTTCACAGAATTTTTTACCCGGGGTGTAAAATCCAAGTCCGAAAATTTGGCAACGTTGGTGACAGAGGTAGCGGAGTTTAAAGCTGTACGTGGACACAAACAAGCGTAGAAATTTCGTGTTGTCCTAGTGTCTTTTTTTCTTCTTCTTCTTTTTGGAAACTGCTTCAGATTTATCTGGTTCGTACGAATCGTACTTGATTTCTGAACTTGTAAATTAAGTAGGTTATGGTGTCGAAAGTTCAACTACTGTCGATTTTCCGGCTTTCTCTTGGGTGTCTCGGTTAGAGGATTGGAAAGAGGGGGGTGGGTGAGAGGGGTTTTTGTGGCTACAATTTTGGATCGAAATGTGTTGAACTTGAGAATCCCCACTTGAAAAACTTTGGAGGGTGGGAAAGGAGGCGAGAAAGTGCATTGCTGCCATGGTATGGAACTCGTACAATTTGCTTCCCAGGCTATGGTGTCTACATATACCCGTGGACCTATAAAGTTGTGCGCCTAGCGCCAAGTCACGTATTGTATATCCCGCGACATACCCCCCTAAAATAATCTCTCTCATGGGAGACTACGATACTTTACGTTTTCATTCTCTTTAACCATGTTCTCAATCTCCAAATCCTCTTGAATATCCTCATCAACCTACCTCAACTCAAGATCACTCAGTAATGGACAGTAGATAACTTTTCTAGAAAATCCGGAATTATCAAGCTCTAATTAACTCTATTAGATCTCCAAACCAAAATATTATTGAGCCGCTGATCTTTTACTCAAAAAAGTCCATAACTATAACCAACCCGGTGCGTACTCTGTGCACCAGAAATCGACGACCCAATGCGATGATCATACCCACAAGTTTGCCCAGGAGAGCGAAGCTTGGAACTTAAGCTCACTCTTTCCATGGAAACGTTCTTTCCAATTATATAACAGTGTTGATAACATTCTGCCATTGAGGGCGAGGAATTGGCCAGAGGGAAAGGCTCAGAGGTATCACGAAAGCTCAGTAAATGGATGGGTACTTCTTGCTTACCGCAACCCCAACTGGGAGCATACAATAGTTGTGGGTATCTTCCGGATCTAAAGCACCATAGTTGATTATTTTCATAATCTTTGATGGAAAGTAGATGTTAGACAGCGAGAAATCTGTTCCTACTAGGACTACTTACTTACCTTCTCTCTCTTTCCACGGCTCATTTTTGTTAAGGTAGTGCAGTAGGTTATAGTGTTGGTAGAGTCTTTGACCCAAGTGAAATGTCCTGAGGTGAGATAGGAAATTAAGAACTACGTTAATTCCATTTTACTCAGTTTTATAGGCTTTTGTCGATTTCTTGAGGTGCAAGGTTATTTGATGTCATTATTGTAGCGTCATGAGTTGAGATACACTATTATAGTGATGAAAAATGGGGAAACGTCTTTTGGTGGTTCAGGTCTTGTGATTTCTGGCTAAGGGTAAGGAGGTGGGACGTCTAAGGGGCAATGGTAATGGTAAAGTTATGCATTTAAGGCTAGAATTAATCCTAGTAACTATGAAGAGGTGTTTTTTGAAATTCAGAAAGGGATTAGTCTTGCGTCTTCTTGATTAATACTTCTAGAACTTCTTCAATGTATATACACAGAGAAACTTGGTTGGAGTATTTCATTGTTCAACAAAGCAAACAATGCTGATTGTGCAGAAAAGCGACAAAATTGTTTAAGGATAAATGATCAAAGTATGAATAAATTAAAATAACGATTTGAATTATACTAAGGTTTTGATAAGTAGCTGCTGTGCTGTCCCTCGGAGTACTCGAGTAGTTGAGATGGAGTTAAAAAGACAATTAATTGTGCATTGTTTCAATCATCTGAAGTCTATTGGTGCTATTTATATCTGGGTTTCTTTCGGGCTTAAATACACCGAAGCCGATGTGGGTTCATGTATAGCTATTTATTTCTGGATCGCATTTCAAGTTCAACTTTATATCAAAAAAGAATAATTAGAGACAGACATCTGTGACTTATAATTTGTACTTGGAAGAGCTGTCGATTCATTGCAAGTTATCCTCCTCTCCTATTTATATCAAATTACACAAATACAGGACTGTAATGTCGGCGTTTGATGAGCCTGGATATCCGAGTCATTCATTCATTTGCCCTCCACAAAGCATTAGATGGTGTAACTCCACGACCGAGCATACCTAGAGCATACCCAGAGCATCAAACACGATGGACTTGCATATTTCCCAATAATGCATGAAAGGAACGAGAATTTAATAGAGTGCCTCCTCAATAAAAGAAATATCCAACTCTAGAATTGCGTGGTCGTGAATCCGACGCAGGCACGGGGCTTTTCGCTTTTCCACTCGCAGTTGCTGCTCTGCTGTCGGCGTCGCTAAAGACACAGACTGGGAGAGCGACTATGATACAAGCCAACCCGCCCTGGCAAACCTTGGTCCTCAGTAAAGAACAACCTCCCTTACCTACTCAATCCGATCGCCAGTCCAGAGACACGACATGCTCCACGATCACCGACTTCCCAATGGCGTCAACAGTTACTCGCACCTCGAGACGGTCTGAAGGGCTTACCACCCGGCCCAGCACGAGAAGCAACGTCGCGATATCCCCAAGCAACCACAGCATCCGCCTGCAACAATCCAACATTGGCCGGAAAAAGCGACCCCGCGATACAATAGATCATGAAGAGCAGGCTCTCAAGGCGAAGAAGGCGAAAATGGCCGTCGAATTAAATTCAACGCCGCAACTACAGCCAAAGACCAAGTCGCTCGTTATTAGGGAGGCGCAGCCTGCAGCTGCCCCTGTGCTAAACCCCCCAACCCCAATTTCAACACAGTCAGCGGCACCACCACCACTACCACCACCGCCACCAAAAGCAGAGATCGCGACACAAACACAAACGAAAAAAGAGCCGACACCGCCCACCCGGAAATCTGTAGATCATCACCAAAAGGTCGCAAATGGCATGAAGCATGAGCTGGACCGACTACAACCCATTGTGGCAGATCTCAAGGACGAGAAGCGGAAGCTGCGATCACAAGAGGGGGCGAGATTCAAGAGTGAATTGTCAGCGTATTTCCCGGAGTATGATGAGGTGATTGGGAATGAACCCAAGGAGGAACGTGAGTTCTTCCGCTCCCATTTCAATTGCCATTGACAGTCGTTCTAAATTGTGATAGATATTCTGAATGTAGATACCCCAATAATCATAATCGATGGCGCCAAGACGTCTACCAAACAAACCTCCCCGCGCAAGTCGAATGCACCGCAGAAATTTCCCCTCAAAGAATATCCTTCGTCAATATTTCACAATGTAAGCAATGCGGAAAGAATGGATTTCTCGTTCATGTTCAAGACTTACAAGGAGGATGGTGGGGAGGATCCGTTACCACGCGAGTATTTTGAAGCCATGCACAAGAGACCTGAGCGGCAGGAGAAGGGAATCCGAAATAATGACAAAGGCCGCGCAAAGCACGAGAGAGACCAGGTCGTTCGACTCCTGGAAGGTTTGCAAGGCCACGACTGGTTGAAGCTCATGGGTGTGAATGGGATTACGGATTCCAAGAAGAAAGAATACGAACCTGCTCGAGACCATTTTATTAAAGGATGCGAAGCTATTCTGGCCAAATTTCAGACCTGGAAAGATGAAGAGAAGCGAAGGAAGTTGGAGAGAGATGCTGCGCAAGCGGAAGCACGAGCTGAGTCGGAGCAGGTGGATATTGAGGATGGTGCAGAGAGCGATGGCGACCCCCCGGATTATAGTGATATTGATGCGTCCGCGGCAAGACAGTTGCACGAAGAAGCAACTGCTCGCTCAACTCCCGTTGCCCGACCGCCCCCTCGAAGGAATAGAGCTGGAACGATCGTCGTCTTAGCTGACGAGGAGCCACAGAAGGAGTTTACTTCTTTCTTTGCGAAGCCACACCTGAGAGCATCGGCGTTGGGAAAGCACCGGAGAAGCAATCGAAGCGCGGCCGCATGGGGTCACCCAATACCTGAGATACCCGAAGCAGATTTCGAATTGCCGGAGGAATTTAGGGACGAGGAGACGTTGAAGGCCCATGCAAGAAGAAAGAGACGCGATAGAAGGATTAGCAAATCATGAGGACTCGTCTTTCGTGGGGTATGGTTGTTATGGCCAAATCGAAAGTGCTTCATTTGGCTGGAGCCCATTGTCATTGCTTTTTTTTATTTGATAGGGAAGGGTTGTAAAACTAGAATATTTGCATATGGGCATGGAGTTGATTTGGAGCGGGATGCGATTTGATGGATGGACGGGATGGGCGAGGGCTACTTGAGTAGTATTTGGAGGAGGGTTCCTGGTTGTATTATAAGACTCTACTTGAGGGACAAAAACAAAAATAGCGTGTTATTTCACTAAGAAAGTAATAGACCTGCATGATGATGTGATGCTGTGATGTTTTGATGTTGTGTTGCATAGAAGAATAGAAGAATAGAAGTATACAAAGAAACGATGAAGACCTGGACGTCAGATGCCACAATGGCCCCTGGAAGTCACTGAGCTTGGAACCAATGCAGGTGCTCCCCGCATTGGAGCCTTGTTTCTATTCCAATGATCCCATTCGCCAATCTGCGCGTGGGTGGAGACAAGGCTAGCCCCACCCATGTCACGTGCGCGTCCTGACGATATCTCAAAGTGAAGCTGTCGAACTTCAAAACATTGGATCACTGTCGCGGATTCACTGGAATACCGCACAACGCGTCGCCGCCGACGAGTGTGCCTGGAACGCCTGATTCCAGTGCATGCGTCACCGCCTGCGAACCCACTCGCTACATACGAGAAGCCCTCTTCTATTTCGTTCCAATTCCCAACGATACCTTCAGATACCCAGATACCTTCTTGCGATCAACCACAACTTTTCAAGCTCACGCTCATCATTTTTTGCTGCGCATCGTACCGCATAATAGTTTCTGTACAACCAGTCTTTTGATTCAATACAACCAGTCTTTTGTTTCAATTACGGTGAATTTATACCTTCCTCCACTTCGAACCTCCACCCATTTCCATCACCACCACTTCAACCTCAGCCTCAACCTCGCCTTTCCATTAACCTCCAAGCGCTATACAGGTATCTCGAACCTGTACATCCGTTCATAAATCACCAAACCGACTTCTCCTTCTCCCTCTTACTCAGTCACCGTGGCTTCACGCGAATACCTACCTCCTCCACCCACATGCCACGTTCCGGACCCTGATGTGATTCCGCACAGCGTTCTTGACTACCAAAACTCCCGACGCAAGTTTAAGAAGAAGACAGAAGTTGCACGCCACTTCAGAATTTTCAAGAAGGCGAAAGACAAATTTGATATACATGGGAAGCTCAAGGAAGCCGCCACCACAGTTGATGGAAAAGTTCGACGCTCGATTGCCGCCGCGATAGACAAGAGCATCTACAGCATAACTGGCACCTTCAGAAAGAAGCATCAAGAGCTCAACATCCAAGACGACATGCCGAGCGCAATTCCAGATATGATGGATCTCGATGATCCTATGGCATCTCTCGCAGAGGTTGTCCCGGCGAAGCCTCATATACCTGTCTATGGCTTTTTGGTCTCGCATCAAAAGCTCGACTTGCATATTGACTTTCCTACCCAGACCTTGACTGGTCGCACTGAAATTACTATAATACCACAAACTAAAAACCTGGAATACATCCGAATCGATGCGCGCCAATGCACCATTGAAGACAATCATGTCTCCGTTGAAGGCGTTGAGGCGTATTTCGAATATGAGGATCCCATGAAGAAGATGGACCTCCCGTTGAACGTTGACTGGGGCGCCAACCAAGCTCAACTTCAACAGCACCGCATCTCCTGTCTGACTACTGATCAAAGAGCAAATGGCCCATTAGTCATTGCTGTTCCGCGTAGTGTTCGCATCCAAGAGGTTGATCATTTCTCAGACAAGGCAGGCACGCCAGTTTCCCAGAGAGCTACTTTGAACGGTGCTCCTCTTTCTGCCACGCCCATATTGACTCCCAAGACCGCAGCTGATCAGTCTGCCCGATATCAGCCTTTGAAGGTCAGCATCCAATTTACAACCAAGAACTTCCGTGATGGCTTGCACTTTGTTGGTTTGAATGAAGGTGACGCCCGATTCCCTAACGTATACACACGCCACTCAATTGACCCTGGGACTGCTTCATGCATTTTTCCTTGTGTCGATGATCCTGCTATGAGATCAACATGGGATATCAATATCAAATGTTCGCGTACCTTGGGTGAAGCTCTCAAACGCAAACCTACGAAACATCACAAGGCACATCCTGCTAAAAAGGACCATGCTCGTGGTAATACCAATGGCGTGAAATCTACGGAAGAGTGCGAGATAAACCTCAGCGAAGACGAAAAGCTTCTGGAAATGGTTGTTTTATGCTCAGGGGAGCCTATTCGCGAAGCAGTCGATGGCGAAGACAGCACGAAAAAGATCATGTCATTTGAGTGCGCACGACCTGTAGCCCCACAACACATTGGCTTTGCCATCGGTCCATTTGAACAAGTTGATCTCACAGAGTACCGCGAGGATGAAAACACGGAGAAGCTAGGCCAATCTGGGCTCAAAATTCTTGGATATTGCCTTCCTGGGCGCTCTTCTCAGTTACGGCACACTGCTTCACCTCTCACTCTCGCCATGGACGATTTTACTTTGAAATTTGGCGCATACCCTTTTTCGCAATATTCAATTGTTTTTGTTGATGATCAAATCCGAGATACGGAACATACGGCTTCCCTTTCACTTTGTAGCACTCGGCTCCTTGTCAGTGAGGATATCATTGAACCAGAGGTTGAGAGTATCCGAACACTCGTTCATGCGGGAGCTACCCAATGGTTTGGTGTCGCGATGGTTCCAAATCAACCGAAAGATCGCTGGATCACAATTGGGCTTTCACACTACATGACTGGTCTCTTCATGAAAGAACTCTGCGGCGCGAACGATTATTTTTATCGCCAAAAGACCCTCTCCGATAGAGTGGTAGAAGAGGATATTGAGAGACCATCGATATATAATCTTGGCGAGATTCTCCATCTTGGAGAGTACGAGAGCGAATTCATGGCTCTCAAGGCACCTCTCGTTTGTTTTATTCTCGACAAGCGTATTGTCAAGGCCACTGGTACTTTTGGCTTAACCCGAGTTCTATCGAGACTCATTATTTCTGCAAACACGGGTATGCCAGAGGACAGCGTATTGACCACGAAAGAATTCCGTAGGTTTATCGAGAAAATCACAAAGTATCGACAGACTGAGGCTTTCTGGGATCAGTGGGTTTATGGTGCTGGCTGTCCTAGATTTGTTATTACTACAAAATTCAACAAGAAAAAGACAACCATTGATATGACCATTGTTCAGCGTCAAGATGCAGAGCCTACCCAACGACTTCTCAAGAAGCACTCATTCCCAAGAGAGGTCAAGGAGGAAGTCAACAAAGTTTATGCCGGGGAGGTACAAACTCTTTTTACCGGACCTTTGACAATTCGAGTTCATGAAGCCGATGGTACTCCTTATGAACATATCGTCGAGATAGATTCCAAAAACCACAAGATTGAGATCCCGTACTATACCAAGTACAAGCGCCTCAAGCGAACTCGACGCCAAAATGAGCGACAAAATGCCGGGGCCGAGGGCGGTGAAGAAGGCGAGGATGCCCTTTACTACTGTTTAGGTGATAATCTCCAGACGCCTGAAGAAATTGCAGACTGGGAACTCGGTGATTGGGATGAGGCGGCGGAAGCTAGAATGAACCAAGAGTCGTATGAATGGTTGCGTATCGACTCGGACTTCGAATGGCTCTGCGAAAAGAAATTCCACGAAATGCCTGCTTACATGTATGTCTCGCAACTTCAGCAGGATCGAGACATCGTTGCCCAGCAGGAGTCGATGCTGTATTTGGCTGCTATGCCTGACCATAAGCTCGTCGCTACTTTCTTGATCAGAACTTTGATGGACGCACGATATTTCTGGGGCATCCGAGCAATGGCCGCCAAGCTTTTGAAAGTTCATGCTACCAAGAAGGTTGATTGGGTAGGCTTGAGACAGTTGGAGAAGGCATTTCAGGAATTTTCTTGCTATCAAGATACCTTGATGCCTCGACCAAACAATTTCCAGGACAAGCGCCAATATTATGTCGATAAGGCGATTCCGGAGGCTTTGTCTGAAATTCGAGATATGCATGGAAGGTGCCCCAAAAAGGCTAGGCAACTTATCATGGATATGCTCAAGTTCAATGTCAATGGCGACAACCCATATTCCGATCATTTTAAAGTGGCCAATTTACTGTCTTGTCTTGCGACCTCCCTGATGCCAAAAGAGCGTCCTGCAAATGAAGAGGTCTTTGCTGCTGAGAACCAGGACGAGGATGAGGACGAGCCTGAGCAGTTCAAGCGTCAGGTACTTGATCAATTAGATCGTTACCGCCGTATGGATGAGTGGATTGATTCGTATCAAAACATATATACAACTACTGTCCTTGATGCCTACTATCGTCTGATGAAGGCCAAGGTTATCCCCTTGGATCCAGTGGACTTTGTGCAATATCTCCATGATGGTACATCAGATTTGGTTCGGATCAAGGCTTTTGAGTCTCTCATTGATCTCGGTTTTATTACCAATGATCAGGTCTGTAAGCTTCTACTCAAAGTTCTCAGCACCGACAATTCTCCATATACCCGAACCCACCTGTTCGAGGTGTTTTGCATTGGTCTCGCTGCTGTAGCCTTTGGTCACCATAAGGAGGTAGAAGCTTCGACACAGCCAGAGGCGGAAACCAATGCCGGTGATCTGACCATCGAAGATGGCTTAACCGACGAGCGAGTCGAAGCACGGAAACTTCAAGTTGCTCGCACTACGACTATCGATGGCGCTCTACATGCCCTTAAGTCTGAGCTTAAAAACAATGAAGTGCTCAAGGGAGCATTATGGGATTCGATCAAATCAACCTCAACTGGGCCTTTTGAGCAGCTCGATTTGCTAGATATTTCTGCAATTCTTTATGACCATATCAACACTATGATTCTTAGGCTTAGATTGCCGCGCTATCGCAAGGCCTTCTATAAGCCAATCAAGCTAAAGGAGGGACAGGCGAAAGTAAAGGTACGTGTTAAGCTTAGGGCCTAGGCTTTCTCATATTAATTTTCATGTTTATAGGAGGCTATTCTTGTTATGAAAGAGACATCGAATGTTAGAACAAAGCCATTATCCGAGGATCTGGTGGTGAAGAAGCTCGCTGCGTCAAACGGGTTGAAATATTCGCTTGCTACAGTAGTTCCCGAGCCTCCACCAGTAGCGCAGCTAGTATCAGTAAAGATCCAGGCACCAGCACCGAAACCTCAACCCACACAGACCTCCTCTACTCCCACTCCCGGCCCAGTACGTATAAGCCTCACCAAACTATCATCCTCAGCGTCGAAGCCAGGCCCTTCGACGCCTAACCCCATATCTTCAACACCAAAACCCAGCTCCTCAACGCCGAGACCCAGCTCTTCGATGTCCAAACCTAGCTCTTCGATGTCCAAACCTAGCTCTTCGATGTCCAAACCAAGCTCTTCGATGTCCAAACCTAGCTCTTCGATGTCCAAGCCTAGCTCTTCGATGCCCAAACCTAGCTCTTCGATGCCCAAATCTAGCTCTTCTTCGATGCCAAAACTTACATCCAGTTCTGTGCCCAAATCTGGAGTTGGTTCAATGAAACCTCCGAAGCGTCCGCTTGATGCCGAGAGCGCCGAAGAACACCCTCCCAAGAAGCGCCGAAGAATCGTGAGACTCAAAGTTCCAGCAGAGAGGATGCAAGCAATTCTGCGCAGCACTCCACGCCCGGAGCACAGAACTGTAAGCAAGTCGTCTTCAGTACGCAGTCCGCCGGCTCCTGGTGGCTCGCGACCTTCGCCAAGACCCTCTCCAGCTGTGGCAACCACAGCAACTTCCACCATATCTGTTTCGGCACCAGCTCCTTCTAGTATGGCGAATAACGCTCCCAGCAAGCCCAGAAAGCCACTTCCAGATGCGGTGCCAAAACATGGCTCTTCACCAGCAGGTTCTTCTGGGCCATCGTCTATTCGAAAACCACTTCCGGACGCATCTGGTCGCAAGGTTCTCCCAGGTTCTGTATCCAAACCAGGAGCTTCGAAATCACATATTCATTCGAGTACACCCTTTGCACATTCAGCAAATAAGTCCTCGCACATGAGCAATAGTGGAACACCAGCAAGTAACTCAACATACACGAGCGTCAACTCGAGCAAGAGTGCAACGCCTCCGCTTAAGAAATCGAAGGTCGTGAAGTTAAAGGTGAAAGTGCCGCCGAATCATTTCAAGCCACGAAATTGAGAAGTGGCACAAGGTTTGCACTATTGATCATGGGTTTTCTTGATTTTCATATCTTTTTATATCATTTTCAGTACAGTATTTGAGCATTTAGCGTCACAAAAAAAAGGGCGTTTCTGGGGTTTTGCTTTTTGATCGACGAGAGATGAGAGGGGTCGACATTTTATTCTTTGCATGGACGCAGGGCATTCTTGTAGATAGTATTGAGAAGGTGCGTGGATGCATTTTCTGTGTGTATAATATTTGGGAAGGCAAGAAGAAATTCAGATGATGGATGGCGTTAGTTTATTTGGGGGTTGGAGAAAGAAAAGAATGTCCTCGGGCGATTTCTGAGGTGGGAAGGGTAGTTGCAGAGGAGCTGCTATTGTTGCTACAATAGTATTGCTCTGGGGGCTAAGGATATTTGGTGGGGATGGTCGGTTTCGTGGAGAGTAATCGCTTTGCGGAAATGAGAATTCTCATATATAACCAACCATGTTTGTCATTTTGTGTGCGTCCCTCGTGCTTGTGACCACTTTACTATATACATACACGTAAGTTGAGTAGAGACATACGCTTATAAATCGCTGAGTTGTAATTTTCATTCTCGGTATGGTATCGTCAGGCAGAATATTTCCGTTTAGATGATCCAGACATCTAAACACCTCCTTTCCATGATGGTCAATTTCGTGTTTTGTCATATCCATAAACTCGCACCCTTCATTATGTCGTGTTATTCATGTTTTTCGTCCTAGACATCCATTCACACCTAAACGCCATCCCATCCCATCCCATCAAAATAACCATGCATCTCCACCAATCTTTCCATTATCCTCCTCTCCCATATGCATATCCCATGCCCTTACATTCCCTCTCACCCCTCAACTTCTGCCGCCGTTTCCCGCAATACCCAGTCTCTCCTCCCTCGTCTTTACCAGTCCTGCACCACGTAAAACCCGTTCCTCGGCCTTATTCGGGTTCTTATTCTGCAGTGTGTTGTTTCCTTGATGATGGCCTTTTTGTTGTTTGCGCGCAGCTTGGGATGCTTCGTAGGCGGCTTGTTGGGCTTCCCGCGCCCGTGTGTCTTCGTAGATTGCTACGTCTTCTGCTGTGAGGGTTAATGCTGTGGGCTTGCGGCGGAGCATTTTTTGTTCTTCTTGTTTTTGTTTTTTGTTTTTGTGTTTGTTGGTAGAGAGGAAAAAACAAGATGTGTTTGACGAGGGTAGATAATAGGTTGTGGTAAGATGTTTGGTTTGTTTAGGTGTGGGTTTGAGGGATTTTTGTAGGAGGCTGTTGATGTTGTTTTGGGTGTGGACTTGCGGGAGCGGGAGTTGTGTTGAAGGCGAAGTTGTGGTGATTGTTTACTTTTGTATTTGAACGTGAGGCGAGTTTTCAATGTTACTTCACTCCTGTCCTGTTATAATCATGAACATTTCCTAGGCAACCAAAGATATGCAATGTGGTGAATTAATTGGAAGAACTGGAAAATGAGCTTCCAGATTTCACTTGTTGATACTCGACCTCGGGAGTACTGAAGTACACAGACAACGAGGCTGAGATTGCGGGTCCTGCAATAAGGCAGAAACCAGGCATCAACTATTTTTATCTTCTGAATCTCCAAGCTTCTGGAGGGGTGAGACGGCAGTACACCACATCGTTCAATCATGTATAAATGGCATGCCCACTCCGCAATTGGTCGAGGGAGACCTGTTACTCAGGATGTTTCGAGGGTTATTGATGGAATTGCGGCGAGTTTGAGGCATTTCACTGTTTCGAGGCATGGTGCTGCTCCTCAAGGTTTGTTCACTCTTCTTCGCATATCGCAACAATTGGTCTAATTGATTTGTAGATGATCGTACAGATGATTTATCTAGGTCCGAAAGAGTGAGAGATGCAGTCAACGAGGTCTCTTCGCTGGCACCTAAACCTTCGAATATCACACGCGGTATCGATGCGAGAGCTTTGGCAGCGAAACCACCGCCTACGGGTACCCTTCGCATAACCAGGTACGATGCACCACCGACATCATACATGGGGAGCCGTGAAGCGGTACCTCGTGAAGTGAGACCTGGTATCTATCGAGGCCGAGTAGCAGCTAGAGGAGCACCAGGAAGGGGAAGGGGAAGGGGAAGAGGAAGAGGAAGAGGAAGAGGAAGAGGCCGAGGAGTTGGAAGGGGAGGGAGGCGTAGGGGGCCAAGAGTTACGGCAGAGGATTATGCTGAGGAACGTTATACCGATGTGGAAAAGGCATATCTTTATAACTCTCAATGTGGATTTCCGGAACCCTATAACCCTTCGACTAGCGCGGAAACAATGGCGGCTGTTAGCCCGCCTGTGGTTTCCAGTCCGACGGGTGTGAGCCATACGATTGCGTACAAACTACAAACTGCGACTGGAACTAGAGGCGGAGACTATTACCATGCCTCGAAACATGCCGCTAGAGTTCAGGATGGAGATGGAATTGCTTTCTTTGAGGACGGAGAACAGAAATCAATTGCGAATTCGTGGCTGGAGCAGCGTGATAAAGATATTTCGACTACGCTGGGAAAGGGGTTTGCAAAGGCCAAAGTTGGAGATTTGGACGAGAGCGCGAAGGAGACTTTGATGAAGGCGTGGGTTGCTGGTCAATATCAAGCACCGAAAACTCCGGTAGCAAACGATGTACTTGGTCGGGTTGACTTTTTCCTACGGAGGAATGAGACATATCTACCACAAGACGCAAGGAAATTGGAAGCCAAACTCAGCACCCTATTACCACAGAATCAGCCCCGAAAAGCAAGTGCGCGAGCTACTAAATAACAGCCTCTCTCGCGTATCTGTTATATACTCGGGGTATTTTGATAGTTAAGTGTACAAAAATGTGTGAACATAGAAAAGAACAAGATATCAAGACTGCTCCATCGTTTTCTTCGCTGCATCTACTGCCTTTTTCACATCCGCAACTGCCTTTTCTACAATAGATTCCATTTGTTTTTGGGCTTTTTTCAAATCATCAGGTCGTGCAGTTCTCTTCAATTCCATCGCCCTCAACCTCTTCTGCTGTACACTCCTCGCACTCTGCACCGCCGTCTTAGCAGTCTCCCCCGTCTTACTAGCCGCTGCCAAAGCCAAATCCCTCGACTCCTTTGTCGGCGGTGGAATCGCAATATTCAACTGCAACTCATTCTTCGCATCGGGCTGCGGCTGCAGACTGAGATCCTTGGCCTGTTGAATAGCGGAAGTTATAGCGTAGACATGATCCTTTTCTCCGATAAGGATACTGAGTGTTCTCCCTCCTTTGGGGAGCACTTGGGCGAGATCAGAGAGTCGCTCTGTTTTCTTGGAGTCTTTATCCAAATGGACCCGGAGCGCCTCGAGGGATTCGGGGTTAAAGCGCCCGCCGGTTCGCAGTTTTGCGAGGGCGTTTGAGAGGTTTTCAAGCACTTTTTCAATTCCTTTGTTTAGTTGGTCAAAGTCGAAGGGGTCGTCTGCGGCGGAGGAGGAGGAGGAAGAAGAGGAGGAGGTTTCTTCTTCTGCTTCGCGGGCGGCGCGAGTTTTCTTTTTGAGAAGGAGGGGGGTGTGGGAGAATTGACGGGTCCGAGTTGCGAGTTGTGGTTTTTGGTGGAGTGGGATGGTTTGGGTGAGAGAAAGTGTGCGGGGGCTGTGGAGGTTAGTTGGGAGCCAATTGATCCATTTTTGGAGATTGCGCACATAATTGAAGCTTCTGTGGTTCTTGAAACTCTTGAGATGATCTGCCTTGCCGCATTGGCACGGATTAGAGTGGTGGGAGGCATGGTTACTGTTTTGCTTAAAATTGTGGTGGTTAGAAGAAGCTTTGGCGAGGCACAAAACATTGAGCCTCGTTCCTCAGCCTTCCCGACGACATCATCGCTCCATCTCATTGGTATAAGAGTTTACTTGAGTACCGTGACCACAACGCCCAGATAATACGAATTGAAGCTATATTTCTTGACACTCATCACCAAAATCGACACGTAAAAAGTGTCGATTAGTTTTTTGTGATCTAAATTTCTTCTCACCAGGCCCTCTTGAATCTGTCCTGAATCTCGATACTCCTCTCGCGAGACTCGCCACCTCAATACAATGTCAAACATAACGGGAACAAACCCCTTCCGATTTCTAGACCTGCCTCCAGAAATCAGAGAGAAAATATATCTTCTAATCTGTCACAACCCCCACGATGCCATCTCACTAGACCGGAACTCCTCAAAAACATACCTTCTAGACGAGTCGGGTCCAACGATATTACCAGATTTCTACCCCCACGACCTTATGCTAGTAAACAACCAAATATACCACGAAATCCGGCCTCTCTTCTTCAACTACAACACCTTCTCACTCAGACTCGTAAGTCGCGAACTAGCAGGATTCTACGACCCCGAATTTCTTCTCAACCGTTTGCAAATTCGCTCCATGAAAGTTATAATTCATCGTTGGTATCATGTTCGTCAGCTCTTTCCTTTGCTGGAAGAAATGATATTGAAGGGTAAATTGAGGGAATTGGAAGTTTGCGTGAGAGATGGGGCCGTGAAGATGTTATCGGCTATAGCGAAAGTTGGGGTTGATGGTAAGGGGAGGGAGATGTGGGATTTCGGGTATTTGATGAGGATACTTAGAGATCCAGACTTGAGGAAGGTTAGTATACGAGGGATTGGAGAGCCGGTGAAGGATTATTCATATTTGATATGAAAATCGGTTGGATCCTGCTGTTTGAGCAAGCGAGCTCAGTCGTTCTTTCGACCCTTTGGAATCATCCAGGAACTCATTTATGAAATTCAACGCTGTGTATCTTCAAATACAGCGGATGCACTTCTATAGCCATAATCGTCCAAGACTGCCAGTATCCTCGAGCAGCTCGAGCTCCTCGTTTACTCCCTGCGGCTTCGTCGAGCACGCAAAACAACTTTAACTCAACCAGGCTTGAGAACCCAAGCTCCACCACAGAACCATTCCGCTTCTCGGGCTTTCACCTGAGCTTCGAAAATTTATATATTTCTTCTTCCTCAGGTCTCTGTCCCGAACGAAAAATATTTCGTCCAGAGGACGCCTGCCTCCCATCATACCCTCGGTCTACATGGAATCTGACCGAGGCCATCAAGCCCGCGCTGCTTTAACCCCTCAATCCTTCACACAACCAACCCCATAGCATTGGGCCACCGCAGGTCGCGATTAAATCTATCTAAATAAGCCAATCCATCTCAGCAAGGTTCATAAGAGTACATCAATCTGGCCTCCTGGTTTAGTTAGTTGAGCTACCTCGACGACTTCAGCAGCTTTACAAGACGAATTCCTACTTGAAGGAAGTACGTTATCTTTTGTGCAAATCGCCCACTCATGCGGTAAGAGATGCCCTTGCTTGTGCAAGTATGTCTCATAATGGAACCAGGACCATCGAAGGCCTTTGGACAGAAATATTGCAAATAGCTAATGTCTACTCTTTCTCTCAAATGTATTATACCCAAAGAGTATGAATTCAACGACGCTCTCTCTCTAATCCCTCAAAGCAAAATTTTGTGGCTGTCAAATGAATTTACTCCATTATCTGTTATTCAAAACATCATTTTTGAGTGGTGTGGGCACGCAATTGTTTCCATGTTAACAAGCATTGAGTCCTTCAAGAACCGTTCTTTCCTTTTATGCGATGAACCTGTAAATACAAGTGTGTATTAGGAGAGTAGAAGCGATAAATACAGCTAATAAATATCGTTATATTTGAAGGTTTCTTAGCGTACATCCAAAAGAACTCTTACATCGCCTTTGCTAGCTCTCCGTTCAAACCACAGTATCATGGCGTGATCAATGAGTTGCGACGTTACTAGGATGCCAAAAAACTCTACGAGATACTATTATATGTAGATTTCGAAGTTTAGAAGTGTATCTTACCTTTTTGTAGATACGTAAGATTAAGGAAATCCAAGTCCGTTAATCTCCTCTTTACCTAGTAGCCAAATTGAAGTATATTATTTATTTTACTCCCGATACTCTATTACAACCCTTTTATGGAGTCCCTCTATCCCGTCTTTTTTTTCATTCTTCTATCCTGCTTTTAGAAGAATGGAATAACAACTTTGCTTCGAAAGCCTTGCGGTAATACGACTAACTCAGCTGGAAAATTTGAGAAATAATTGAAACTTGGAGTATTACAAGACGAGGTGATGTAAAGAAGAATCGAAGATGATCCACCTAATGTATTCACTTGAGAATGTATTAGATTCTCACTTTTCTTTTAGTAAATTTCCAGTTATATATAATCTCAATGTTGCGTACTAATATTATTAATGCTTTTGGCTCAATAATAAAACCAATGATACGGGTTTAAGTGAGTGATATTATAATCGTATTACTGACTTTGTATTCAGACTAACACTGATCACTTATAGAATCGGACCTCTTCGTATCCTTGTATAAGTCGTACTTTCTGGCTATAGAGCTCTGCTTGGGATTACGAAGCTCTCTATATTGATCTGGACTATTACAGGCCTCTGTAGAGCAGGGCAAAACGGCCTTCTAGCTTACGGGATACTGATCCTAATATCCAAGCATCCTGTACCTCGTTATACACCTACCAGTGCATTTGATCTGCTATGTGAAGGGCATACAGAGCGCTCTAAAGTTGTCCTTCTCTTAACCTTCACCCCGTTGTGCCATAGTCCTGTTCGCAACGCTTGCCTGAACCACTCTTTCCTCTATCTTTGAAGTCCTCCTCGTATGCGTAGAACAGTTCCTGGCCATTTACGTGGCAAGCCCTGTGTTTCTCAGTCATTTCAGTGACATATTTGACAAGGTATCTAACAGGAGTTGCTCGTAGGGGGGGACCAATTTGCCTTTGTCTTAATACTATACAGCTAGAATACCACTTTTTTCTAACCCGTATTACCAACTTTATAGTCAATCCAGCAATTAAACGCTCTAGATACTATACTAATACCTCATGAAAGATAAGTGAGAACTGTCTATATATCAAAACAGGAATATAACGCAGATCCACTTTTCTCGGCTAAATTCAGGGGTTAGTAGAGTCTATAGTAACAGACTTGGTTTCTAGCGAGGAATGGACGTTTAGAAATCAGATGCCGCCTCCGTATTATTCTTCATATCGTTGGAAAAAGAGCCCTACGCACCTCGTTCTTGCGGTAGCTGTGATATATCGATATTGAATAATAGACACTTTTGAACTAGGCGAGAATTGAAGACTTGTCGCAAATAATGGGATAATCTGCTTCCTTTTGCCCTGGGAAAACTTACGATTTTTAGGCAATTGTATTTTTTAGGCAATTGTAATTGGGCTCGCAAGGTACCATTTCTCTTTTCTTGGTCCTCCCTATAATAAACAGGATCATTACTTGTAGTGTACCTACTACCTCACCTTACTTTATACAATCAAGTCACTATTACTTGAGGAGGAGTTGGCTCTTCTGCTACCTAGTGGACAAGTAGGAACAGGTAGAGGGTGATGTGAGTAGCAATATTGAATGCCCCTATGCAAAAAGTACCTCTGAAATCTAACAACTCTCAGTGGACATCTCAAGTCTCACATAATAAGCCCCGGTAGGATCTTGCCCCTCTGTACAAGTCGCTTTCCCTACACTCTTAGGGGTTTTAGATGACGAGCTCCTGTGGCCCTATTGGTCTAGTGCTGGCATCAGTTCACCAGGCCTGACATAGTCTTGTCACTTTGTCGTTGTTAGTTAGGGGCATGCATGAATTATTCAGGAGTATATACATTTAAATTGACCATAAAAATGGAGGAAATCTAAAGAACTAGACTATTCAATTAGTACTTATCTTCTATAGCTCCGTTCGTTCTTCTTGTAGCTCCATTGCCTATAAATTAAGCTCGGCAAATGCATTCACTAACTCACTCGGCATAAGTCAGGTGCTAGCTAGCTACTCAGTGGTATTCACTATTATAGAACCCCAGTTTTTAAGCGGTAGAAAATGTCTTCGCGTAAGTAACTTTATTTCAAACCATTTACTTAGAATAAGGTTAAAAATAAAGAATTAATAGAGTAGTTGTAAAAGTTAAGCGCGCGTTAGAGATTAGCGTTGCTTTTCTATAGCTTTGACTCGTCACATACTGTATCTTTGAATTTATCAAACTGGTTTAGTAAATAATGTTCGAAAAGGAAGATAACTACCTCTATCGAATATAATACTATTCTCATACTCCCGTAAATTGGATGTGGACCCCTGTTTAAAATCAGGCGGAAAACAGCCAGACTACAGGGTCCAAGGAGGTGGTTCTAGCTAAGCGAGTATCAAAACAACCCAAAAAGCCAAGACGTCTAAAGAAACAGCAAATGAAAAAGACTTAAACTCCCATCTACAGAGCAAACAGGACTTGAAAAGCAGACTCAGAACAGACTGAGCTTTTACTATTTTAATGCGATACGACAATATTAAGTTTTGAAAGGCGTAGTGCCAGAACCCCTTTCAACGAACCACTAGGTCATTGCAGTTACCTACTCGTGAAGAGCCGAAGGACGAACCCGCACAAAACCCCCCATCTCCTTCTAACACGACGACAAATATCGATCCCAAATACATGGGCCCTCATGAACCAGAACCCGAAGATGCGTCCAGTTTATGCCGACCAGGACCGAATCCAGATCGTGACCGGTCGCCAGCAAAAGTCGGTGATCTTGACTCCCATATAGAGCCGATCGCATGGTTGATGCAAAGACCTATTATACACCGACATAGATAAAAGCATGTAAGTTGAAGATTATCTCACGGGTCTCTTCCTAATAAGCTCAAGGGTTTCCCCAACTTATATACCGTGAGAGCATTCCAGCAACACTGACTATACCTCCGGATCAGATGACACTGTGACATGAAATCGGAGGTATACTTCCAGGACGATAATGGGGCTAATTAATCACACACAGCAAAGAGCAATGTACGAGACCAGTGTTATTTTTCTAATTTGTTTCATTTTGATTAACATTTTACTTCTTCCTGTCTCTACAAGCGCGCTTTATGCCCGTAGAAAATGGAAGAAGATCGTTTTCCTGGATGATCAAAAAGTAGCGAGATGACAAAAACTCGCAAATGACTTTTTATGGACCCAGAGTAAAAGAAAAAGAGCCAGAAAACAAATGGGCCAATCCATGCCGGAAAATCATGCATCCATCCTTTGCTCCACGTCTCTACCAAACATTCCCCGTAGCAATTTAGCGGGTGGACATCTACAAATCGAGTTAGTATTTATAAATGTGGGAGGGAAAGAAATGTGGAGGAACCAGGGATATACGTACAGCCTTCGTTACAACTCTCTTGAGCGCGAGCTCCTTCTTCTTCAAGTCATCTGAGGTGGAATCCTCAACTTCGAGTTGAGCCATGGCATCACTAAGAGCAGACTCGATCTTGTCCTTTGTTCCACGCTTCAACTTGAGTGACATGGTTGGGTCAGAAACGATCTCCTCAACTCTTGAGATGTATGACTCGAGTTGTTGTCTGGCTTCGAACTTCTTGCTGAAAGCCTCATCACTGTTCTTGAACTTCTCGGCATCTAAGGAGAACTGATTAGCAAAGTTCGACTCAATCTCGGAAAATGAAAAGCTTACCCTCAATCATGCTCTCGATCTCGCCTGATGAAAGCTTTCCAACAGAGTTGGAGATGGTGATGTTAGCACTACGTCCGGAGGTCTTCTCAGTGGCGGTAACCTTGAGGATACCGTTGACATCGACCTCGAAAACAACTTCAAGGACGGCATCACCAGCCTTCATTGGAGGAATTGGTGCAAGGGTGAACTCTCCGAGGGAGGTGTTATCCTCGCAGTTCACACGCTCACCCTGAAAAACAGGGAACTGAACGGTTTGTTGGTTGTCAGCGACAGTGGTGAAGGTTCGCTTCTTGATGGTAGGAACGGTCTGACCACGGGCAACGACTGGGGCGAAAATGTTACCCTCCATGGCAACACCGAGAGAAAGAGGAACGACATCCAAAAGGAGGAGATCGGCAGTGTCGGCTGAGGTAGCCTTTCCTGACAAGATACCAGCTTGGACAGCGGCACCGTATGCAACGGCCTCATCAGGGTTGATGCTCTTCTCGAGCTTCTTGCCATCAAAGAAGTCACTGAGGAGCTTTTGTATCCTAGGAATACGGGTAGATCCACCAACAAGCACAATTTCGTCAACCTTGCTCTTGTCAATGTTGGCATCCTTCAACACCTGTGCGACTGGGTCCAAAGTACCATTGAAGGCCTTTGAGTTCAAGTCCTCGAAACGAGCACGGGTAATTTGAGCGTTGAAGTCCTCTCCGTCGAACAAGGAGTCAATCTCAACAGTGGTTTGGGCACCGTTGGAAAGAGTTCTCTTAGCACGCTCGCAAGCAGTACGAAGACGTCTAAGAGCACGAGCATCTCCGGACAAATCCTTCTTGGTCTTTCTTGTGAACTCCTTCTTGAAGTGATCGAGCAAGTTGGTATCGAAATCTTGACCTCCCAAATGGGTATCACCAGCAGTGGCCTTGACGGTGAAAACACCACCCTGGATGTTAAGGAGAGAAACATCGAAAGTTCCTCCACCGAGATCGTAGATCAAGACATTTCGCTCCTTGTTGGACTTTCCGGCACCAAGACCGTATGCGATAGCAGCGGCAGTTGGCTCGTTGATGATTCGGAGAACGTTAAGACCGGCGATGGCACCAGCATCCTTGGTGGCTTGACGCTGGTTGTCGTTGAAGTAGGCTGGGACAGTGATGACTGCCTTGGCAACCTTCTTACCCAACTTAACTTCGGCGACTTCCTTCATCTGTAGGCAAGAGATTAGCCATCAAATCTTTCTTCTATCCATATCAATTGTGGGGAAGGTACCTTCATCAAGACCATGGCAGAAACCTCCTGTGGGGAGAAAATCTTGGTCTCCCCAAGGTACTCAACTTGAACCATAGGAGAACCATCTTGGTCAACAACCTCGAAAGGCCACGACTCGACATCCTGGATATGTATGTTAGTGGTGTGCTCATTGAATTTCAGCGCCAGAACAATCAGCGATATTACCCGAAAAGCTTTGAAGTAATGAAGGATTATACTTCCTCATTACTCCACTTCTTTTCGGATAATTTCTCTGACTCTCCTGGAGCCCTGGAACAATCAATTTAGCTTGCCTTCTTCACGGTTGGGTCATCGAAGCGTCTTCCGATCAATCGCCTGTGACGTTCAGTTAGCATCATTCAGATTGAGTGTCTCTCAGGACTCGATTTGTACTCACTTGATATCGAAAATTGTGTTTTTTGGGTTCATGGCAGCCTGGTTCTTTGCAGACTCTCCAATCAAACGCTCCTTGTCTGTGAAAGAAACGAACGAGGGAGTGGTGAAACTACCCTGCTCGTTGGCAATGATTTCAACATTGGTACCCTCATAGTTGGCAACTATAGAACTATCAGTTATCCGTCTGCGCGATCGCGCGAAGGTGGCGATGAAGTAATTGCGACAAGACGGGGGACCTACCGCAAGAGTATGTGGTGCCTATGAAATCAAAGTTAGTTACTGAGAATGCAAAAAAGCGGCCGCAGCCTCAACATCGACGAGGAAAGATGGTGTGGGATCAAGAATGTACGTACCGAGATCGATACCGATCGCTCCTTCGTAGACCTCGTCAGCCATGATGTATTTGGATGTGGTGTTGAGTTGTGGAGAGGTGGTGAAGGTCTCTTGCGGGGAGGTTGACGTTTTTTTCTCAGGTGTGAACTTTTTAACTTTAGCTCAGAATTTTGGATTCGGCAATTTTCGCCAAGACCCCACTTCACGTGACTAACGGTATCAGGTTGTCTCCCTGCAACTCCACATACACCGCTTACGGGCTGCTAAAAAGGGACTTTACGATTCGGATATCTTCTACGGCCAGTCTGACTCGAAAATATTGGGGAAATAGTTCGTGATGGCGGACTGAGGTGAGTTGAGAGAAGTTTTCATCGCGAATTTACCCCTCCATGTTTTTGATTTGGGCCTGTCTGTGCGTGTACTCGGTAGGGCTGTTTTCTCCATCCAAGAATTGGCCATGCACTGCTCTCCTCCTGGCACCAACTTTGGTCAGATTGCACAAAATGGGAAGAAATTATGCTAAAAGTCTAAAAGTCCGAGCACAATTAATATAATGATACAGCTCAGTGGAACAATTAAGAATATAAACTTCAATTGTTGAACAGCTTAGGTAATCAAATCAAGCATTCGAAGCTTTCTAGTACAATCTTTACTCGAGTACCTATTTTTCTTTCAAATTAGATGATTTATATTGAAATTTTGCTGCGCAGGGCCTGATTCATAAAAGAGGAGCGACAGTTAGCAGTGTTTGAAAGCAGTATCTAATATCAAAACTGGGAACTTTATGTGGCAAAGGCGATGAAGGAGGGGACAAGAGAGCTAGCAATTGCGCATAATTATTTTATACTTTAATTGCTATTAATAGTGTTTAAGTAATATCTAAGGAGTTCTATCTACTACTCTACTTAAATCGATTACTACTTGAGTAACTGAGTATTACTCTCTTATGCTAGAATCGGACTCCCTCTACTCGCTAGTATTAAAATGTCCTATTTCTCATCTCAACAACAAAACAACACCTTCCCGAAGAGGAAGCGAAAAATCTAGAACTTACAATGCACTAACCACCAGTGCTACACTCGACACATTCGTACCATTTTATATTATCCCAAAACCGCCTAGAAAACGTCCCCAATGGCATCCTACCATCATTTGCCAGACTTCAATTATTATCATCGACTCTTTATCATGATTTTACACAGACAATAACAACAATGCAGTATTTCCACGCAACGCTTCAAAGAAAAGGATTCCCAATCATCTAATCTCCCACTCACCCGCAACTCCCTCGCAGTACGAGCATAACGCCTGGCGTACTATTCCCTATACAATTAAAACCCCTTGACGCCCACAAACAGCGTCTCGTTTCATACCTACGATCCCGCAATCATCACATTCCTTCACAAGCATAAAAAAGGCGATACAATTGAACACAAATATCCCATTCTCAAATCTCTCCCTGAACAAACAAAGGTCTGTGATGCCCTCTTTCCATCAACTCATTCCCTCGGGCTCGAAACCTTCCGAATGAACCCTCACAATCCAGCCCACTAACTAATATACAAACGCCGAAAATCTGCTCAACAGACAAAAACAGACTGTCAGACTCCCTCCGTCCCAAATAGTCTGGCCAGATTCGCCCCACCAGCATAGAAGCGAATCGAAAATATAATAAAATTAACCACAGACAAAACACACCGTACCAAACCGCCTTGCCTTGCTTTGAAACAAGGAAAAAATATGTCACCTTTGATCATCATCAGAGAAAGGTTGCTACTAATACATGTCTATCATTCATCTTTGTTGAGGGTCCTTCAACAGATTCGCAAATATGCTAATTTTCTCAAGCTCCACTTCCTGTCCGTTGGCTCCCTTGGTTCCCTTGGGCAAAGCGGCGATCAGCTCAATCTCGATTCGGTTAACTCCCGGAAGCAGACGAGCTTCGAACAGAGGATGCTGCGGATCTGGTTGTTGTCCTGGTATCGCAGAGATGTTGTGCAGTCTTTGAGAAGCGGATGTAGCAAAAAGCTTATGGTATCGTTGAAGCAGACTGGGGGAAATCACGGGTCTGATCTGGAGATAGTAGTGAGTGGGAGGAAGGTTGATTGTAATTGATTGCTGAGCCATGGTCTCTGAAGGGGGCAGATCCATGCGGAAATGGTCAGTAATGTTGAGTCCGGGGTGGGTTGCGATAGTTAGATTGGTGATCATGGCATCGGCAGCACCTACAAATATCAGTATGAGAATAAAGTAGCTAGCTACATGGGATTTGTGGAACTTACCCTTTCCAGGTTGTCGGAATTTCCACTCGGTTACCGGCTTCGGTGCCTGGTATTGGGGTTGATGTTGGAAGGACGTGGCGTACCCGCCCGCCGAGTACATGATATTAGCGGGTACACCTGGGGTAGATGGTGGAGGCATGACCGGAAGACCTGGAGTTGAGACCGCCGTTTGGCTAACTGCACGGGGGTTGGCAACTGCTGCTGCTGCTGCGGGAACTGCCGGTGAGTTGCGAGCTACTTCTTCATTTTTGACGACGGCAGAGTTTGAAGGTGTTGGGGATTGCGCAGATCCAGAAGTGCTTCTTGCACGTTCAAGTTGATCGAGGCTTGGGGCCGGGGCGGGAGCTCCAGATGCACCAAAAGGATTTCGGCGTGTTCCATTGGCTGGAGTGCCATTGGCCCCATTTGTTTGTGGAGCGGGAGTAGTCTCAGCAGCTGGGCTACCTCTGCTACCGAATTTCAAGGTTATCTTTGGAGCCGGCTCGGGTACCTTCAGCTTGATCTTAGGTGCAGGAAGTTCTTGTACCGATTGCTTGGCTTCTTTGAATAATTTGTTGAAGTGCACCTGAAGATCTTTGGCTAAGTCGGAAATCTCACTACCGTCTTCGTTATACTTCCAAGCGTTGTTCCAGATCAACTTCATTTCCTTTTCAAAGGCCGCCCAAGTTTTGAACTCACTTCCTCCTGCTGAACCCTTTACTTTCTTTTGAACCGAACGCAAACTTGCCGGATTCTGGATGATTTTGTAGTAATCCCGTAGACTACGGTCTGGCAAGTCAACGAACACTTCAAAAGTGGTGTAGTCGTCACTATCTCTTATTAGCTGTCATTTAACGGCCTCTGATAACAAGGTTACTTACTCAGGTCGCTCCTTTTCTGAAATCAGATCCTCCAATATCTTCTCTTGTGCTTGTTGAAATGTGAGTTTTGAAAATCCCGCTTTTGCTGCACGACTATCGGCTGCCGCGGGGGTATTGGTTCGTCGAGGAGTATGAGACTTGGATTTGGGTTGAGCCTTTGGTCTGCTCCGTGATTTCTTCACCTGAACAGTAGCTTCCGCTTCGGCATCCGAATCTGGCTCTCCCTCTGCATCCTCAAGATCGCTTGCTTGTCCGTCAGCTGGTAAAGGAGTAGGAGCTGCCGCATAGCCGGGAATGAGGTATGCTGGGTTCGTCTTGGTCATGAAGTTGCTCAGGGCCTTTCTTAGTCTTTCGGCATCTTCATACACCTCTGATCCCCTTTGATTATATTCCTTTGCATTTGCTATCATGCGTTTGAAATAGCTCTCGAGCTCGGTCAGGTTCTTGAAGTCTCGTCGCAGTAGTTTCTTCTGAATATTATCAAAGGCGATTGGCATCTTAATGACCTTGTAGTAGTCTGGAAATTGGCGCCGACTTGGAAGTGTGAGGAAAGTCGTTGAGACAAGTCGTCCACTGTGATAACCTGGTCAGTCATTACTCCTAGACGGAAACGTACATGGCAAACGCTGATGCAGAGAATGCATGTAGATAGGGAATCTAGGGAGTGGCAACGATGTGCAGCACTATCAAAAGCTTTTCCGCACACGAGGTTGAAGAAGTAGTCCGCTAGCGCTGAAGGATCTTGTAAGAGTGATGACCTACCTCTTATCCTCGGTCTTCTTGAGGGTCTCGATCAATTTCAACCCATGTTGCGTCGTGGTCTCTGGTGTTTCCGCCTGTGAGGTATCAATGTGGTCCTAAAGGTAGAGACTGTCAGCCTCGTGGTCCCGTCCTGTTGTTTGCATTACTCGCATGGAGGCAGGTCGCAAAGTGCCAAATCCAACAAGGTAGATAGGTGTTGCGGTGCGCCGATTGAATAGCCAGCCCTGCGACCAGCCCAGCGCCGCCAATAACCCACCAAAGCACCAACGAGTCTACGATGACTTCCCACCGCATGCGCTCGGCGCATTGGAGAAAGAAAATTACTTACACTCGGGAGCTTTCTTCTCTTTGCTGCAGGGTCATCCAGATCCAGACCAGCAGCCACGGAGCCGCTGTTCGACTTGCGCTTGGAACTCATCGTGCGCCTCGAATGCGGCGATTTTTGGATCGCAGTCGAAATTCGGATTTCTCAGGGTGATGGGTCGGTTCCTGCGAATGGTGGTGATGGTACAATGGCTCCCCGCAACGCGTGCAGGTGAGAGTTGGTGCGCGTTGTAGGAGTCTCCAGCTTTGGCCGGGATGTTTTCTGCGATGAAGGGGAGACGGGGAGCACCGCGAAAATCGATACCAGCTGGTCCTTCGCAAACGAGTTTCTCTCCACTGGAGAAAATGAGAAAATCCGAAGATATACGTCCGTAGGGCAATTATTGATCTGCAGTGGATACACGATGGGGTTTCGAGGGGGAATGGCAATTTCTGGGGATTGGGGATTGGATATTGTGGTGCTGATGCTGGTGCTGGTGCTGGTGCTGCTCTGCTCTCCTACGCTGCGCTGCTAGTCAGTTCTCATGGTTGGCCGCACTCGCACTGGCTTGATCTCTGGGGATCGCCCTGGCCAAGGTTCGCCGCCTAGAATCCAAGGCAGCACCCAGGCACCGCTCGCAATAATAAACATTGGAAGGTCCTCAGACTTGAATCTTCTTAAATTTCGACAAAAGAGTTCAACCCATTCACTTTTCTGCTAAACACGGCCCGACTAGTTTCCTTGCGGCACCACCTACTTACACCCCGTGGCTCCATGTGCAACAGCATCATTTCTTGCCCGAATTCCCCATCCACTTTGCTGTTTGCCTCGGCCACTTTAGCTGCGACCAAAACACAGAACCTTTGAATACCTTCTGCCCCTTTCCCCCTCCCCAACCTTTGTACCACCCTTTCCCTGCCTCTCTGCAGCCAGCAGACAACTCCTATAGAAACCAATCCGACGCCAATTCCACGCACTGTGGTGAATTCTCCACAGTCTCGGTCCTCCTCCATCTACACTTAATACTCGTCTAGAGGTTGCGACTTCGGCTCAACTACGTCGCGTCTGCCCCGCCATTAGGTCTGACAGCCGCCCGCCCTTTTCAGCACGTTTGCTAGAACGCAGATCCGGAAGGGAGAAGATGGCGGACTTGGACTATAACAGAAGAAATAAGGCCCCGCGGCCACTATCGGAAAACGAAAAGGCGCGCCTCGAAGAATTCATCGACTCCATTCATTACTCCGCTCGGTGAGTCTGCGCAACCTCCTTTGCGACTTTCTGAGCGCCTCCACCAGCTACAACTAACACCACATCAGATACTCGGACGATGACTACGAGTACCGACATGTTCAACTACCAAAGAATATGCTCAAGGCGATTCCTAAGGAATACCACGATCCATCCAAGGGCACCTTGAAGCTGTTGTGGGAGGAGGAATGGCGCGCCCTGGGCATTACACAGGTAGGAGAGGCCGAAAGAGATCGATGTGTCGAAAACAAGCTGACCTTGGTTCGCAGAGTCTTGGATGGGAGCACTACGAAGTCCATGAACCAGAGCCGCACATTCTACTATTCAAGTAAGTCGCGATGTTCTTGCGGGATCGCCTGGTGAATGCTTACCTCTTCTGCAGGAGACCGATCAACTACGTTCCTCCCACTCAATGAAGGACATCAGCATGAATACTCGATTCCAGTTTGGGTGATTCTTATGAGGCAGCGTGGGACCTTTACAAGCAATGGCGCTTGCTTTGACGATGTCATGTTTCATGTCGACGATACACATCACTTTTTATAGCCCTTGAATGGGTACAGCGATGTACTAGAATAGGGTTAATGGATATCCTCTCCTTTTGGGGTTTCTGGTCTCATCGGTGGTGTGCACACTTTGAGGTGTATGATAACAAAAGATAGTAGAAGACTAATAAGCTGGGGAACACTGGAGATGGGAGTTCATGGAGCAGACGTTGTTTATCATCGAGAATAGATCATGGTTTTGCCTCGGATGCTCTCTTTCCATTGTTTTGATCCGGTCAAGTGAGGATTTAGCCAGGCCTGGCTTCTGGAAACTACCCCGCCAAGTAGGTAATGTTCTCCTCGTACCTAATGCCTGGGCAAATCCTGCAGGATTCGGACCAATCTCACCTCATACCGAGGCATCAGGCATGTCGATAGGTAGTCTTATCGGTTTATACGAGTACTTGGTATAAAGATGCTAGAGTGCAGGTCTTTAGGCAATATCTAGTTGTGCATACAGTACCTGACCTTGATGATGCCCAAACCTATTGACCGATTTTTGTAAAATATTATCCTTACTTGAGTATACCGTATACGCCATACAAAAGGGCCCAAATTGACTTCAAAACTGTTGGGAGGTCTAAATATAAAACACCGTTTTCATTCCGCCGCCACTGACGAAACGGGCAAGACAGGCACAACTTTAACGTAGCTGGTCTTTCTCGGGTGCAGCGGGTGGCGCAAGCTGTTCCCTGACAGACCCAGTGCCAGTCAGTCGGAGGTGGTTGATCAGACGAGAAATATGGACAGATCGCCCTATCCAAGATCACGACAAAATCAGCTCACGCTTGGAAATCATTCTTTCCCGCAGAATATATTATGGTTACAATTCCAATTTCCACTCGCTTCAATTATTTCTTTAGTTCCTCTCGAATTGGAGTGGTTTGATAAATTCTAACCAAGAAGATCGCCTTTCACCTTTGTCCTTCGTGGGCACTACTCGGCTGCATTGACAAGTCAAGACCTCAATACCGGATTATCCTTTGACCTTCCTCACTCACTCACAGACCCCCACCTCAGTCAGGTACTGAAACTGCCACATTCACGAGTGCCGCCTTCCAATTGCTGGCTAAATTGGCCCGAACGCTAGCCTAAGATAAAGCCATCGTGTCCTGTGGCCACCATGAAAGACGCTGCTAAGGTCTTTTATTTGGCTGTCTTCGCCCTGCTAGGCACTTCCCATGCCCAAGATGCCAAAGGTCCCTCGAAATCGAGAACGAGAAGTCCTGATGTCTGCGCGGTACGCTATCTTCTTTCTACTACTCTTTCAGGCATCTCCCTCTAATGCCGTCACTCAGATCTCCCCCAAAGCAACCGTTTCCGACGCTTGCGCTTCCTATTCTACCATCGATGACTTAAATCGGGATTTAAGCACCGCTCTTCTCGATGTTACGCAGAATACCGATTTCTTCTCCTACTATCGGCTCAATTTATTTGGGAAAGAATGTCCTTTCTGGAGTGATTCAAATAGCATGTGCGGCAACATTGCATGTGCCGTAAATACACTGGACAACGAAGAGGATATCCCTAGGATATGGAGAGCGGAAGCATTGGGAAAGCTGGAGGGACCAAAAGCCAGTCATCCAGGGAAAAGATTGCAGGAGGAAAGAGGCCCGGAGAAACCGCTACAGGGGATGTTGGGCGACGATGTGGGAGAAAGCTGTGTGGTGGAATACGACGACGAATGCGATGAGCGAGACTATTGCGTACCGGACGACGAGGGATCTACTGGGAGGGGAGACTACGTTAGTTTGGTGGATAACCCAGAAAGATTCACGGGTTATTCTGGTGAAGGCGCAAAACAAGTCTGGGACGCCATATACAAGGAGAACTGTTTCTCGAAAGAATCATTCCCCAAATCGGCTTTCTTAGGAAGCTCCTCTCCAAACTTCTTGAAAGGAGGGGCTGCGAATGAGCTTCAGTCGGTTATTCGCGAACGTGGTCGTCAACAAGCGCTGGCAGAACAGCAAAAACTGGTTCCAGATACTCCATTTGTCTCCGACACTGGTCTTGAGTATGAGAATGAGTGCTTGGAGAAACGAGTTTTCTATCGAGTCATATCCGGAATGCATACATCAATTAGCACCCATATATGCGCCGAATACCTCAATCAAACTACTGGAAAATGGGGTCTAAATTTTCAATGTTACAAGGAGAGACTCCATCGGTTCCCAGAAAGAGTTTCAAATTTGTATTTCAACTACGCCCTGGTATTGAGAGCAGTCACAAAACTTGGGCCATATTTGAAGGGCTATACGTTTTGCTCTGGTGATCCAGCTCAGGACGAGATAACCAACGCAAAAGTACAGGCTTTGACAGCCCAAGCTGCTCAAGCTCCTCAAATATTTGACGAAAGTCTGATGTTTGTCAATGGAGAAGGTCCAAGCTTGAAAGAAGACTTCAGAAATCGATTCAGAAATGTCAGTCGTATCATGGATTGTGTCGGATGCGATAAATGCAGACTCTGGGGCAAATTGCAAACCGCTGGCTATGGAGCTGCTCTCAAAGTTCTGTTCGAATCCGATGACAACACCAAGGATGTACCACCGTTGCAGAGAACCGAATTAGTTGCTCTCTTCAACACACTCAATCGTATATCACACTCGCTTACCGCTATCAAAGAATTTAGAGTAATGGTCGAGGCTGAAGAAACAGCAGCCGAGAGCGTGGGCCACCACCATACCATGCCCGATCGTGTGACGAAACCTCACAATGTTGTCCCTGGCAAAGATTGGGAAGGCGATGTCGAAGACGACTTCGAACAATTCGAAGAAGAGCAGGAAAAAGAGAAGGAGGGTGAGGAAGATGAATCGATCACGGATGAGTTCTACGCGGAACTTGTTCTCGTTTGGAAAGCAACGAAATATGTTTTCCGGGGGTGGCTCATGTTTCCTAAAGCTATGTAAGTCATCCTATATCGATCTATCTATTAACCATAGATCGGAAAATGGATATCAGCTAACAAGTTACAGATTTGACATCGTGGTTCTCGAAGCTGCTAGAGCGTGGGAATATTATGTTGGATTACCGGTTTCACCTAGGAAGTGGGCTATCAAGAGACCGAATATGGATGAGTTGTAAACTCTTCTGTGTTTCTCTTTTCTCTGTTTATATCTGCATTTCCGAAAGAGGAACATTGGATTGAGAAGAGTCTTTCTTTTCTTTTTGTTGCATCAGCGTGGGGAGTTATGGGTATACTGTACATTACATAACTATATACTTGAAATCTTTACTGTAGTTGTATCGATTGTAGATAGATTCAGAGGTCTGTTCAATACTGTACAAATCAACTTTTGGATATTTTGTGGTTTTATATCTGTATCTACATTTAGTCGTCTAGTTACTTATCTTGCAGTTTTTAACTGACAATGTTGGTTTTCATGCAGCTGCTATATTCACTTTTCCGTTTCCTAGACTTGTTTACTTGAACTTGGAGTCATGCGGAGTACCGGTATCATATTGCATATAGCATAATTCAGCATACTTTTACCATAACCTTACTTCCGATTATTTCTTGTTAATGACAAGAGTCCTGACACGTCGCTGTGACATGACACATGTATATACTTCTACAACGCGAGAGCCAACGATCTACCAGGAAGAAACAACGAAACTTTGTTACTTATTAGAGCTAGAGCTAGGGTTTCACTGAAGTAAGTAATTCTAGCTCTAGTTACCGATGAATACATACCTGGTGTACCTGGTATTCAAATTTCTGGGTTAAGTTACAGATATTATATCATGTGGAATAAAGGAAAGGGACTTGGATAAATCTACAATAACGGGGTTTTATTTCTTTTGATTTTGATAACATATCGAGATCAAATCGCGGGCTCTTGATCTGTCATTACAGTAAGACAAGAATGACAATGAGAATCAAAATGAGATTATCTGTGTAAGAGTTATAGAGAAAAAAGTGGAACTGATATATTCATCTCTTTCTCTTTCCCTCTAAAAGACTTCTCCGACATGTCAGGAGCCCTTCCTGTAAGATTACTACCTATTTGCTTTCTATAATAGCGGAGAGTATAAACACCGTAGACTCTCAGGAGAGTGTAGAGAATAGAAATAGGCAGGCTACGCAGCCACAAATGTTATTCTATCTCCGTTTGAAGTACCTATTATTACAAGTGTGAGTGTGAGTGTAAGTCGAGAGGGTATGAGAACATCAAAATCATTATCCATGTTAAATCTTATTTCCCTAGCAAGATCTCACTCTATACATTCCAACAAAAAGGGGGGTCTCAACTTAAGAGCTCATATTCCACAAAGAAAAGAACTGCGAGTTTAAAATCAGCACTCCAAGCAAGCGAACGAGACCAGAAAGAAGTTTTGTAATCCTTGCGTCAAGAGAATGAATGCAATAGGCTTTTGATTCAAATATATGCTACTATGAATGCTAACGCCAACTCCTATACCAATATTCGCTCAGGTGATATCATATATCTTCGAATCCGAACCCATTCATTCGTTACCCAGAAATTCCATCTCGCAAAAAAAGAAATCTTATATCCAGAGTTCTCATACTGCAATTCCCCCGAACGCCTCGCTACCACGCTTGCTAAAGAGAAAGAGAAAAAAGAAAAGAGAAAAAATGAAGAAGTGAGAGCAGAGATGCAATGGAAAATAAAAAGTATACAAGAGAACTTCGAACTTCGCCATGTACTAAAGACATACGATCATGAAGCCCTGCAATCTCCCTAGCCTAAAACCAAGTACGAACAACCGAGAAGTTTCTATCCTCGTTTCCCAAAAGAAAACCCGCTCTATGACATGCAAAGAAACAATAACATGGGTATTTTAAAGCAACTATTCAAAGAACTGTGGCACGCCGTACATGGGTTGAGACATAGTCTGGCTATGTGACAACCTCGACGGCGGCTCTAACGTAATAATTGAAGCACCAGTCACCTCCATATACCGCGTATTGTCGTGACTGCATCCTCCATGGCACAGATCATCCCTATAAAGATCCGGTCTGTGGGGCGCCACGGAATTATCGTAGGGATGGTTCTTCTTGTGGAAGTGGTTGAGATTGGCCTTCATATTGCAGAGACTGAGATACTCCTTGCCAACCCAATTGTCAATGATCATGGCAATCTTGTACCAACCCTTCGTGTGGCCCCCGTCGATCCGGGCACTGAAGCCACATTGGATGAACATGTAACAATGTACGAGCTCGTGGAGGAAGGCCGACAGTAGTAACCGTCGATCATAGTCGGGGGACCTTAGGATAGGCTCGGAGAGTATAATCAACGTCTCGAACCCATCTTGATCGGCACGCTTCCGAAGAGCCGTCATGCCGATGAGCTCGGTTTGATAACGTTCTTGAGACGACCATTCCCATTTCACACGTCCAGCTAAAGCGCCATTGAAGAAGATGGAATCGCAAGCTGTGACGATGCCGAGCAGGGATTCGTCATCAATTTCACCAGCATCAAGAGGATGGTCAAGTTTTATCAGCCTTCGAAGAATGTGCTCGTGCTTTTGTCGTTTTCTCCTTCTATCTCTAGGAACCTGCTTGAAGTGGTATTCAACCCTGCGGGCGGCAGTCTCGTCACTATCCATCGCTGTATCGCTATATGTTTGCTCGTAAGGAGTATCCGACAAGATTGAATTGCCAGAGGGAGAACGCTCCATTGTGATTGCGTGAGCTTCGAAGGGCGGGGGACTGGTTATTGGTGAACTACTCGGGGTAGTGAAGGGTACTGGAATTGGTTGTGGCATTGATCGAAGCAATTGGCGTGGGGGTGACCGCCGCGACGTCTTCGAAGAGCGAGAATCACTTCTCGATATCCGAGGGGGCACATCTCTCCGTCCACAGTTTCCCGAACGTGGCCTTGAGTGCGACCTGCTATTACCCCGAAGGGAGAGGTTTTCGCTCTCATATGCATACGTCGCCATGAATAAAGAAGATGACGTGAAAAATGCTACACGCGTCCTCGCATAGATCGAATAAAGGGAAACAAGAAGCAGATAGAGAGACAGATCTGGTATAAGAAACGAACAAGAAGTATGTTCAACAAACACGGTGGTATCAATCAGTAGCCAACCAGGTTTGGCGGAAAGTGAGGCTGTCAAACGAACGAAACGTACAATGGAGCGAGCTTCGGTTCCAATGCACGCTCTGCAGTCAGACGAAAAAGAATTGAAGAGATGAATAAAAAGATACGTCTCAAGAAAGCGGCAGCCGCGAGGAATTTTGTTTCGCTGAGGATGAGATGACCTTTTGACGCCTGGCCCGAGAGGGCGAGGCTGTCGTATATCAATAGTGGGTAATATCCCAAGTACTAAGTACTTGTTGCCAACCGCAGACTACCACGGATGGGCTAAGCCGGGGGATGGCATCCGCGCGCTGGCATGCTAGTCCAAGCTGATCCAAGACGTGTGGCGAGGCCGCATGATAGCCTCCAGTAGTCCAGTGCTTATAACGGTGCAGCGTCGCAGCATGGGAATAAGGACGGGTTGCTCCTAGAGGGGCGATGAGCTGGCAATGGGGGCAAGTCCAGCTCGTCGCCTCTCGTCCTGGTCTCCTCCCTCAACAAAGAAGAGAGATGTGCGAAGCAGACTGCTGACTGGCGAGCAATTGATGAGGGCGAATTGTCCGAGCAGGTGGTAGAGGAAGGAGATCGTCAAGACAACTCCATCAGCCCCTCCTGGTGCCTCTACTCGAGTAGACCCCTCCGAGACCCCTCCGAGACCCCTCTAGTTTAGCGAGGAGAGCGCAGCGCAGCGCATTTGCATTGATATTGTAAGCCATTTATCCATACGTCGGTAGAAGCGGTGAGTAAGGCAAAAAAAGAAGGCAAATGAAATGGTCGAAAATTTTAAACTTTGGGTGGCTCGTCCCCTGTCAATGGATAGCCTCGTTTTTGATTGGCATAGACGACCCGACGTCCACTACACCACTGGTCCGTCACTGGTCCGTACTTTGGACGACATGAGACCCCCACCCACCGCAGCCAAGCAGAAAGGCAGAAAAACACCACCGTCCCACTTGCCCTCCAATTCGAAGAGCACGACAGCAGCCAAGAGAGAGTACGGAGTACCTGGAACGTGACTGAAATCAAGGCGATTCTTGCATATGTACGAAGTACTTCAGATACCGCTGATCAACTCCAGAAATAGACGAACCCTCGAAAAACTCGCCTAGCGTAGCAGTGCACAAGTGACAAGACGGTGTGATGTTGGTTGAATTCCAGGATTCCGGATTCCAGGAACCCAAGATAAGTAAGGAAAGGAACACATAAGTACCGTGCTGGTACTACGTACTGACCCCACTCGGCCCTATGAACAGCTCCAACTTCCAAGCACCTCCCTTGCGCCCAGTTTTTAACGGGTTTCCCTGGTAAATGCGATGGCCGGTTCTCATTCCATCACTATCCTCAGTTGACCAGATCAACGGGCGGCAATTCATATTTCTCAGGCGGTCCTGCAAACCATATCTCGACGGGATGACCAGGTCTCGAGCGGGACAGTCAAGACTCGCCCACGCAATCACTGGTCTTTCTGAATTCATCGCATGTCTATACAGAAAGTTGTAGGTGCCGGTAGCATGCCGAAAGATCTGATCTACAAAGTCCCCAAACAGCCTCACAAAAAGCAAAATTCAAGTAATGGCCCTAATACGGTATTGGCCCACGCCCTCACGGATGCCTGCTGCCACCAAGTCCAAGACCCAATCCTCTCATGAATCTGACCTCGTTAGCATTGCTCTCTAATGCCTGGCGCATTCGTTGCGAGTATTCCAATTCGTCGTTTTCTCTCTGAGCCTCTTCAGGAGTTTGTGGCCCTTTCTCTTCAAAATCGTTGGCGCAAAACCCTGGTTTGCTCGAGAAGCTGAGGAGCCCGATCTTCTCACCCGTCCATAGCACCAAATTATCCTCGTTTACAGCTCTCTCACTGCGTCCATTGTGCGTGTTGGCAAGCTTGATTGCTATATCGCCCGAATCCGCATCCTGCGCAGGTCCAAATATTCCCCGAGGAGCCTCAATAGAATCATCAGCTATGTTCCATATCCGTGCTTCGGTAAACCCATCGCGCTCAAGCCATTTCAAATTACCACTGCCATCAGAAACAACGATCCTGGTTCCATGGTTTGATACTGAGAGCAACTTTGAACTGGAAGAAGTTTGGCGGTTCTTCATTACTGAGTCTTGCAATCTGCCGGCTGCCGGACTTGAGGATATATTAGAAAGGTAAGGATTTGGTGACAGACCGTACATTTCCAATGAGCCTTTGCTATTGTATTCGCCGCATGCGATCAACGTCTTACCTGGCCGAGTATTTGCTTCTTCGACTTGCTGCAAAGATAGCTCGCCCCGTCTTGCTAGATCCTTATCCATTGAAGAAAATGGATAAGGAAGGGATGTCATGCTACAAAGCCTCGCTCCAGAATGTATGGATCCTCGGAGCTTGGGAAAATACCTTCTGTCATAATTCAATATACTTGGAAAGCGCCCTGCAACGTAGATGTCGCCATTCCCATCCCAGTTATCTCCAGAGCTAGGCAGATGGAGAATACTTAAAGGTCCAGAAGTGAGGTGTGAATACATCGGGCTTGGTTCTGGGTCAAGGATCCTGCGAAAATCAAGCGAACTTGCGGCGGCCAATGAATCAATACTAGAAGCGTATGAATCCAGCCTTATTTCATCGTCAGAGGAATTACTAGACGTTCGTGTGCGTGGATCGTAGAGATAGAGAGCCATATTGGTGCCAACTGTTATGGGGCATGGACATTTTGCATCCGATAGAGCTGTAACTGTGGAAGGAAACACCTCTCGACTAATGGCAGTGAGAGTCTGAAGGTCGACCTCAATGATATCTGTGGGTCCCAGATTGTGAGTATTAAATATCTTGGGACATTCGCGAGTGTAATATTTAGGAGAAGAAAACATGGCATCCATAACGACAATATGAGGGAAAATGTTTGGAGGTAGTATGGAGTTAGCAGAGGTTTCACCCATGTTAGAGGCTATTGAGAACCTCGAGAAGCCCTTATTCAAAACATACATACGAGGTTACAGTAAACCCGGAAAGACCATGCAAGGAGATAATGGCTAAACGCCAACATACCATTTTGAACAGCAATATATGCTCTCTTACGGGCGCTGTCTACGCTAACACACTCCGTGACTCCTGGGCTGATTAATCTTGGATGTTTGGGTGCTCCATTGAGGCGAGCTTCTTCAGAAAAAAGAATGGCCGATTTGCTCCGGCTGACTATTTTCCCCTTTCGGCCCTTGGTGCCCTCAATATCCCAAATGCATACACTTCCGTCATCCAATGGAGCTACAACAAGTGTTGAATTAGAGTCTCCTGGCTCGGTATAGAGTCCCATTCCACGAATTTCCAAGTGTTCATGTTGAGCGCTTTCGCGATGGCGAGGCTGCTCGAGCCAGTTTGTCTGGATTGGACCATTCCGGGCGATGTATTCATCATACCAACTTACCTTCTCGTTTGGATAGGAGGGATCCCAGTTTGCTAGAATTCGGATTTTCTCGTTCGACTGCTCCTTGAGAGTTCGGGACTCTTTTCGGGACTCTGTCAGCCTCGAATCACCAAATCCATTTCCATCAGCCAAAGCGCGGGCAAGATCGCGGAACTGAGGCTCTTGCGACGACTCGGTGTTGAGAAGATCTCGTCTACGGCGAATGCTCGTGAGAAAAGTGGATTCTCGAAAGCAATGCTCCCGCCAGAATGTATTATCTCGGCCGATTTCCAGGAACTTCTTGCACACGCGCTGTAGGGCAACAACCTCAGCAGGATCAAGAACTATACAGAGTAGACATATCAGTTGCAGAAGGTGGTATGTGGATGAAATGGGACTTGCATGAAAAACAGTTCAGGATGACCTCGTCGGGAAGTGTTTCCATCATGAGGCTAGGAAGTCGTGAACCTACTCGAGACTGAGGTATAGGGTGGTGGTGGTGGTGGTGTACTCAGTAGTGGAGGGTACTCTGTATTTAGCCTCGAGGTGCCGACCTACAGTAGGTACTCGTATCAGCCACAAAATCTGGTGGGGGACTCAGGGGGATAGCGACGGGATGCGATACTCGGTGCCCAGTGCCCAGTGCCCAGTGAGTGCGGTGCGGGAAGCTAAAGCCTTGGTCGCCATTGTGGCCGTGCAGGTGAGGTGCAAAGGAACTGGTGGAACAAGGGTGCTGAGCCAAGCCACATCTAAATTCCAACGACGTCGGTCATTGAATAATGATACCCAATTCCACCGACAGCACCATATTTAGGTACCTAATACCATCGAAACTCCTCAAATATGATATTGGGAGAGGGCAATTTGACCAAGCTGTCTTGGAGATATTTTCGTCGATGGATTCATCCGGAAGAGGAGAAATAATCCATTAGTTACCTCGACTGAGAACTCCTACCCTCAGTGCTTGCTGAAGAAGCATCTGCAAATATCAAATGAATGAAGCTGGCTAGCATTCTGGTATGGAGATTAATACTTAATACTGAATGGAGTATGCCATGGGGTTACAAAGCCAGTTGAGCAAGAGAGGAGAGTATGTCTATCAAGTCAAGTGTTGTGGAAAGAAAATGCTATGGAACAAGTAGTAAGTGGGCCATTTTCTTTTCCTAAAACTTCTTACTTTATAGTCTTGAATTATTTCAAGACGTACAAGCATGCATTTGTTTCTTAGATCCTACTTTTTGCGAAGCGTAATCAATGAATAGCTTGTGCTATGCGAAGCGAGGTATGAGAGTTGGCTTCTTCACGTTTCTTAGATCCTACTCTTTGCGAAGCGTAATCAATGAATAGCTTGTGCTATGCGAAGCGAGGAATGAGAGTTGGCTTCTTCACGTTTCTTAGATCCTACTCTTTGCGAAGCGTAATCAATGAATAGCTTGTGCTATGCGAAGCGAGGTATAATATAAGAGTTGGCTTCTTCACAAAGAACAGGAAAAGCAAAAAAGGACCACTTGCACACAATCAATCCATAGGGCTCAACCTCCTAAAGAGATTCAATTGAGTGCTGTGGATAAAGCCCCTCGTCTCTTCTTCTCTTTTGACGCAAGCAAGAGCGATATGGCAGAGTTAGCTTGGACTACTGGCTAGCCACTGCCATATTATTCCAAGCGTGTGGATGAGAGAATGTTGAAGCGAAATGGTTTATCCTGATCGTCCAATTTTGGCAAGAATTAGAAGAGAAGGGAGAGGATACAACAGTACAGATTGAGCGGAAGGAGTTGCATGCAGGAGAGTGTTGTATGAGGAAGAAGAGACCAAGAAAGAAGAGGAAAGAGACTGCGAATGAACAGGAAAACATCTCAGACCTTTTGTGAGATGGAACAAATCATGAATGCATAGCGGCTTTATAGCCATTACGGACATGATAGGAGGTCGGCGAGATGATTGATGGACATGATAGGAGGTCGGCGAGATGATTGGTGGACATGATAGGAGGTCGGCGAGATGATTGGGTCTGCAAAAATAGAGAGGCGGCACAATGCTGATATGGTGCAATTGCAATATTCACTGAGGTGGTTGTCCTTACTACGCGTCGGCCCTGTCAAGCGTGTCAACCCCCTCACAAAGGTGAAGTCGGCGCGACCACAACACCAACTCTCACCCTCACCCTCACAAACTTCCACCACACAGATCCATCACACAGATCGATCTGGTTGTCACTAGTCAATTTATATGCCCATTGGGCAGTCAATCAACTTCTTTGACCTTCTTTGACCTATATCTGTCATTCAAACCTCAAACATCAATCTCCTTCACTCTTGTCCGACTTCAAACTTCAACACCACAACTGTCGGTTTGTCGTCAAATCCACTTATTTGATCTTCTTTGACCTATATCTGTCATTCAAACCTCAAACATCAATCCCCTTCACTCTTGTCCGACTTCAAACTTCAACATCACAGCGGTCGGGTTGTCGTCAAATCCACTGGCAATGATATAGTCATGGAGACCCCTCCCAACTCAAGAGGCCATGGAGGTCGTGATTCTCCATGGTATCGCACCGATACTGACAATCGCAATGGCGTCGTCGGCGGCGGCATTGAACTTAGCAAGAGAGGCGGCCGATCTCAATCCGCTGTGCCAATTGAGCGACTCTCATACAGCAGCAGCAGCAGAGACGAATGGGCCCGATCTAGAAGTCCCTTCTTCCTACAACGAGCAGGTCAGAGCTGTCAATCCTTGGCTTCAGATTTAGAGCGACCTGCGACTGCCTTAAAGAGAACTCCTGTCTTTAATGACTTGCGTACCGCTTATTCTTTCGTTGTCTCACGCAAAAGAGTCTCACAGGTCGAACCTTCCTATTCTGAGGAGAACTCAATTCCATTGGAAAATCTTGACCCCCGCTCCCAGTCCTCCCAGTCCTCCCAGTCCCGCTCGGAAAGTCCACACGACACAGATGACAAGTCACCCCTTTTGGGCAATCTTCCAGCTCGTCCTCCACCTGCCGTGGTTGCAGCTTCACGTCACCGCTACAATGACCAAGATATTTTTTCCACCTACGAGAACAGAAGACAAGTAGCATCTGAGTCGGAGAAGCCCACCACCCAAACCTCAACTCATGGTAGTAAATCAGTAAGTGTCAGATTTCCTGAATATTATTCTCAGTCACTTACAACCTTCGCAGCCAATAAAAGCAGGGAAATCAGTTCTTACACATTTTAAAAACGCACTATCCTTCCAGTCAATAAGAGATGATCCCACTGATGAACCTTCTGCTTCACGTTGGCACAAAGGCACCAGCGAATATAACACAGATGCCATCAAATGCGAATCTTCAGGAGCTGAAAGCGGCACTTTGAGCCGCCAGTCTATTGAGGAAAACCTCCCTAAAGAAGGGTCCGAAATTCAACCAGCCATGGACGGTAGAGCCTCAAACTATGATGACGGTTGGGATTCATACTTCCGCGATGAGGAACATGTTTACAACCCCTTCAATACTGGTGAAGGATTGGGCATACCTGAAGGAAGCACTGTAGGAAACATTTACGCCCATTATATGGCCTACCAGGAATCACGCGAACTGAGTGATGATGGAAAAAACACGGGAGTGTGTTTTGGCACAAGAGATGAGATCAATCACCGTGCTTCAAGTCATGGTTTCCCATCAAGTCCGAAAAATCAACACTCAAAGTTTTATCAAAATCCCCGAAGCCCCCAAACAGCAGGCACAGGCGGCGGCCGGGGTGATGAGAAGTTATTACCAAACTTCTCACTACCCAAGCGAACCAATCATTCCCAAGCACAGCATGCCGTTTCTGTCCCCTTAAAAGGTGCCAATCGGGGTTTCGTGCAAGGAGACGCGCGAGTTCCCGCAACAAAACAAGGTCCAGGGGCTCTAAACTATTTTGGTTCAAGTGGTCAAGCTGGTCATGTTGGTCATCATCCTGGCCTCAATTTGGTTACAAAACCAAGCAAGGGCAAAGAGAAGACTAGGGAATATGGTGGAAACGGCCCTGAAATTCTTGTTTCTCCGGCAAATGTCCCTGGCGACCGACTCCCTGAAGACTTCGATCTTCAGAAGAGATTGCCTCTGGAGAAGGAAGTAAGTAGGGCACTTCGGAGAGCAAGTGGCTATAGTGCATACAGTATCGCAAGCAACTCAACCCTTCCACGCGAACTATATGAAGATTTGCCAAGCGAGGCTCCAACTTATCGGGCAATCAAGTCACTATTGAACAAAAATGCGGAAATCACCCCGCCTTCTGACATCGAGAGCCAGAATGGTGAACGACCACAAGACAAACCTCAAGGTCAGCCTTTCTTCGACCAGCAAGCGATTCCCTCAAACTGGGTTTCCAACCGAAAGAGAACTACGGTTCGTGTGCCCGTTAACCAAGTTTCACTTCCCGACTCGCCACCCAACTCTCCACCAGAGGATTTTGATGCTCCATTTGGACGTCGTCATGAATTCCTAGAAGATGATCTCAATGACTGGGAGACAGTGGGGGAAAGTGCTGCATCAAGACCTCTTGACTCGGAATTTCTTGATGGTACCGTTGGAAGAGCTGGGAGTAGCATCGCAAATCATTCAGATGACGATAACTTGTCCTTGGGATCTTTCAGCTCGACCGATAGAATCACGCAACATCCCGGAAATATACATTACTCGGGGGATTATAGGCAAAGGGACCTCAAAAAGTCACACATTCCTGTTTTGGTTCCGGTCTTTCGAGAGCACAAAGTGAACGGGTATCTCTCTGATTCCACAAGAATCCGCCCTCCACAGAATGCATTTTACCGAAGTCCTCCTCCGTTGACAAAGGCACACGAAAACCCTTTTCAAAGTCCACCACCAGCGGTCATGCCAAGTGCAAAGCTGCGTCGACCAGAGAATGTGACGCTATTCCCACCACTCGCACACTCTCATGCGCACAGAGAGCCTGATATTTCTGGTCTTAGATTGTATCAACACAAGGAGCAAGCGACGATGACTCGGCGATCTTCGCAAGGTCTGGGATGGATGGATGACTTTGGTGACCCAGGTCCTATGATCACCACTCAAAGAGAACATGTTTTGAGAGCTACGGCCCCAGAGTATGCATCTACGTGGCAAGACGTGATCCCCTACGAAAATAATCAGATGGGCGCTGAGGAGAGTCAGATTGACGGTTTCGTCGAAATGCAAACCTATGGTGGCAAATCGGACTCTAGAAAGAAACCAGACCGCAAGCCTTTTGTGAACGGTGGTCCTGGTTCTTTCTATCACGGACTACGTGCCTCAAGAAGTCAAGATAGGCCCATGGTCTCTTCTCGTCAGCGAATACGATCACTAAAAAATAAAGCTCGTCGTAAGGTCCAGAAGGGTCTTCCTACCAACGCGTTGAGAAAATTGTCTCTTCTCAACGAGCAGAGACCTTCAACGCCAACAGCTCAAATCACTTGCAATCCAACAGAGACTCCAGAAAACGATTTCGTCTACCGATCGCCTCTTGCACCCCCAGAACGCAACAGCTGGATGGCATTATACACTGACTCCCAGATGGAACAATTCCGCGATGCTGCAAGGTCTGATGACTCACAAAAGCGGCTCTTTGAGGCTCCAAGATTGACAGTCTTCAGAAGACATTCATCCAATCAAACAGGGCTCATTCGGCAAAAGAGAAAGCTGTCAACTATCGTACTATGTCTCTGTAGCCTGTTTCCACCAATGCTCTTGCTTTATGCTTTGGGCTTTTTGGATGCAATCATTAGGTGGTGGACGAGAGGTCAATGCTGGACTTTTGCAAGAGGTCATAAGAAGGTGGCGCGCATACTGATGTATATTTGGGGCCTCGTTGTGTTCCTCGGCCTTGTGGCTTTTCTTGTTTGCTGGTTTGTGGTTTTACGCCCACGTGGCTCTGCTTGAATTCGCAGCCTCGTTCTGATGATGACTCGAGAGTCTAAAGTGTGGGTGTGTGCTGCCTGGTATGCACAAATGGCCCAAGGAGATGCATTTTATCTTTGAAGATGTTCTGGACCTTGTCATCTGCTCAGAACTTTGGTTGAACATGGATGGAAAGTTGAATGGGGGAAAAATGTATGATTTGCTCTATGCTCTGTGGAAAAAGAGCGGCTGAGGGCTTGGCCGTGGTGGTTTTCCCGGATATTTTACGTGTAGAGTATGGGTAAAGGGAATCTGAATGATCAAACAAATGATAGGTAGTCTAAGCTAGAAACCTCGAAAATGCAAATCAAATGTCCATACGAACTTAATCAAAGCCTGTGAAAAGTCTCCGCAATATTAAGAAAGAAATATAATTCTTAATTCTTAACATTCTCGACAATAATTATATGCTTTTGACAAAAGACAGGCACTCTCAATTTGTAACCTACTCGTCGGTTGTGAATGGTACCTAAGGTAGAGACGCCACGTGATCAAATTGCCAAGTCAAAATGACAAGGCCCGCTTTCGCAAGAACCAAGTTGGACCACCACTCCTCCGACCACCTACAATCCGATTCCTACGATACCCTCATTCCATTCTCTGAGCGAGGCATGTTCTCCTCATCTGTTCGGAGGGTAGCCTCGAAACCCACATCTATACCCGTAGCCTCTTCCTTCCTCAGTTGTGCATCGCGAGCCGCAGCCGCCCATGCGCTTTCAACCCGAACACAGCAAAGACGGTACTCGTCTTCAAAACCCTCCAGTCCTGCGGATGGATCGAAGGGCGTAGCCCAGAGCGGACCTGCTACTGCTATTGCGCAGAAAGGATCGCGGGCGAGTAGAAAGAAGAATAGAGATGGGAATGCGAGTGGAAAGGGCAAGGAGGAATCTTTAGATAACCTCCCCAGCGTACCTAGTACACAGCATATTGCCCCAAATCGTAAGACACTGGATCTCGTGTATTGTTTTTATGCCAAACTAATTCTCCGCAGAAATATCTGCCTCGGACTTCTTTTCTCTTCACCGTCCAATCTCACTCACCCACAGTTTCCCGCAAGCTGTGACAGACGAAGCCTTTGCCGCTATCTTCGCACCTCGCTCAAAATCAAATCCCAAGCCTTCCGAAGTCATCTCGACACTTTCTCGGACGGTTGAAAACCTGGACACAGTTACAGGCGAATTAAAGAAATTGAGTGTAGAGAACCCACAAGAAGAATGGAGTGAGAGAGACGAATTACGTGCGGCGATAACGGCAGAATCTAATCAGAGAACGGAAACACAGCATCTTGATTCTCCCCCAGAAGAGTCCGCCATGAACTTCCCTCAACATATCCTCTCCGGAAAATACCGTCCTTTCAGTCCTCCTCTAGCACCTGTGCCTATGAACACACCAGAATCTATTGCAGCAGGAGAAGAGGCAGCAGCTGAGGCACAAGAAACTCAACATCGTACATATACTGCCGTGCTGACCATCGAGGAATCGACGGATCAAAACGGGGATGTTACATATCACGCGCATAGCTCACCTCTCGTGTCCGAGGATCAGCCAGCTAGCACCCGGTTTCTAGAGCGTATGCAAGCCCGACAGGACCGATACCGAGTACAACGAGCGGTGGAGTTGAATGGTATGTTCGCCATTAGCGTGAAGAGACAGCGAAAGCTCAAGATGAAGAAGCACAAGTACAAGAAGCTTATGCGTCGCACAAGAAACTTGAGACGTAGATTGGATCGTAATTAGACGTGGGGGCGGGGGCGGCTGCATTACATTGCATTTGTATTTGAATTACTGTATTGGTGTAAGGGGGAAATACTCTTTTCTTAGTTGGTTTCCGTGGTCGGTTGAGGCTCTTTCTCCTGGGACATTTGAGCATAGCATCGTCTTCTCTCCAAAGGGAGGTTCACTTCACTGATTGATTCTTGAGTGCTCATTTTCATGTGTGATTTCGTGTATATATCCTCGGGCTTTCATACCGATAATGGACAATCTCGACTTGGTGGCGCATACATTTGCTTGATCATCATGGCGAGTGCCAATTATTTGTATCGGCCCTACTGTGAAAGTCTTGGGTATACCTTGAATTGACCTGAATAGTAGTCAGTCCGTCCTTTCTCTGCGCTGTTTGCCGCTTGAGGGGGTAGAACTAAGTGTCTTGCCTGTAGGGCTGAAGTCACTATAACGAGTGCATAGTGCTACTTCTACGAGTCAGACAAACACTCTAAAAAACAGATTTCTAGGCTTAAGTAAGTAATGTTTTTTTCCCTAAGGAGATAATAGTCAGTGCGTCTTTCTACGGCGCTGTCGCTTGTACATTACGCTCTTTAAATATGACTTATTTTGATGCAGCGGGGACAAACGCTAGTCTGGACGAGTTTTAGTGTTTATGCGCAAATGGCATTTGAGCCTCACAAAGTGGTATGAAGCACTTCTACCCATACAGCGCTCCAGAGCTTCTAAGGATCAGAAAGACATGTAATTTAGATGGGATTGTAGGCGCTGTTAAGTAATGGTCTTTACTTAAAGGAGGCGTCGTTGCAATATCGTTTAAGGGTAATAGCCCACCTTCTATTGCGCTGTCGCTTGTATTGCGGAAGGAATACTGTCCTAAGAGGACACTTGCTTCTATATAACACTTCAAGGTTGAGGCTACTTCGTCCCAAAGCATAACAAAGGTTGAGATCTAGGTGGATTGACATGCGATTTTCCAGTAGAATAAGGGGTAGTAACTCCACTAAAATTTGACGTTTGTTATGCCTGGGATGAAGTGACTCAGGTGGAGATGAGACCGCTTATGGTCCGTGCTTGACTACACATGTACTTTTCAACCCTAAAATACCTGCACTCCATTGATAATATAAGATCATAAAAGGGTACAAATTGTAGAAAATTGAAAGTCAATAAAAGCTTGTATAGAATTCTTCCTTATAGCACCTTTTGTTTTGTTCTTAAGAGGGGGTTTAAGTCAAGCTTAATTATAAGCACCAACGATAATCCATCTCATCTCAACCTAAGCTAGTCTCAGGTGGCTTCTGCCCGCCTTAAACGACAGCGGCAGAGGAACGACATAGCAGCTGTTAGGTATCATTTCTCTTTAGGATTGTTGGTATGGCTTCAGGGTTCTATATGGAAGTAAGACTACATAGGTAACTGACTATGTACTTGCTTTATCACTCATGGGATGGGAATAAACGTCCAAATTAGTCCCCCTATTCAGGCCATATTTTCTCAACCTTTGAATCCTACTTCGTCCTATGCGAAATAAATATAACTAGGATAGCTACGGGGTAGCCCCCCCTGGAAAGTTACACATCTTGCCTGGGATGAACAGGGTTGCGACACTAGAAAAGTAACATTGATTTCGCTTGGGACGAAGTATAACAACTTCGCAACAAAAGTTTTAAGAATCATTTACATAAAAGCCCTATATTTTTCGAGTCTAATCGTATTTCTCTATATATGTCGAATGCGTTAATGGAGACACAGTAAAAGGTGTCTAGGACTATCAATTGTGTGGGGAAATCTGACATGGGATACATCTGAAATGTGTCGAGTGAGCCACTCGAGTTATAGTGTAGGGTGTCTAGTGTAAATTCCGTGGGGAGAACCCCGTGTTCGGCTTCCCCTTAGAGTTTATTTGCTAGCGTGACAAGTGAAGCCACGAAGTGTCATGCAGTTGTTTTATATCGACAAGGATACTTTTTATATAGACGATTAGGCGAAGGACGTGCTCGTATTTTTTTATGTACATCTTGGTGTGAAAACCCATCTGGGTTATGAATCATTGTTACTGAGAACAGGAGAGCCTATACCGCCGAGGCGCTAGCATTACTTTTTAATTTAAAATACTTTCTTTTCCTTTCTGGGATGTTACGAGCATATAACCTATTGTGAAACTGGTTCATCGCGACTGCCGGTAATTTAATAACAGAAATGCCTCCCTCTTCCCGAAGAACTCTTGTTAATTTTCCATCTTTCCAGTATTGTGCAAGCATTTAACCGATATCAAGAATTTGAGATTCTTACCCGTTATATCCTTTAGCCATGAAGTTTATTTATGCTGCCGTGTCGTTCGCTACCTTGGCTACGGCTATCCCAGCAGCGGCAGACAAGATATGTCCCGATGGGCAGCAAACCGACCATCCATGCCCTTGGCCTCGGAGATTTATATATCAGGATGGGAAGTCTACTGGTAAAGGTGATGGTGGATGGAGTGTGAGTCTTCCCCTTTCTTTTCACTCTTCTTTCTTCTGGATGCTTGGATGATTGGATGGAGTTTCTGACTTTGGACGATGTAGTGCGAAGTGGGTGGTAACAATAATAATTGCATTTGTTGGAAGTTTAGAGGTACCCTTCCTTATTATATTGTAAGTGTCATTTTCTTCTATTGGATGAGTGGAGAGGGGTACTGATGTTCCTTAATAGTGTAATTGAGATATGGGAGTTACTTCGGCTTTGGGATATGGTATACTACTTTCGAGGGGAGGTCTGGCGATTTATCTTTGGCGTGTTGAATAAACCCCATGTACATCTTCTTATATATTTTTCAATTATAATGGGATCCACGATTTTAACAACTCTCACTTGGCTTGAGCATTCTCTAAACAGGTGCACCTGGTAGATTTTGCGAAATATTAGCTATTCACTCGTCTCCACTAGCGTCATTTCAAGGCATTTAATACCCCTGTATAGTACTATACCACTGATACTGTATAAGCCCGCAAATCACCCGGAACATCAAAAGTACTACCCTTATTAATTAAGCAATTGCGTACGTAATATTAGTCTAAATTAAGTGACTTCTATTGTATTTAATTCCTTAGAATTGTAGCTTCAATCTAACGTAATATTAAAGAAATCCCTTCTATAGAACACCCTAATATTTAGTGTACTACCCGTCGGCTTTTATAATAGCTTTAATCCTTCTACCTATACTTAACTATAATCTATCGAACAACGAATCGTCGAGAGTATCCTACGTAATCTATAAATAAGACTCTAGACGTACTCTTACCTCCTCCGACTCGCTCTTATCAGTAGCTACCTCGGGAAACATCTATATAACTAGTCTTTTTAGGTGCTACCTATTTACCCCGCCCCCGCTCTATAGAGCACTTGTCGCTCTATACTACTAAAGACCAGTCCTCCTTTGTCTTATGCCTCCTTTCTAGGCACTAGGCAAGCCGCTTCGCTGTATTTGCCTCTGTAAGAAACGGGCGGCGTTTAGCCCTCTGATTAGTAATTCTATACTTGTGTTGTATATAAAAAGAAAAGTTCGTCAGCTCAGACCAAATTCGGGATTTTATGCAGTAGCAGTGGCATCCGACGTACCGTACCGTACCTTACTTCACTAGTTGAAGGGGTACCCCCCTTCTATCTGTAAGAGTAGACAAAGAGGAGTGCGAGGTAGTTCTTAAATCAGGGATCCAGGTCTCATCATGACATCTCTCTAAGCCCATCCCAAATCATTAGCTTTAATTACTGGTTTCATGGCTCAAATCGCACCAGGATGTTCGATTGCTTGTTCTGCTTGTTCTGAATCATTTGAGCCGCCTTTCTTGGGTATTAGCCACTGAGTTGATAGAAATCTTCAGACCTTTCTGGATTTTCTGTAAGCAGCGTATTGAAGAGCTCCTCAGCTACCTTTTGCGTAGTACCTAAGTTGATTAGCCTGAGCAGTCGATTTTAACTACTTAAGTAGCAGTGAGAGTAGGTTATACTATTTAAGTAGTTCTAATAACAACGTGGCTAAAGTATAAAACAATCCTTGAAGGATAGTTAGTCTACTTATCTATTGATTATCCTTCTTTATAGAGAAATCTGATACGTATAGTGATAGCATATGTGTAATATTGTAGTATATAAAAGTTATTTGGAGTGAAAGTGGCTAGAATTCCTACAACTATATGTGCAAAGGGGATGCTGACGTAATCGTAACGTCCTGGCAAGCCTTGCCGTCACAAAACCATAGCTTTTACTACAAAGAAGGTGAGATATGCGACTAAAGCGCTTATTTATACTAGATATAGGTAAACATAGCTAAACATAATTAAGCGAGTTGATCGGCCGAAGTACCCTATGCGCCAGGGATGCGACGACTCAACACCTGTACGCGGTGCATCCTACGAACCTCTAGCTAGGGCTTGCCCTAGTCTAGAGAGCTAAGATTGAGTCCTTCTGTCGCGAGTTGATCGCGTACTCGCACACCAGGGAGATTTTCTAATTGTCGAATAACAACCAACGATTCTCGACTTCTAGCAGCGGCCACGACACCACCTCTTTTCGACTCCTACCTCCATAGTCCTCGATTATCACCTTATTTACTCGTCACCGCTACGATTCCCTGCCGAGCTGGTCTCCTATACGCACCTACGACACTATATATACCCCCTAGCCAGGGAGGAAAGGCGGCAGAAGCTATATTTGGAGGGGCAGGGAGGGCACACAGGAGAGGAGGGGGGTATACAGGTAATAGGAGAGGGAGATAGGATAGAAGGGAGGGGGGGACGGCTGTAAAAGGGTCATTTCGGGTTTTTAAGGCTATTTCGACAATTCGCGCCTCTGTGTGTGTACTAAGACTCTTAACAGGGGCAGATGCCCTCACTTGCTTTAAGGCTCTGCAATCCGACACTCACCCTTAGGGAAAGGACTAGGGTACCTACTATAGTCTAGGGCTGTCTAAGGGACTTTTGATTTCGTTCGAGTACCTAGGTTCTAGGCTATAGACTCTAGCGTCGGGGCTATACGTCGTCCCCGATTTATCTTACCCCTATTTAGGCAAGTCATAAACGTTCTCTTCCTAAACGGAGTAGAGGGGGACACACGACATGCCTTTTAGCTACAGCTTTACGTATGAAATGCTTTCTCCAGTCTACAATAGCACTGTAACACCGCGGGATTAGGGACTCGGGCTCACTCTAGGAGGTCTTTTTAGCCACCTGCGTTTTTGGCTGATTAGAGTGGGATATTATATATAAAAATCTGTAGCTTAGCACGCCTCTATGCCCTTCGGGAGGCCTTAGGAAATCCGGGTGCCTACTTGTAGGCAGTTCACGGTGCTTCGCTTTATGGCGCAAAAATACTACAATACAATACAATACAATACCCTATGCGCCATATAGGGATTCGGACCGACTGTCTTCCGATTACTTAAGTACTACTTGAGTTGCTTAAGTACTTGAAACCAAGTATTTAAGGAGGGTAAAGTAGGGCTAAGGGCTTAATACCCCTTGAGTAGAGTATGAGTAGGTGCTACTACACAACTCGACTCTACTCATTTAATTAGCTGTCTATAAGAAGGAAAGCGAGATGCTATCTCTTTTTAGGAGTCGTACTGGATTTGACCAAGTAATGAGTAAGTTTCATTTTCGCTTTTATCGAGGCTTTTTTGCCGATTATGGCCTGTGAATGTGGTCTACAAGTTTGTCTAGAGTCCTGGTACGGCAGCAAAGGAAGTGAATTGAGATTGTTGCTAACCAACGCCCTTTAAATTAATACTCTTCCAAAGAACCGTTCTAAGTGTATAGACACAGACTTGGCTGGTCATTGATAAAAGGGAATTGGAAGTGGCCGGTGAATAGCTAGGGGTCGAATTACCCCTGCTTAAGCGAGCCTGCCTCCTCAAGACATTGTTCAACTGAAATAGGAATTACAGAGCAAAATACAAGCAATTTGTGCAGTTGGTGAATATACTCATCTGCATAGCCTAAACCCAATGTTACCTAAGAAAAGTATCTAGCTTCTACCATTCTCACGTTTAGCGATTTTCCATACTTGCACATCAACGACAATACACATCCAATACGATATCCTGACTTCATGACACTAGAGCCAAGTCCCTTTTATTTCAAGAACCAGTTCTTGGAGCATATCAAACTCACCATTTCTCTTAACACTATCTAAGCGAGAAATCTTCGAGGCCTCTGAAGCGCTAAGTTGAGACACTTCGCGAGACATTAGAACAAAAGTCAGAACTCCCTCATCACCAATATCCACAAAATAAAGATCATCTAATCAATAATCGAAAGATACTTCAAGCATCATTATCTTCTCTTGATCCGATGTATGACAAGGTTCTCAAACCAAAGTTCGCGAAAATCTCTTCGTTGCCACCAGAACTCCACCTTACCATCTGGGAATGTGCACGATCAACACCAAGATACATCAAGATGTCTTGCAGAGAGTGCAAGTTCAAATAAAAGTGGGAAGAACACCCTAAATGTTGTGTGTTCTTCCATCGTCTATACAGTCGTGCGCCACCACCAGCCTTATTACACGCTAACCACGAGAGTCGCGCCGTTGCCTTGAGTCGTCTATTGAGATTGCCGTTGCGTCGAGAGAGGATTTTTCGGGAACCCATCAAGCGAGACTGAGGATTTGAAGCAGAATGGTTTCAAGGCGAGAGCGAAATTGTTCCGTGGGGCAATTGTCGGATTCTCTATCGACATCAGAAACCATTGTGTGCTTCGACATATTCTGTTGGAGTTCTGGTCCTTATTCTGGACTGCTGTGGTTGTGTTTATGATTTGAGATATACGGAGGGCGATGCGGGATGTGGAATGTGCATGTTCTTTGGACAATTGTTTGGGGTTGGAAGTCAGAAGTGAGTTGGACAAAACGAGCTTTTTGAAAGTCGCAGCGTTTTGGTTGAATTTTGTGACGTGATGAGAGAGAGAAGAAGGAATAAATTTGGAATTACTTAGGTTGATACTGTATTGTGGAAGGAAGATCAAGGATAAAGGCTTTTCTTTTTTGCTTGAGGGGAGACCTCAACTTTTGATATTAGACACTATGACAAAGCAAACCTACTCAAATATCACTGGTCTTAGAGTACCAACAGTGGATGTTTAATAGACATGTCAAATGAGTAATTTGGAGACAACTGTAACGGGTAAAAAGTGGTATAAATAACAATTCCCAGGGATAATTTCAAATTATCATGACACCCAGCTGGGAAATCTTGGAGAGCAATAAAGCCAACCAAGAGAAAGAATATATAATACATCCAGTGCCTTCAAAACCTTCATAAGTCAAACCCTGCCCAACTTAAATCAATACAGTTGACGAGTTCTTCGGACCCTCTTAACCTTTGGCGGCGCTGGCGCGTCCTCCTTTGGCGCGTCCTCCTTTGCCTTCTTTGGTGGTGGCTTGTTTCCCTTCCCTGGACCCTTACCAGGAGCTGGATCTGTGCTGTTTCCTCCTCCAGGTGCTCCAGGCGCAACTGGCAGCGGCTTTCCATCCGGTCCACAAATTGGAATGTTGATTTTTTGGCCGACTTGGATCCTGTCAATATCCACGATCTGTGTGTTTACCGCCAAGAGACTTTGTAGTGTTATTCCCAACTTTTCTTTCGCAATGATAGTGAGAGTATCGCCAGATACAACCTCATATACCTTTGCGGTCCCGTTGGAGCAGACAGCTGTCGGCTCAGGGAGTGGCGCTGTCTCAGGAGCAACGCAGGCCTTGTTGGGGATGTTGATTTTGTCTCCTGGAACGATCAATCGTGGATTTTTGATTTGAGGGTTAACGAAGATTGTTTGTGCGAGTTTGACTCCTTCCGTATCTGAGATGGCCGACATACTGTCTCCCGACTTGACGAGCACGACTTTCACAATATCACAGTTGGTTCCGGGTGTTGCTTGTGGGCTTGCGAGGGTGGTTGGTAATAGAAGGAGTCCCAGACTCAGAAAGGTATAGATTGAGGTAGGCATTATGAAGGTTTTTTGGGTTGAATGTAAGTTTTTTTTTTGTGGTTTTTTGTGGTGTTTTGTTTGACAGCGGGCTAAGGGAGGGCAACCTTCGCTTTCTTTATAGATTTACGATCCCCCAAGACCCAAGGAATTGTTTCACCGGTGGACAAGTAAACAGTGCGATAAGCATAGCTAGTGCGAAGGAACCTTTTCTGTTCACATGGTCCGATCCTTTCAAGATGTACTGCCGTTCTTAGAGTCGAGTTTCAGAAAATCTTCAGACATGCCAATCCAGGCAACTTGGCGTTTTAAGGAATCGATGTGGGTCTGTTTGGGCGGAAAAGGTTCAAAAACGGCTACTAGACCAACACCGTTAGATTTAAAGTTATCTTGGCCTACGGATAACGGGATGACTTTCTGAATAAGGTTATGTCTAAACTCAATGTGCCTCGATGTCTCGTCTCAAAACGTGGCCTGAAGAATTTGCTTGTTCTGGTTGAGGCTGAGTGCCGGTCTGGTAACCTGGTACCGAATGTTGGAAGGAATGATTACGGAGTACCGGTACATCCTCAAAAATCAGTAAATCTTACTGTAATGCTCTACCAGAATCCGCTCTAATTGTATTTATTTCTTGGAAATTCTACGAAGTAAACGATCTGCATGATCTACAAAAATCGGATGCAGGTCCGAGCTAGGGATCAGTACGCTTACCGAGTAAGTCTTACTGTGCGAGTACAGCTCCTAAACTCACAACAGTCCACAAGCGAAAGTTGTGCCTCCGAACGAATTGCACACTAGTGACGAGGTAACCTGTCCTCAACCGTTGATTAAAGCGCCGTGTAGGTAGGCTTTGTCAAGTGACAATCTTTGCATGATGTATTTTGGGTACGTCCCTCTTCAACAACACAAGCCATCTTCAGTCTGAGAACTATACTATCAAAACAACTACAGTACTCAAACGCCAGGTTCGGCGGAGGAGAGACTCAGCCTTCGGAAACCTCTATCCATGTGTGGTTGAAGGAAGGGGACTAAGGTTATTTACGAGGGTGATAAGTCATGGGATTATCCCTCTAATTTTCTACCCAGGCTCAGGGTTGATAGGCCGGTGGAAAACAACTCCAGTAAGGCTGATGTCTCAAGTCGAACTGTAAAACATCTATGACGGGATTCTGATGACATGTTTACCTATTCAATAAACCCTCAATAGCCCTGATTTGACGATCCATGAGAGCCAACAACACTTGCATCACACTTCGTCACTTCGTGGTCGAGATTCTGAATCACTTGCACCCGCGGGGAAAGGTGACAGATCGGAAGAACACTCGGAGGACTATTTTCAATCGAGGGGTAATCGAAGCTATACGCCCACTCATGAAAGTAGAGCTGTGGGTCGTATTCCCGATCGAGGTTGTGTTTCTCCCCCCTTCCAGTTTCAACACTGAACGCGGCGCGACTTGGATTACACCACACATCACCATCTGCTGAGTCCATAAGGTCATGGAGGGGGATGTCGACTTCTCCAAATCGCTCCTTCCTTCCTGACCTTGAAGCTCTTGATTTTGACCCTCTAGGTCGACATCGACCAACCTAAGGTTCTTCGCCAGAGGGCCCAGCTCTCGCTTGGTCGACCTAGAAGAGGTCGAGGTAGTTACTTCTCAAGTAACTCGAGGATCGTCGAGACCATTCATAAAGTCCAAAACGCACCTTGACTCTAAGATACAGCTGCGGGAATCGCCACTGGTGAATTATGCGGTAAAAACAACCACGAAGTAATCAATCATCACGATGACGTCTAGCTTCATTTATATCTTGTCTCATAAAGATAGCACGTCTCCTGGTGGACAAGAAAAGTGGCAGAATAATCTTTTTCTCTCTATTAGTGTAAGTTAATTTGTGATATTCTGGGGCAATTACCTCAGCTGTCTTTAGGAATTTGGTCAATTGTTTTGATTAGTCCAGGAAAGTAGCATAACGAAATAATTTGCATCAATTTAAGCTAATACGAAAGGATTCTCTGCCACTTTTCTTGTCCACCGAAAGCTCGTATTTCTGGTTAGTTGTTCCCCTCAAGAGAAAACTCATTTCATTAAAAGAATGACCGTTATATACACGTGCTCAAAATTCAAGAAATCACAAGGGGGTCTAGAAAGCTATTTACAATCTCATAATGTGTATCTGAATCGTGTACCGTCATTCCCTACGATCTTCCTCTCTTCCACGCCCCTTTCCTCCCTCTCATCTGCAGCTTTGTTCTTTTTTATCAACAGGATACCCTAACACAAGCTGCGAAAAGCCCAACAAGCGTTATTATAAGTCCTGCTTTGAAACCAGTCTCATATTCTGGTGCCTCTCCTTTGATAAAAACGTTTGCTGAAACAAAATTCGCCGAGTTTCCAAAACCAATTTGAAGTGCGTGTACTACAGCTTTCTTTGGACGCCCAATTGTGTTTGCAGAAAGCCAGGCGACTAGTAAAGGAAGTTGTGCAAAAGCTCCAGCAGCGATCAAGTAGAGAGAGAAGTATCTCGCTCCGAGGGGATTGACCTGTGCTAGTTGGATTGACCAGCCGATTGTACAAAGTGCTGAACCGAGAAGGATCAATGGGAAGCGAATGCCCCATTTTCCTGCAGCAAGATTTACACACAGAGAAAATACAGCACCGACTAACCAGATTGGAATATTGCGTAGGTTTGCTTCATTCGCTTTCCAACCAAGTTGACTGAGAATTGTGGGAGAGAATTGGGAGATGGCGGCAGCACTCATGTCTGCAAAATATCCGAGTCAGTATATTCATCCAGACCAGCTTGGGAGGCAGAAGAAGCAAGGGCTATTACATTGATATACAGAAGCTGAGAAAACCTCATGATCTAGCAAAAGACATTCAAGTTAAAGAGACTGAGTACCCACCTGCACCAAAATAAATCACAATATTGAGCCATGTTTGCCAATCCAAGAGAAACTTGGCCCATGGTTGACCCTTGAAGCTTTCTACCTCGTCACCTCGTTCAAGTTCTAGTCGATGTAGTAGAATTTCTTTCTCGTTCGGAGTAAGAAACTTCGATTCAGCGGGAAAGCGAGGGAGAACTATAATCGCCAACAAGGCGACAAAGACGTTGAATAAGCCTTCTAATATGAATATCCATCTCCAAGAGCTGATCCCTTGAGTACCGTCCATGAAGTTTATGGCATAAGCGAGAAACTGTGGACGTCAGTCGAATATAGGCCAATTAACGACAAGAAACGCATACACTACTGAAAGAACCTCCGATCAGTGCACTTGCGGTGAAACATGCATAGCGAACGGGGAACTCATGTCTTCGGTAATATGACCCCATCATCAAAGCAGCAGCTGGCGCCAAGCTCCCTTCGAAAATCCCCATAATTGCCCGACAAGCGTAAAGTTGACCAGGACTTTTTACGAAACCTTGACACATAGTTCCCAAACTTGTCATAGAAACTCCAAGCCACCAATTGGGTGGAACTTTCGAGTGTGCCATAAGCACATTTGACGGGACTTCCATCACGACAAATGTGAGGAAAAAGACCCAGACGGCTGTGTTGTATCCATTTGATGGCATCTTGAGGTCCTTCTCTAAATTGAGGAGTTTTGCATTTCCGATGTTTGTTCGATCGAGATAAGCTGTGAGATACAGTGCACAGAGCATTGGAACTAGTCGTATGTCGATTTTTCTAATGATTCGGGACCCCGTGACTTTGTCTTCTTCCGTGCTACCATTGCGGATACTTTCTGTCGGTAATTCTATACCACTAGCAGCGGTATTTGAAGCCATTATAGGGTGGATCTTCTCAGCCATAATGTTGGTGATACTGGTATCGTGGAATAATATCGGGTTCTAGGTTAGGGTGGGAGAGTGTCGTGGATTGGGAGGATCATGTGAAGTACTGTCGTAATGGCATGATTTGAGATTATATGTTACGTAGCGTCTTACGAGGTACTATAAGTACCACTGGCAACTGCGTTTTGGAAATAGTCTGATGAGTTGGAACTTTTGAAGATGGCTCGAGCACGGTTTCTTCCTAGCCTCCAGGATGAGATTGCATCTTCAATAAAAAGATTGAAAAAGATAGATAGATATATCCTAGAAGATCAGTATGTAACCCGTGCAATCTATAGATACCGATCAATGTAAACGAGCTCAATAAGAGTGGGATGGTTCCCAATGCTCTCTCTTCATCTCAGGCTCGAATTTGAGAGGCGCTCCGGGAAAGATAATTGCCATTTCTATTCATTTTTCCAGCACGAAAGGTGGGGTTGTTCTGCATGGTCGCGATAAGCTGCTGAAAGCAGAAAGCCAAGTATCTTCGGATGCCTGTAAGCGCAAAAGAGCTCAAAAGAGCTACGAAGACGACTATCATCCTTTCCAAGCCAGTTGGACAAGCAGATGAGCGCAGGCGAATCTGCTTGTGTATTATTAGTGTCGATTACGTGTAGACATATGAAAATACGTCAAGTTGATAAATTCGATGAAGCTTTATGGCTCCTGAACTAAAAAACAGCATACCTCACGAAAGGAGGTGGTTAGGTGTTTATGGGCAGTTGTTTTGGGGGCCTTTGGTTCACTTCCAACATAGAGGGCCTATGAGTAGATATAGTTGCTGGGTGTATATATAGCGAGAATATTTGGAAGTGTTGGATATCCTCGAGTAGACTTGCTTGTGATGTGCTAGTTTTGCCGGCGGAATAGCATTTGACGGAGTGTTTTCATCAAATTTTGAGATACAGGCACTACTCAGAGTGACTTATTATTATTATCTGGAGTTTCTGGCCATAAAAGAGCCCGTTGGCTCACATAAATGTCAGAATTGCACCATACAAAAACCTTTCCATAGAAACCTCAATTAGCAGGCACAGCTAATAGTTTACTTAGGTCTATTTGTTAAGCCCCCTTGCAGTAAACCAAGCGGATTCGCAGTAAATCAACTCCTCGTTTTTCTTGCTTTCTAGGTTTATTGTAAGGAGTACTCTAGATTTTGTACCGCAATTCCTGTAATTATTGATTCCAAACTTCTCTTTTTCTTTCTTTTATTTAATCCAATGCGCAGAAAACAAATGAAAACTTTGAACTTGGTGACCATAATAACGAGGTTATTTTTCAACAGCTTCTTCTCTTCACGAGGGGTGGCGGCCGGGAAGGGGGGATGTCATGTGAATCAACAAGCTTCCGCATGCCTCACGCCCACCTTCTCTTCAATAAGATTTCCCTTAGGACTATCATCAGTCCCCAGAATCCCCGAAAGCTCCCTGTACCTTTCGTCCTCGTGCGACTTGACAAAAAACCTAGTCTCTATATATCTATCCATCTATACACACACACACATGTATACATATATACGTATTCTAAGTTCCCAATAGAATTGACTCACTAGCCAGTCCCCACATCTAGCTAGTAGATATTAGGTCACGCTTCCACTTGTCATGATACAAATTCACTAATGCACAAAACAAGAGCAAAGCCACCACCATCACAATCTCCCACCTCCCCACCAAAAGAGAAAGCTAGCAAAAATAACACAACACAGCAAAAAAAAAATTGCAAAAAAACCTCCGGCCAGGTTCAATAACCAGACGAACTGAGTTTTTGATTTTTTTCTCCAGTGCCGGGCCCCTACCCACGATATTACTTCCACGAAACAGTTGAGTATTTATTAGACACCCTCCTGACTGGGCCAGGCGCCAGAATCCCAGTTTTGATGGGAGCTGCTTATTTTAATATTTGTAGAGGTTTCGCTTATTTTGTGGGGCTGGTGGGGGGATATTTGATTTTTGGGATTTTGGATTGTGCGAAGAATTAGAGTAAGGCTCAATTTTGTGAGATGTTTGTACGACTGAAATCCACACACTCTCTCAGCGCATGAGATATTGGAGGATATATGACCTTTCGGCTTCGGTAATCGTCATAATGCAACAGATCTCAAGGCCGCTCAGTTGGGGCGTAGATGTTGTCGAGGCTCACCGACTAGAAGCCAAAAATAAGTTTATAAGTTGTTGCCTTCCACTTAGAGAAGTTTCTCGATCTTAAAAACACTCGGGTTCAACTCTTCCTTCATGTTCTCTCCAAAAGATTCATTCTTGGGTCGCGTCAAGCAAATAGCAAGTAGCAAAACTCTTGCATTGGCGCTCTCAGATCCGCCAAAGCCAACCGACATCCCAGAGCCTACCAGTGCATCTACCATTCAACCCAGTTTAGTTATGCACCGACACTACCTCCACGGGCCATGAGTGACTCCATCCAATCGGTTTCTACCTCGGCTTCTATTGCTGAGGTTACTGCTGAAGGCCTGTCTACTAAGACGAAAGTAAACATCATAATAGGTGTTCTTACAGTCTTGTTAGAGATACTCAGCACATTACCAGCATGGGCCACTTTTCGACTCACCCGATGTCGTCGCCATCAAAGAAGCAATTGTGAGAGCCCCTATTCGGTTTTCGAGGGGTCTACTCATGCAAACCAATACAGGAATATAGACCTGTTAATGGAGAAGTCGACCCGGAACACCACATTCATCTCGCCGCTGAAACATATTCGGTGAACACCGGTATCAATGTCGCCCTTGTGAATTGTCATCATTCTCATGACGTAGCAAGTGACTGCAAGCTGAATAAGAGAAACAAATAAGCTCTGATATTATATTGATCCATGATATTTGATCAGCTCGGGGTGTTATGCGGAAGGAATTCGGGGTTCTAGAGGTAGCATGAGTTTACATCCCAGGATATTGTTAAATCACAATAAAAAGATTTGGTACCATAGCTTAGGATCCTAAAACCAAGCAAGAGTAGCTCAAAAATGCTAGCATTTTTCACGAGCCTCGAGATTAAGAAGCAGTAAGAAACATAACAAAGGGAAAAACATATGTAACGCTAATATAATAGCAGGGCAAACTTAACTAGATTATAGCTCCGAAAATGCGGTATCTCATTAAAATCTTCAACCATTCTCCAACTTCTCTGTCCACTTCTTTTACCAGTTTTCCTTCTTCTTCAACTCCTCCTGAGTCAACCCTGTCTTCGTAACTTCATGCACCTGGCTAAGGTCTCTATGCTCAATAAATAGACTAATCATGAAACCTAACACTGCAATCGCTGTATACATCATCCACATTGTCTTCAGGGAGTTATTGAAGGCTTCTCTCGCAATAGCTCGCTGTGCAACTGGTAACTTATTTACGAGACTGATACTTGCACCGGCAGACTTGCCAGAAAGCATGCTAGCGGTTTGCTCGCCCAATTTCGAGATAAGATCTTGGGCTTGTTTCTGCATCCCATTTTGAAATACCACGCCCCCAACGACAACTGAGATTGAAGTTGATAGATTTCGCATGAATCCAAAAGTCGCAGTCGCAGTTGCAATATCTCCAGGTGCCACAAAATTTTGTAAGGCGATGAGGGGGCTTTGGAAATTAGGTCCGGAGCCAATACCTAGGATGATCTGATATATTATAATCTTCGCCCAGTCCGCTTTGACTTCGAGATCCATGAGAAGAGCGGTTCCAACAGCCATAAGTAGCATGCCAAACCGAAGAGGTGGTATATATCTGCCCGTACTCTTAATGAAGATACCAGTTGCGGCCGAGATAATTGATAGAGAGACGCAGTATGATATGATGTACAGCCCGGAGAGCAACGGGGTAGCACCCAAAACGGCTTGAAAATATAACGGAAGGTAGCAGATTGAAGCGATGAAAACGGATCCGTGAAGGAAACAAACTGCAAACGCTGCGACGGCAGACGGATTATTAAATAGACGAAGAGGCATGACAGGGTATTTGGCAACCTTCCACTCGTAAAGTACGAAAAGACATGCCATGATTATTCCAAAGACGAGGAGACCTATCACCGTAAGTGAATTCCAGGGGAAGGTGATGCCTCCAAATTCGAGACCCAAGAGTATCATGACCGTCCCCGCAATAATGAAAAGACTTCCAGTCCAATCGACTGCTTTGATGCCAGTCCAAATTGGAGTCTTAGGGTTATCCAAATGGAGGAAAAATACGAGAGCCACCATGACCATAACAGTGATGGGTACTAATTTTGTTAAATCATGTGCTGCATTATATATCAAGATGGACTTACAGTTGATATAGAAACACCACCTCCAGCTAAGCTTGTCGGAGAACAGCCCACCAAGAAGAGGGCCTACAGCCGAAGCGACCGCCCATACTAGGGAAATCATTGCAAAGAACTTTCCACGATTTCTTGGACTGAAAAGATCACTTATAGCGATGTTCACCAAGACAATCAGGCCACCGCCTCCCACTCCCTGGATTGCTCTCGCAGCAATTAACATGTCAACACTAGAACTGATACCACACAAAAGGCTTCCAATTAAGAATATGGCAGCGGCAATGAGTAGAATTGGTTTTCTTCCCCAGATATCGCTGATTTTCCCCCATGATGGAGTGCTTGCAGCGTTTGCCAAGAGATATGCAGAACTTATCCATGTGTAACCTGAACTTGCATTAAACTAAAGAGAGTCAACTCTTCTTGTTCTAGAAGAAAGATCAAGGCACTAGTCATATAAGGGGGCCTTTCTTACATAAGCAGTTATGGTTGGTATTGCGGTAGAGACGATTGTCGTATCAAGAACAACGAGAAATACCGCAGCGCAAAGAGAAAGCATGATTACAACTGTCTGGAATTTCGTCCTTGAACTCTCTGGGTCCTGGGGCAATGCCTCTTTTTGATCCTCCTCGAGTTTATTGATCGCAGACATGCTTGACGATAGCTTGTCTTTTCTTTGGTTTGAAATTTCACCTGCGAGTATTAGGCCCTCTGCTATATCTCTACGTGATGAATTGACGGACAGACCTTTATTAAGAGAGGGCTTTATGTAATATATTAACAGGCCTCAAAAATAAATCACCTGATATGTTGTTTGTTGTTTGGGTAAGGTGGGGGCGACGATCGCCTCATAAACTCTGGCACTCTGTCCTCATTCAAAAATGTTCACCACCTGATAGAAGTCATGTTGGAGAAATATGAACCACTTATGTAGAAAGGTGCGAGGTATAAAGAAATCACCACTAAAGGATTGACTTCAATCTGAGGCATCATGCAGGGGGGCTCAGTATCAGGCACAGAAATAAATGTAACCTTTGAAGGGCTTTTTACTGGTTGGAAAGTTACATCCAATTTGACAGTCGGGGCCTCTTAGACTCTTATTTCTGGCAGCTTCATGCACCAAAAAAGGAACGTTCATGCAGAGGCCTCCCCTCGGTCTGACGTTCCAACATAGGCTTCGCAAAACTCGCTTATTCCCGTGCCCCCCAAAGAGTGTAAACAAAATCATGACTCGTAAAGCTGTAAAATCGTAAAAGTACCCCGATGGAAAACTGTATGATCGAGCCACAGTCCTTTCCCGATCCCGTTCCCTGGTCCTTTACATACAGCCTCATAGTACCGAAAAATCCCAATAGCCTGGTTTGAGTTATAGGGCTGCATCAGAGGCGTTATATACTTTTAAGCTCAGAATATAATGACTCTCAGACCGAGTTTGAATAAGAAAAATCATATAGGTTGACTAGATACGAGTACTTTTTTTTGACTCTTTCGAGTCGGGAGAACCGTAGTCGAAGCCCGACTGTATGATTGATTTCCAGTACTTCACACCAGAAAGATAATCTCGTGCCAAATGCGTAATCACAATCCATGAAGTTGTTGGTTGTTTGGCAAATCGAGTTTAAAAGATAGTCCACCGTAATCAGCGGTTCCCTCACATACTCCCCGTCCAGATTGCCGTTCTTTCCGAGGCATTTTTTCCGTAAATCATAATCTTTATTTTTATGCTCATCACAAATTCTAAATTCTGTCCGTTCCGCAGGTTGAAAGTGTTTGAATCGTAATCGTGCTCGTTATCACCAGGGAGGCAAGTGAATCGGTTGAACTTGCTACTCCTACGAGAGCGTAGAGCTGGTTCATACTACTTCGTATCAAGGACACCGTCATACTACAAAGTAAAAACACAAAGCCCTTGGTTCAAAAACTCGCTTCTACGACACACACTTCCGGAGGAATCTCCCAATAAGTCACCCTTTCCTTAAGCGAGCACCAACATGGAGCTTGATAAGGCTGCGCAGTCGGATAAGAAAGGACATGGAATAAACCATATTGGTCATGGAGAAATAAACCTATATCTGGGTAAAGGAAACGTAAAAAAAGACAATCATATGGATTTTGAACTGACGTTGAACCGGAAAAGCGCCCATGAAGATCCCATTCAAAAACCCGACTCGCAATGGATTCTAAAGAGGAGCCTGGCATACTTATTCAGATTTTGATACTGAATAGTACTCATGATATGTCGCTGTGATAGTGATCTTATATGTGTATGTTGGCAATTGTCACAATCCAATTAGAGTCAGGACAGACAACCCTAGCTGGCGCTAACCTGTCCTGGGGTCTTCCAACTAATTAGGAGCGTCTAGGTACGCCAGATAGCTTCTCTCGTTGACACATACTTTGATCCTCGTCATCAATGTTCCTAAGACGACAAACCATATGGATCGTTGTGTATATTGGCTATGCAAGCAGCTGGTACGCACGCGCACCTGGTATCCACCTGTTGTCCACCTGTTGCACGGCATATCCCGCATGAAAGGACAGGTTATCCCAACCATATTCTGCCACCGTAAATACTTTCAAAGTACTTCGTCCCAGGGGTAGTGTGACAACTGTGAGCTACTTTAGGTTATTGTAGATAAGGTGGTTTACAGACACCTGGAGGAAACTATGTGGCAAACTTAGAAGTCCACTTCCCTTGGAAAAGTTGCAATTGTTATACCAGGGACGAATTTTACAACCAGACTAGTACCCACAACCAAACACACAATAAGCCACCTCTAATGCTCATACTTGAGCTTTGGTGCAAAAGCCACACGCCTCATCTTGAGTAATGGCAAGACGTAAATAAGGCTGCGTGCCGTATATCCGTAGTCCTCAGGCAGTCCCAGAACTCCTGAAGGTCCCTAGATCGCCCGCAAAGCCACGGTTGCTTCACAATTCGCTGTAGTAGGAACTGTTTTGTGCAACAGACTACCATACTCCGTGCAATTGGTGACAGCTTCATGCTCAGATGATCCTGCTGCTATTTTCAATGTGAGTTGTTCTAGAAGTAAATTAGAAAAAACACAATAAATGAAAAAAGCCTGTCCGTGGATTTTTCCCATGATTGCAGCCTTCTTAATAGAAGCGTGTTGACGTCCAAAGGTCGATAGAGAGAAAATAGCAGAAGGATTAACCGAATCATAATATATCTTCTGGCCACTTCCAACCTCCAAGTAGCGAATTCTGATCGTGTTCCCTGTCTTCGCTTTGTATGTGGTATTTTGGTTTGAGTAACTAAATTATTTCCGTGTTAATGTGGTGATTTGATTTCCAAAAATGAGACGCTGGAGAAACAACCACACGAGGTTTGAGTTCTGGCGTCCTGTCTATCCCGTGTTCTAGCCAATCTTACTATTGGTTAAGTTTGCTAAAAGAGACTAACTATCTTCAAGTAATATAGACATGGCCAGAAAGGCACCATGCATGCATGCATTATACATGCTGTAAAAGGGAGAGAGTAAGTCTTCCTAGCTGGAAATTCTGTTCCAACAATATAAGAGATCGGTATTAGGAGAGATTGACAAGGGCCAGCCAATCCCTGTTGTTGGAGTATCTAACAAAGTAGTAATGCTTTTCCGGAAACTGCGAGAAGAGAGATCTGCCAGCCTAGTTGAGGTAACTTTGTAGACCACATTGATTGTTCCTGAGGTCCGTATCGCTATTTGACACCATGAAGCTTTCTGGATAGACAAGCCCCCTTGCCAAGCCCGTGTCTAGACCAAAATGGGGAAAAATGGATGTAATTTGAGAAGCTTCAATTGACACGCGGTCCGACGCGGACTCCTGAACTTGAAATAAACAGGGATTGACGCAGTCGCTCTTAGCTTGAGGCATAGCAAATACTCAATATACGAAATGGCCAATTAGGTTGATGAAGTTTGATTGTCATTTTCAGGAGGTCTCTTTACGCCCCAGAACCATAGCTCTTGACCCGACTGAAAAAGAACGCCTTGTCATTTCGCAAGGTAAATTCAGCCGTATCATCTGTCAAGATATTGTGACTCCAAAAGCCTTGCCAAGTCAGTTTTCGGTTTCGAGCTGCTTTTCCAGTGCTTCGCAAAGAAAGTTGCATTCGATAGAGATATTTCTTGCTCACTCCCTCTGTCTCTACAAATACATCCCCCTCAGCATCTTTCGTGTTAGCCTCGGGATTGTCTGCGGCGTTAGAGAGTCTCCAGCGCCCGCGTAGAGCATTTTGCATTACAGCTGAGGGAAGATGCGATGATCCACCTCCCTGATGGACTTCTTGAAGCTCTTTCGTAAGGTAACGCACAACATCTGCTGGCTCATCGGTGGTAAGCAGACTGATGACTGTTCCATCGCGGAAAAATCGCAGGTAACGATAGTATGTTACTATATGGATTGGACTATGCCAAGTTACTTGTGTTGCAGATCCCTGTCCAGGCCTCATGTAATTGACCGTGCTGATATAACATCCATTGAAGCAAATTCTAGGACGAAGACGATACATCTGAAGCCACGACGATGCGTATGCACTATAAAGCAGTTGTGTAGTCTCCTCCTTGGTGAGAGGGATTGGGGAGACTTCCTTGGTGGTCTCGGACTCGACAATGGCAAGATCTTGGAGTTCCAGTATTTCGTCATCCAGAGGACCACCTAAGACTTCTCTCTGCCACTCAAAATGCATTCCTCCAAATCCGAACTCTGTCCCTACACAAACTCTCTTCCAGATCTGCTCCTCTGTCAACACCATAAATGCAATATGCTTACAAACCTGTGCAAGTCGAACGAAAGAAGCAACGTCAGAGATTGCCACCTCTTCGAAGACTTGGACCAAAATCTCTCTAGGCAAAGCAGACAACGGACATGGCGGTGGAGGTATTCCTTCAATCAAAGGTGGAGCAGGCTGTATTGATACACCCGCAAAACTGGAAATGAGCTCTTTAAATGTTTGTGGGGGCCCGTGGTGGGAGTGGCGGGCAGTGTTGGGGACGGTAACAAAGGTATTGGAAGGATTTGGATTAATAGGTTTCGACGGAAACGAAGAGGGAGGAAAGTGTTTGTTCTTGTATTTTTTGTCCACGGCGTGGTCCATCTATAAAAATGTTAGTTTTGGCTTGCTTGAAACTGTGCCTCCGTAGTATTTACCCGAAAAGCCTTACGGTAGAGGTTGAGACTATCCCCCAGACTCCCTTGGTTCTCCCTCTCTACCGCCGCTTCGTAATGCTCTAGAGCCGACTGCGGCTCTTTGCGTAGAGGATCGTCCCCGCTACGGACGTCGTCTTCCACCCTCCCTCCAGGCAGTGCTGCGACCGATTGATAGGCTTCATGGTCTTCATCGTTATCTGACGGCTTCGTTGCTTTGCTAGCGGAAGACTGAGAAACGGGAGGGAATTTGGGAAGCCCTTTTATTGGGGCTGGTGGAGCTGTTGGAGCTTTGGAACTTGCTTGAGCTTTCGCAGATACTTCCTCTCGCCACTGCTGTCGAAAGCGCTCGAGCTCGGGGTTTGGGTCTTCCATGGATGATGTTTGGTAGACAGTTTTTGGTAATTTACAATTTGATGAGAGTTACGGAGAAAGAAATGAGGTGAGGTGAATCAAATCCAAACAGATTGTCTGGGAGTATGGAGGTACGTACTCGAGTACTAGTATGAGAACGGTGTGACTGCGTCGGTGGCAGCTTGCGGCCACAGCTGATAGATGCGATAAGATGGATCCTTGCAGGTGTTGATGCGGGCACGGCGACCCCTCAAGGTACCCCGGCCTGCCCTGCCCACCGCCCACCTATTTGGTGCTGCGGCCGCACGTGGGCCTTCATCCCGCACATCGGAGAATCGGCGCTTAGCGCACTTCGAGGGAAGCTCTAAATTTTGTACGTAGAAGGCTTTAGTAAGAAGCTTTCCCGCTTTTGACAGACGCATCATCGACTTCATGCCGTGCAATCAACAACACCAAGGTCAGGGATAAAAGTGTTGAGGATATTGTTCCATACGAAGAGATCTCTCCAGTCTCAACCATCCTCAACGAACCCCTCTAACACCTATTTACCGATGTCCAGTTCATGGGATCGACATTCCCCATCATCCGCCACCGGCTTTGATACTTTCGAGGGGGAAAAACCTTGGACTGCTCAATTCAACGACCAACTTAACAGAGATGAGATACACGCGGTGTCGACCATGGCTACGAATATCGACAATGACGATGTCGACATCGAAATCACCGCCGGTCAAAAGATGCTGTCTGCCATGTCCGGCAGTTTACTAACGTCACTACTGGGTAAGTCACTTTACCTCCCTTTGGCTAGAGTTATACACTAACATTTTCAACTTCAGCCACCCCTCTTGACGTAGTTCGAGTTCGACAGCAGTCTCAGCCCTCGCCATCACCTCTTACAACTATCGCAAAGCTCGCCGCAAACTCGTCACGACCCCTCAATACCCTCCCACCGAATCTTGGAGTTACGGCCTGCTGTCGGGAAGTCTTCTTCAACAATGGCGAATACTGCTTGGCGGCCCCCAGAATTGGGGAAATCGGTCGGTCTTCCGCAGAATGTATTGTGGAAGAGTCGGAGAGGAAGACGATTAATTCAACTTTTGATGGTCTTCGAAAAATCGCTCGGAATGAAGGCATTACAACGCTATGGAGGGGTCTCTCACCGACGTTGGTCATGACGGTGCCGGCCAATATAATATACTTCACGGGCTACGATTGGTTACGGTACAATGACAAGAGTCCCATCAAAAGAATGGCTTCCGATAATTATTCTCCTCTCATTGCAGGAGCAACTGCCAGAGTCTGCGCCGCTGGTATAGTCAGCCCAATAGAAATGTTTCGAACGAGAATGCAAGCAAGCCGATCAACTGGCGGTACTCATTTTTCGGAAACTTTGAAAGCAATGGGGGAGATGGTCAAGAGCAATGGATATACATCATTGTGGCGCGGGTTTACTCTGACACTTTGGCGCGATGTGCCCTTCTCAGGTCTATACTGGTGGGGATATGAAAGTATTAGGGGGGCTCTGACAGAAATGCGCGAACGAAACCGCGGGAGAAGTGTGGAGAGGGGTGATCCAAGAGCTCGAGCTAGATCTAGGACAAGATCGCAAAGCAGAGAAAATCACAGAAATACTTTTACCGACAGTTTCATAGCTGGAGCAACCTCAGGGGCTGTCGCGTCTTTCGTGACGATGCCATTTGACGTCGGAAAGACGAGACGACAAGTCTTTGTAGATTCTGCTCCTGTTGCGGCTGGAGTAAAGAAGGCATTGGCGCCAGAAGAGAGACCAATGCCGAGGTTTCTGTTGCATATATTTCGAGAAGAAGGCTTTGCTGGTTTATGGAGGGGTTGGATCCCACGAACACTCAAAACTGCACCGGCATGTGCAATTATGATTAGTTCTTACGAAGTAGGGAAGAGGGCTTTCCGAGGCGTTAACGAAAAAAGAGAGCGAAATGCTGGAGCTCTATGATACCAAAAATTCTCACATCCGGATTGATGGAGAGAGGCGTTTAGCGGGATTTGAGGTTCAAACATAGCGAATTGGGTGCTTTTTAGAATGTAATGTACTACTAGATGAAAGACGCTTGTCAACTGTTAATGTACTAATCACATGCTTCTAAGTTTTCGTTTAAAATTTTCTATACAGATGAGAGTTTATACAAGAAGCTCCTAGTCTTTTCTTTTCTTTTCTTTCTCATTCAGCAGCTTGGTCCGTGTAGGTACTTGATAGCTCCAAAGTCAGCGACTCAGCTCCAGAAAACACCGCAATGCCCTCGATGATGTAAGATCGAGGATTCCATTTGCAGGTGAGTTGTTTCATTCGCCGCCACCTCCAGCTGCACCAACGCCCTGACCCCCTGACTTCGCGTACTCCACACCCTTGAATCCCTGCAGAACGCGAATTACGCGACATCCAACTCCACCAGAGCTGGAACCTCTTCTTCTCCACACCACTTCTCCAAATCCCCCACATGAACACTCGACTTTACCCAAACTTTGGGAAACGATTGATTATACACTCTTCCACTCAATATAAATCTCTCATCGTACAGAAAATCCGCGCCATGTCACTAAAACGCAAGGCTGGCGACTCTATATCGTCAGATGCAAAGAAACCCAAGGCAAATGCTTCGATCACCTCGTTCTTCGGACAACCCAAGCCTGTCGTACCCTCGAATGTTACCAATGTTCCTGCCGCGCCCGCAGTAAAGTTCGACAAGGAGGCTTGGGTAAAGGGGTTGACGGATGAGCAGAGGGACTTGTTGAAATTGGAGATTGAGACTTTGGATGTGACTTGGTTGAAGGAATTAAAGGACGAGGTTACGAGTAAAGAGTTCTTGCAATTGAAGAGATTCTTGAAGAAGGAATTGAATGCAAAGCAGGTCATCTATCCTGCGATGGAAGATGTATATTCTTGGTTTGTTTGCACCCCAAATTCCTGGCGCAATTGAGTGGAGTGCTGATATTTTATGATTAGGTCGAGACATACACCATTGAATACAGTCAAAGCAGTCATAGTCGGACAAGACCCTTATCACGGTGCCAACCAGGCTCATGGTTTATGCTTCTCGATCCGTCCTCCTACTCCAGCGCCACCTTCTCTTAAAAATATCTACAAGGCCCTACAACGAGATTACCCTTCCTTCTCGCCACCACCGAATAACGGCGGTCTTCTTACTACTTGGGCGGATCGCGGTGTACTCCTTCTCAATACCTGTCTCACAGTTCGAGCAGCTGACGCCAATTCACACTCTAACAGAGGATGGGAGCGATTCACGCAAAAGGTAATCGATACCGTGGCAGCGAAGAGGACTAAGGGTGTGGTGTTTTTGGCGTGGGGTTCTCCGGCAGGAAAGAGGGTTCAAAAGATCGATAAAAAGAAGCATTTGGTGTTGACAAGTGTTCATCCTAGTCCGTTGAGTGCAAATAGAGGGGGGTGGTTCGATTGTGGACATTTTAAGAAGACGAATGCGTGGTTGGTTGAGAGATATGGAGAGGGTAGTGAGATTGACTGGAATTTGCATGGAGATGCGAAGGCTAGGGCTGAAGAGATTAAGAAGAAAGATCTAGAGGTGAAAGCACTCGCTGAGGCCAAAGCTGAGAAGGATGCTGAGGAGAAGGCGAAGAAGGATGCTAAGGAGAAGGCGAAGAAGGATGCTGAGGGGAAGGCGAAGAAGGATGCTGAGGAGAAGGCGAAGAAGGATAAGGAGGTTGCGGAGACCTTGAAGGTCATGGAGGCTATTGAGGATTTGGATGATGACGATGATGATAACGATGATGCTTGAGGTACGCTTGGATTGGGCTTGGGAGTGTTGGATGATTGTCATGTGTATTTGATATACGACGGAAAAGGAGTTATTTGGGGGGATTAAGAACGATCTTGAGATTGATACTTGAGCGGTGGGTGTATCAAAACAGGCTTAGCTTTGTACAAATAACGTACACAAATTACATCACGAATGATGATGAAGTAGCATAGCTTTTCTTATATATGATGTGCTCAACTGAAGACTGAAGAAGTAGCATAGCTTTTCTTATATATGATGTGCTCAACTGAAGACTGAAGAAGTCTTTGTTTTCCCGTCAGAAAATGCCCAAGGGCACGCTTGTGCTGTCACTTGCTATACCACGATTCAATCAAGCGCCTGGTTCAAGAGTATAACCGAATGAGTCCATTCCTATTGATAAATTGCTCCTGAACGTCTCTAGGAGCTTGGGGGAGGGAAAGACAAGGCGAACCTCCATTTGGTAAAATCGCACAAATGCTGGCCACCTGAGAAAGAGTTTTGGCTACAGCGTGCAATCAATGAAGCTCTTGCAGCTAGTAATTCTTGTACATTTGTGTTTCCAGTCGGTCATCAAGTTCCGTATGCTGAAGAGTCTTTCATCGACAGTGAGATGTCGGCTATTCTCTGTAGCCGGGGATCTTCAAAAACATGACCATATTTCCATCATCTTACCTTAGAACTGGAGATACATATGATGTGTTTATAGAGGCTTCTTTTTCCTATCACATGAGGATCTACAACGACTTCTTGATGATGATTTATCCTTCACGGAGGTGCATTCCTGGGTGTAGGATTCATTTATATTCAACATATTACTTATATCAGTATGGGAAAATATGGGTTTTAAAACTGTCTCAGCTGAATCAGGATCACGTTCGAGGTGATAATTAGAAGTCCAGCAGATTCGAGTACAAGAGGCAATTGAGAAACTTAAACGTAGCGAGTGGGAAAGTTTGACCGGGGGATCATTGTTGCCTGGTTGCGTGGTTGAAGTAGAATTTCACATCGTTGGAGAATCTGACGGCATTTTCTTCTTCTTCTTCTTCTTCGCCTTTTGAAGAGAACTGAACTTATTTTGGGCAAGGAACGTATTATATGACTCTACCCGTTCGGAACTCCTGTTGAGACGAGAACCCTCGAGCACGAAGTACAACTTGGTGTGAACATAAAGAAAACCTCGAGAATAGGATATCCAAAACCAACAGCTTGTAATCTAAATGAGAAGGTATGAGTATAAAGCTCCTCAGTTCGAGTAAAAAGTTCTATCGAAGCGTCGAGGAGAAACAAGATATCAAAGGGTTCTCGAGAAGTACTCAGAGCCAGTTGTAAACGCGATCCCGATGCAGCATGATAACTAAGCCGTGGAAAACTCGCACCTTACTTTAGACTTGAAGCTTATTGACTAAGTTGATGATAGAGCGATTTGTGAATCAAACGTTTGTTCTGTATTCGACGGCAAACACAATAGACATCTCTACCAGCGCAAAAATAACTTTCCCTGCTATTCACATCTATAGAACACGGACTTTGGTTCTAATTTCATATGGGTGGAATGAAACACCTGATCAACTTGAAGAGTTCCAATATCAACGGAGTGACTGGTATGGTTTTTCTTTAGCGAACTTTGCTCTCTTGGCCAAAAATATTTCGAGTCTATTTATTTTCCCGCGAGGTTGGGATATCATATTCCAGTCTTCTAATAATGATATTGTGGGAGTGGATTTTGTATCTTGGGAAAAGCACAATGCTATGTTGAGAGAAAGAGGAAAGAGGAATGTACCATTATACCAAGTATCATTTCTTTCTTCACATTTCCAATTCGCAATCTATGGAGGGAGTTCTTATACATAAAACCAACTTCTCCCAAAGTACAAATCAGAGCGTAAGGTAAAGTGTGAACATAACAGTCTATCAGTAGGACTTAGTAGAAAGTCACCCGAAACATCACCAGAGTAAACTTATCGATAGTAACTTGGTAAGCGAAGATCTATTCAAACAAAGAGTGCTCAATGTCAAAAGATACGTCACAGCACAATTACGAAAACAATAGAAAGTGTAGCACCCTTAAACGCAATAGAATGGTGTAAATAAACAGAACATACGAACTTTTGGAGATACATGAAATTTCACGATACCAAGATGACCGCCACAAGGAGGACAAGAGGAAGATTTGCAAGTTAAATTGTAGAGATATAGGTACTTTTGAAAACCCTTCTCTTCGAATTTTAATTTTACTGATAGTTGATTACACAGGGAACAAGAACTTCGAATGTATGGCTATATTCGATAGCAAGGAAACAATCGATGATAAAAAATGAAGTGTTTATTTTTTCCAAATGAAATTTGTTGTTACCTTAAATAACCTAGTACGAATCTATGGAACTTAATGGGCAATACTTAGTGATTTACTTTGTGTTCCTCACAAGATTATTTTCTGATATCTAGAGGGTGGAACATATACCGCTCGCTTTGCTATATTCTTCCAGTTCTGCAATTAGGTAGCAGCTTCAGGGAATAATCTGGGTCTTTATACAGTACTATTTTGATTTATATTATTTAGCTGGACGGATGGAGGATGAATGTACGTAAACCACACTTGGATTCCAATAATCTTGCACTTTTGTTGGTCTAGTCACTAGGATATATAGGGAGTATATTCATTAAATTGGGATTAGTTAGTAACATGTGTGTTTATTACTGTTACTATATATAGCGCTTAAGAATGAGAGTGGTTTGATGTTGAGATATTATATTCACTACAAGTCTACCGTCCTGCCAAGAGGAAGTATTAGTAATTTCAATCCAATTACGGAGTCTCTCCTTCCGCGCAAAGTAAACATGCCAGGGTCCAAAGGGTAAACATAGGGATCTCATTATCACCAACCCCCACGTTTATAAAACCCTATTAACTTCACTCTCTAAAATAAAACACTAATCTCCCTTTAATTAACCACAATACCCAATATCAGAAACGTGGGACCATGATGCAATTCATTGCCAACACAGAGGTAGTCATTTCTCCGTCGGTAATCTGTATATAACTCCCTTGCCTCACGTGGAAGCAGGATATACCCTGTTGATACTGGGTATCAGACTTTGTACACGAAAGCTGTTCTGTGGAGGATGCGATTTCGGAACGTAATCCCTTTTCTTCCCCGACGTGGGACATCCCCGCTTGGAGTTACTATGCATACAGGTACAAGTTACTATGCATACTGGTACATACCTACACAATGAGGAACCCGTTTGATCACCTTTACCGTTGCTGCAAAATACTGCTGGAGTTGAAATAGAGTATTTGCTAATTGACTTTTTGCCAACGTAGCGGAAAGAAAAAGGAGGATGCAGATACAGTAAGATTAAGAGGAAATTGGGTGCTGGAGAGGGATGAAAAGTAGATGTATCTGGGAAACACTTTTGTTCTGGAAAAGAAAGTATGAAACTGAAACCGACAGCAAAGGAAAGCCTTGAAGCACAAGCCCGTGATGTGGGGTATGAGGGTTTTTTACTGTTCCAACCAACACCAACCACCCTTAGGACAAAGAAAGTCGTACGGCAGGTCTTGGTCTTCAGGCACAAATGTTGTGTTTAGATAGATCTTTCATCTGCCGGTCGAGTCATATGTGGGAATTGCAAAGTAAACTGGGAAACTGAAAAGTTTGGGGGAAATATGTAGGATTTATGGTGGACGGGAGGGAGACGAGATTACGAATATTGATCATGTAGCTGATAGCTCGGCTTCTGAGTCTTGACGCATGAATAGTGGCTGCAGTCCACATGGAGGCTCCTACAAGCCAGGAACATGCTGCAACATTGGGCTCGAGCGCTGGACCGTATTGGGGGGTTTACGGAGTACTTCAGCGCGTATTCGTTTCTTTCTGGGGGCTCACTGCTCACTGCTCATGTCGTTAGTCTGATGATGTCTCCGGTACAAAATGACGGGTGTCCGTAGGGTTGATTCAATATTGGACTTCTGATAATGTGAGAAGTGGAGGGCAAGTACTGCAACGATGCTTATGCAAAAAGTCATGTACGGGGATGGAGTTGGCGTAGGTAGCGAGCTGCAGGAGTTGGGTAGCTATTGTAGGAGTAGGTCATCGGGAATGAGGTTGACAGCGTATAAGCAGGTAGCCGTGGTAGACTGGTGACTGATAGACTGGCTGATAGACTGATAGGAGGAGAGGGGTCGATGAGTATTTCAGGCAGGGTATTTATATATGATCGACAAATCCAACATGGTCAGTGTACTCGAGTAGAGAGAAAAGACCACGATAGTTGGTTTAGTGGCTCGGAGGTCCTTGCCAGGCTTGCAATGACATGTTTACCGCCTCCGAGGAGGCGAAAGCTGAGTAATAAAGTAGTAGCTGGCACGCTGGTACTGCCCTACCCTACCCTACCTAGTGCCCTACTGCCCTAGTGGCATAGTGGGCATAGTGGTGTGCTGGCAGTCGTTGGCACCAGGAGGCTTGCAGCGTGCAGCTTGCGCCTAAAGAGGGAGCTCGTACCTTTTTTGCTGCAATGCTGCAATGCGAGCGTGGAGGGCCAATAGACGAGTCCAATTTCGATAAACACAGACTGGTGCAGACAGGGGTTCGGCTATGTTGCTGGCCTGGCGAGCCTGGCCATTCTATCATTGGCAAGAGGAAGCGATACGGTACTCGGTACCTCGATGGTCCTGGAAATAAAAAGGTCATATCAGAGGTGGTAAGAGGTCCTATGAATTTCCTGAATTTCCAGAACCCATCACTGGTACGAGTACCTCCGTATTGTGACCACCGTAGTGATTCTAGTGATCCAGTGATCCGGTGATCCAGTGAATTGGTCTCGGTGGTTCCTCTCCCTAGACTCCCGTCCCTAGACTCCCTCGGCTCCTTTTCGACCAGACGTCTGCTAGGTATCATTTGCTATTATTTGCTATCTCCCGTACCGTACTATTGACTACTCGAAATTTTCATCGCCTTACTTCGTACTTGACCCATTTGGTTGTCTCATGCTTGAAGCCTCCCAAGTTCCCAAGTTCCCAACGGCGACGACGAAGCCAGAAGATCTCGATTTGTTTGAGAACCCCTAATTTCCCTAAACTTTTTCTAGACCACCACCTCACCTACCGACTAAAAGCGAACCCCATCTGCCATCAGCACCAACCCAGCATCGCTCCCATCTCTCACAGAAACTCATTTCCAGTGCACGCAGCACACAGCAGCACTGGCAGAACTGGTCCAGCTTATCCCCAATCGGTGCCCCGCCTCAACACCACACCCGTCACCATCACCCATCACCATTGTTTCTAAATTTCTGATACGTCAAATATTGACCGTGGCGTGCAATAACTTTCCTCTTTGCTCTGCCAAATTCAGCCTCACCGCCCTGCTCCGCTGTCCTGGCTCTGTCTCTGCGGGATTGCCTTCTTTCGCGTTGCTTTGGTGTTGATCACACTGCACAGCACAGCAGCTGCAGCATTAGAGGAACCACCGTGCGGTCCAAATCTCCCTACGGCCCCTGAATCCACTTTCGGCGGCGATAAACTTTTAGATCGCGCGTACCGTACCAACCCAATTCTCATTTCCCTGGTTCGTACAGTCCAACAGATTCAGTTGACACAATTTCAAGGACAGAGATATCCTTAGACTCTGTGAATCCGCGTGCAATTCACTACAACAACGTTAATCAGTCGCTCCTTATCTAACGCTCATAAACCCAGCAACCCGCTGTTGCTGCGTGACCGCAACCAACAAACAAACCGACCCATCTCTCCCATCTCTCCCGCGCACCGAATGCTGAGCATCTAGGCGGTCGACACAAACACGTTTGCTATGGTGGGCTTCTTTTCGAGAAAGAAGGGTAAGGACGGCCCTGGAAAGACGTCCAAGAATAAAAAAGGGCAACAAGATGTCGATGATGCGCCGTCAGCTCCTCTATGGGAAGATGCGTGGACAAGAACAAGCGTCGACCCAGAGGAAGTACAAGAGCTGCTAAGAGGCTGCACAAATGAATTGAAGTCAAGAGGTATGATGAGGATGGAAAAGCGCCCCCCCGCTGCGATGATGCATGGGAACATTCCTATATTTGCTGGGTGACACAGGCTAATCATCCATTTCAGCTCTGGATATGCCACTTCTGCTTCTCCCTTTCCGACCAACGTCCGATCCCAGCGCTGCGCGTACTTTTATTCGACATTTCTTTGACCGTGGCCAGTTATATGGTGATGTGTTGTTGCAGGAGTTACGTTTAACAGATCCAATGGTGAGGTTCAATGGCTGTTGGGGATAAATACGGTTACTTACAAGGAACAGGTTCTATGCAGCGTCGTTAAATGGTGTTGGAGCAGATTACCTGGTGGTGTGGTTGGTTATGAGGCATACGAAATGTTCAAGGTTGGCGAATATGGTTGGTCAATTCCTGGTGATAGGTAATATTCAAATACTGACAACATTTTGTAGATTCCAACATGGCTAGAGATTCTTTTGCTACTTTTATACCCCTAAGCGTGGAGTCCGATGCGCGTACTAAAATTGTTTTCGATTTCTTCGACCTCCTTGCAGCGATTGCGGCACATTCCAAGCTAAATGGGTTTGGTGGAAGAAAATTATCCAGATTAGCGGGATGGTGGGCTTTTGAGCATCATGATGGAGGTAATGGGTTTGAAGGAGGCTACAAGAGCTGGCTTCGGTAAAATCGCACCCCATCTCCTGTCAAATCCCAGTGATACTAACTTAAAGGTAGTGCTGCCGATGCCTCCAGCCATTTGTTCTTCGCTTATCTACGTTCGCTATCCCCCGAATCTGTCAAGGGCATGAACGGTATTTCCAACCTCCCAATGTCCCTTCAAAAATTGGTCCAGGAGACAGAATACCCACCGCAAAGGCCATCGTTGCTACAAACGCGAACCACCAAGGTCATCATGATTGTAGATTCCGTATCACCAACGCCCTTCGCCCTTCTGCGCCGAGCCAACCACTTCGAATATAGAGATGACGACCGAGCTTTACAGGAATTTGCTGAGTACGAGGATCCCGTGAAAGCGCTTACCGATGAGTGTCGTCGCGTTCTCAAATCAATTTCCTCGGCGAACCAATCACAAGCTTCAAATTCGAAGGATTCAACTGGGTTACGTGATGGTTCATGGTCAAGATTTGAAGACATTGGGTTTTCTGGGGGTATCGATGAACAGGACGAGGACGATGAGAGTAGTTTTATGAAGAGGCCACGCCAGCAAGTATTAAGGTCGACACCCCATCCCAGAAATGCGGGATTGAACCGGCCTACTACCCCTTCTTGGGCTGATTTCTTATCCGTTGGTTTCATTGACGAGTCAAAGAATGGACCTGCTCCATTGTTGTTACCACCAGACAAGATCCTTCCTCCAATCAACACTCGTGGACACAGCTCACAATCGGCCTCGCCTAGACTCGAATCGAATGTGAATCTTGAACCTGGTGAGTTGGCAAGTATCAATCGCTTCGATTTGGACGATTCTTTCTGGTGGGTTTGGATTAGTAGTTTGGCCGGTGAAGAAAGTTCGGACCGCAAGGCTGCTTTTGGGCGTTGTGCTCTCATTGAAACCGTTATTCGTGGAGGCAAATGGCTAGTTATGGAAGAAATGGTCAAGGGAGCGGCACCAGATCCAGCAGAAGGAGCGTACATTGCAGAGAAAAAGAGCTTCTGGGGCCGTAGCAAAAAGACAAAGATGGCCCGACGAAAATCAACAGGCAAATCAACGCCGGAGCAAAACTCTGGACTGCAGCCTGGCATGATGAGCCCAAGCGAAGGCGTCAGCAAAATTAGCATTGGACCGGATCAACATGCACGTATTCAGGCAGCAGCCATCCAACTACAACAGAGGCAACGACAAATGGAAGCTGAACAGCAACAAGGAATTCGACGAGGACGATTTGACAACGACATGATGTCACAGAAGACATCAAGTGTATTTACTCTACAACCTGTTATCATGAGTGAAGCTTCACCCGCAATGAAGTGGGCTAATAAATACGACAAGGATGCTATTAGGGAAGCATACCTCAAAAACAGAGATCACGGCCGTGGACTTGCTCAGGCGACCATGCAGAGAAACGGAGAAAATTCTGAACCAGATAACTTGAGAGATAGAAACCTTCCAGCTATTCCCGGTTCATCACAGGGCCCTTCGGTTCCTACAAAGTCACCTTCCCCAGAACCATTCGCTGTGTTACCACCAACTCCTCGGCCACATCAAGAGGAGCAGGTTCAAGCAGAACAAGCAGCCGAAATTGCTCTCCCATCACCAAATCATACACCTGCCGGTGCTTTGGCACCATCCCCTATGCCAACGCCTCCAGTGTCCCGCGTTGAGCAAAGTATAGATAGCGTCAGACTTTCCGTGGATCTCGGCGCCTCAAGTCCCGAGAGTAAGAAGCAACATAAACTGGAGAAGAAAAAGAAGGACGCTGCCGGCGGCGGCGGCGGCGGGTTTAGAAAGATGTTTGGCCGCAACAAAAAAGAGAGCAAGCCACCGTCTGCCTCCCAGAATGGAAACAACCAAGCCAGTGCTAGTCTCCAACCACCAACTTCAGGTGGCGGACTTGGTAGAAGATTATCAAACATGCGTAAGAAGCCAGCGGCAATCTCCGCCCCAATACCAATAGTTCCTACCAGCCAGCAACCTTCGGACGACGATATTACACCAGTTCAATCTCCTACTACCGAGCAGCAACATCAATTTGAGAGATCGTATGAACCATCAGTCGATACTAACGATGAACGGGAGGCCCACCAAGCATTTTCTAAATTTGATCAAGGTCCAATGGACGATGTCCCAGCTTTTGTTCCTGAGGAATCTCCAAGACCTAGCGAGGATAGTGCTGCTCCTCCTCCAATTTCAAGAGCACGCGATTCCGAGGATACTGCCGCTCCTCCTCCTATTCCATTGACCAAGCAGATATCGCCTCAACCAGATAGATGGGCTCAAATCAGAAAGAATGCCGCAGACCGAGCAGCTGCCCGACAGAGTGAGGAGCAAAGCCGAGGTGGATACAGTCAGAAGACGGACGGAGACGACGGAGAGACCAGTGGAGAAGAAAGTAAGTTTTGAATTCGTCGCTTTCCGTATATTAAATATTAATACAACATAGCAATTGAGTCGCGAGTGGCCAGAATCAAGGCTCGTGTAGCCGAGCTCACAGGCAACATGGAGCAAGGTGCAGGAAGCCCTACCGCACCACCCCTCCGCAGTCCAAGATTTTGATAAACGAATACGCCAACCTAGCCATCACCGCACTCAAAATCTTAATCCACCATCTTGAGCATCCGTCCTTTCCAATGACCTCGAACCTATGTTTATTTTCAGATTTTTTCTCGCAAGCTAGCAAAATTGCCTTCATCTTGTACCTTGCTATTGTATGTCTGGCTTTTTGAGAGTTACATTGGCGCAAGATGTCTTTTTCTCTTTTGTTTTTTTCGCGTGTTCCTTTTATCTAATTTCACGTAGACTAGGTTTGTTTACGCGCTTCTTCTTGAGATACCAAATTCAGATTGCTAGCGATCTTTCTTCTTTGGCTTCGGGCTTCTTTTAGTTTTTTTTCTTCTTCACCGAGTTATTGTGGCGGGAGCAGAGATGGAGGGAAAAGAAAGTGGCAGGGAAGATGAATTGTATGAGATTGATGGGTTGAAGAATGAATGGAAAAAGGCAGCCAGCACTTTAAATTTGTTTGTCTCCATTGCGAGTTCAATGGATTGGTGGGAGCGCGAGCAGAGCAGAAGAAGAGAGATTCGTACATTTAGATACCATTGGAGCTGCTGCCCATTTTTTTGTGTCGTTTTCTTTTTTCTTGATGGAGGGTGTGGGGTGGTAATGGGATGAATCTATGTTGATCTTAGATTGGTGTTTCCTGTAGACTTTTGTGTGTGTGTGTGTATGTGTGTGTGTGATATGGTCGTGATAGGAGTGATACTTTGCTAGACTCTTTCTTTTGTTAAATTGCATTCCTGGAAAGAAAAATTAATTGAGGGCTTGGTGGGAGAACTGGAAAAGATCAGGGGATCGATCCCAAGGTGGAAAAAAATGTGACAAGGGAGGGGTGACTATAATTCTAGTCACTGCACAGATTATTGGAGCTACTGGAATTCTACGCAGTAGCCGTACCTCGTCGTATGACCTGTGAACTCCATTCGTAGAGTGCTCTCACACACCAGGGAAACTCTTTGGGGGAAGGAACCTTTTTGCTGGTCGAAAAAAGAAGTGTTGTCGTTTTTTCGTTTCCTCGTCGAGTTTCGTTATAGATATTTTCATGGAGGAAGATGAGATGAGATTCGTGAATCGTCACTCATCCTTCCATGTTTTTCATTTTTCTTGACTCACTTGGACTTGGGTTGGGGACTTGGACTAGAAGATTGAAGATTGAGAGAGGGATGTGGGTGGAGTTCGGATTCGAGGCGTGTAAGATTACTCTATAACAACTTTGATAGTTTGTTAATTTATGAGTCTTGTTTTACTGTGTGGTTTTTGTTGGTTTGGTTATTTTGGATAAAGGTGTGTGTGGAATTGCTAATTTGCTGGTGTTTATATGGAAAGAGGGGAGGGGGAAATTTTATGTTGCGATTATATCATCGTCTGTCTGTAAGATTTACCTAAAAAGCTCTCTCTCTTTGTTAGTTACAGTAAAAGTAGGTATATAAGCTAGAGAGTTGAGACTTTTCACTCATTATATAATATAAGGACTTTCTCCCACTCCTCAATAACATGTATTTCAACATTTTAAGCACTGGTTAAGGTTAAAGTCGTTGGAAGTTAAGATTATCTGGGGTTTTATCATGTTTTCATATCTATCAGTAGGTACCGTAGTTTGGATCAACTACGGGAATACCATCGATCCCGAGGTCGATGGTAGGTATCACATGATCAGTGAAATTGAGAAGAAGAAAGGTTGAGTGTATTACTACTTTACTATCGTAGAGACATGACAATGAGAATACTGTAGCTCAAAGCTTTGGTCAGTGACTTGCTATCGAAAAAGGAAGGAGTTAAAATTCACTTGCGATTGTATGTCAGTAATTCAGATTGAGAAAGAATTCAGACCAGTATTCATTTCATTCTTTACTTGAAAAGACAAGGACAGTTGCTGTGAATGGTTGGTGAAATCATTGGCGGGTAATATTTAAAGGTCATAAAACTTGTTACTTGAAGAAACTTGCCAGATGTCTTAAGCGAGATCAAAAGGGGGCTACAAGTGGTGGGGTTTTTGGGCTCGAGGCTTCAGCTAGCTTGTTGGCGGGTTCTCCGTCTAATTTTGATTTCTTTTAATACATGGAGCTGGATGTGGAGAGCCTTACGACTTCTCTTGCTGAAAATATTTGATGTTAGTTCTTCGCCACTTTCAGATTTCACTTATTAGACAATGTTTTTGGCTCCTTTAGAATAGGATATGTGTATAATAGTCCTTAGCTTAGCACGCCCCTATACCCCTCGGGAGGTCTGGGCTGTACTTATACCCCCCAGATAGGTACAGACCCCTACGGCGTAAAAATACATTCATTCATTCATTCATTCATTCATTCAAGCGTCCGCGCAAAAGCCTTCGATACTTCATTTCTTAAGCATCAAGGCTGTGGCTGCCTCTTTTTCAATCGCTCTCATCTTTTCAAAGCTTCGTCAAGCCGACCATGCACTTCTTCTCCTATTGTTTCTTTAAGCTCAACAATCCTGCGTCTCCAAAATCCCCACCTCTCAATCGAAAATCCTCTTTTCCCAGAAAAGAATGGGCCACCACGATATGGATATCCTTTAGTGGGTCCATCTTCATGGTCCTCGCACCTTGTTTATCAAGCATTCCACTAGCAACGCCTTTGTCCCATTAATAATCCACTCACAGGCAACCTTAACCCTCGTTTCGAAAGTCTCTTTTAGAATAATGATTTCCTTGTTCTCTGTATCTTGTCACGGTGTTTCCAGCCTATGTCTCAATTCCCAAAGTGCGAAATTGATAAATGCATTTAGGAATTGCTCATCGGGGGTGAATTTGAAAAGGTTGTTTTCAAAACATTTTGCCAAGAATGAATAGTGATAATAGCTGTTCATCTAAGATTGAATTCAATATCACTGGTTGGATCTATCTACTTAATACAGGTGACGAACAAAGTGAGTGGATAAAGCCTACCATTACTATACTTGGTTCTTATCGCGTCGTTGAATTCGTACATATTATCATCCTCCCCTGCAGCTTCTAGCAAAGGAAGCGTGCCCACAAGAATATCCTGGGAGTAGTGCCCACTTGTTATACAAGTAGAAATCAATAAGAAACCGTCAAATACATCATCTTCATACTGTAGGATCTAAAGGTAAAGGTTGTCTTGAGAGCCTCTGTATCGGAAGAAAATGCGAGTAGAGCAAAGGTGTTGCGATATGCCTTATCTCCTGGCGCAGGCTACATGCCTCGCTAAAACATATACTACATATAAGCTGACGTATTACAGTAAACCTAACGTATTATAATAAGCTGACGTACTACGATATATATACTTACTTACAAACGAGGGCCACTACGTAACGTGGTTTCTAGGTATATTAAGGGACTAGTAGCCAGCACTTTAGTTAGAACCTTAGACGAATACAATACTAGATTATTGTACCATTCTCTTTGACTTATAGTCAAACCAGCTCCGAGTGATGGCAGTTCTTCCTTCAGGATCTCGTAAACTCGCCGTGATACCTCTCGACTTTTCCGACAGAGTTTAAATTGTACGCCAAAACAATGGGCTACAATGTTATCTCCGTGCCTGTTGAGGCGCACAATTCTGTTGGAAAAGTCGAAAGGTATCACGGCCCGCTACGGCGAGTTTACGGGATCCTAAAGGAAGAACTGCCATCACTCGGAGCTTATTCAAGGCTTCAAATGGCGGTAAAAGCCATCAATGACGCAGCAGGTCTAGACGGCCTCATTCCAACTTTGCTAGTATTCGGCGCCTATCCGAGAATGACTATGGAAGATCCGCCTACTTTAGGTGTGGCCCAGCGCGCCAGCGCTTTAGTCAAGGCGATGCATGAGCTTCGCAAGCATCGAGCTCGTAAGCAAATTGCTAGATTTTTTGATCGATATCGGGGTCTGTCGAAGAACTTAGTACTTTCTCAAAGAGTTCAAAAATGTGGTCTTGAACCTCTGTAGTCCATCCTCGCTCCTCATCCTTAGGAATGGAGGAGAAATCGAGCGGCTCCATAGACATGATGGGGAGATGAGGATATGTAAAGAGGGAATTGCTCAAATAGTATGTGGCTTAGAGAAAAGAACCAACAGTTACAAAGATGGCGTATCTTTTGGGTGGGATGTCCCCCAAGCATGGGCGCAGCAAGCATGCGTGCCTCTCCATAACCAACCTGGAGCCAACTGACCTCAGCTGCAGTTAAAACTTAGCCCCTACAATAACACCTGCAAGTTATAATATGATCACAATATGATCACGTCCAGAGTATCCGCACGCCATTTCTTTGATGTGGAGGTTGAACCACTACTACGCGCGAGCGTTATCTAACACCCAGGTTGTCAAGCAGGTTGTCAAGCAGGTGGCCATGCGACCCCTGCTTGAGGTACTTCCTAAAGAGGAGCACCGCGCCCTGTAAAATACCTAGGTAACCTTGGAAGGTAGGATTACGGCCCGCGCTGATCTTTTTCTTCAGCAAGATTAGCGAATTGGAGCGGTCATATAAACGCCATCGTAGAAGCGCTCATTGCAATGCGTGCACTTCCTCTTTAGTCGCCCCTGAAACAAGCGAGCGATGTTATCACGCTTTCTAGCCCGTCACTCACCTCAAATCCAAGTACTGTCTTCCAACAACAAAGGCCATCTCTGGATCTTTTCTTATCTTTTTTGTTGGCACCAGAGCCAATTGATAGAGACATGCTTGGTAGTTACTCAAGAATAGACTTCTAGCCGCTGGCTTTGGTTGTTTCAATGTTTCACTGAATTTCTTGAGAATGAGCTGATGTTGGTTTTTCTCAGCATCTGCGTTGGTGATTTATTCAAGGAGGGAGCTCTTCCAAGCTTATGTATATATATTAAGAGGTGTCACCCAGGGAAAAAGTGCTACTTGAATAACCATCGTCAATCAACTTCTTTTTGCTCACTTTCTATATTCTTTTTTCAATACAAAAGCCTGAACCTTGGTGCTTCATTTTACCTTTCTTAACGTCTTGATCTTTTTCTTCTTGTTATCTATCTCCTGAGACGTGTTAATATACTTGCTTACATGTGGTATTGCAAAGTTTTTTCCCGCCTCGCGACTCGGGATAATCCAAAGGACTTCTTCGTTACGTAACTTGCGTTCCTAATTCTCAATATAACACGGCATGCGGAATAGGGAAAGAAGACATAATAAGGATAAAAAAAAGTGAGCGAGAGAAAAAGAGAGAAGGGAAACCCCATCTCACATTCACCAACTTACAAGCCACCTCCAGTCGACAAAAGCTGCCCCTCGCTTAATATTGCCTTACTTGCTTCGTCTCCAAAAAAAGATATATCGTTACCAAAAAAGAATAAAAAATTGAAAACAGTAAAATAAAATAGCAAAAAGATCCTGGGAGTACAACTGAATCTCAGTTGCACCACCGCTCGGGTCAAACTCAGCATTACCTAGGTTTCTTTATGGCTGGCCAACAAGTTCACTGACACTGACTGGCGCCCTTACCAGTAGGCCACGGCTAAGGAGCTGTGTTTCCCGTGTTTTATACTTATTGGTTGACATCGGACGTCTTATTTCATAAGATAAACTACTGTTGCGACATAGGATAAGTGAATAGTGGCATATGGGAGGCATCACGTGATCATCCCTGACGACGCCACCATAATCAAGTACTTAGTCACTTAGCTAGTCACTCTATATACAACACGAATTATGACATACAACACCTAGGACCTAACAGTCTTGTACCGACAACTACAGTTGGCGCTAGGTCATGTAGATATCTATGCGAAGCACCAGCAAAATAAAAGCGAAGATACAGAGACCAGATCATACTCGAAAACAACAAATTACTCAAATCATCTTAATACTGGAAGAAAACTTTCAAAAGAAAAACCAACTTAAATTGAATCAAAAAATCGGAATCAAGGTCTTCCCCCCCTTTAAACTACTACTACTAAAACTTCATTGTCATAAAACATCCTCCCCACCGGCACCCGACCCCGACCGATCATCGATGTAAACCTAACCTAAGCCTAATTTTCCTCATAACAAAGTCCCCGACTGAAAATTCATATGCAAGTTCATATGCAGGTCCTAAGCTCAATACCCACATCCCATCACGCCACGCTTCGCGATTTAGACCAGAAATAAAAACGAAACGAAACGAGTACGCCAAGAACGACCCCCAATGCATTCTCGATTGCAAAAAACATAACACATCAATCAACCTGCCAAGAACGAAAATACCATCCCAAAATTGAAACAACAATTATGTATCCCGCCAAGTTTGTAAGAGAAAATAAATATCAAACACATCACGAATCATGTTTCGCCCTCTTGGAGTCACCTCCATCACTTCCCTCAGCATCAGGTGTCTTGCGTTTGTTTGAGTTGGCTCTATCTCCCGAGTCCTCTCGCAAGAAGCTTGGGCCTGTGCCCACTACCGGGGTTGCGAAGTTCAGAGGACTCGGAAGCGTATTACTGTCACTGCCTCTGAAATTCCAGTCTGGGTAGAAGCTGCTTGGGCTTGGAAGAAACTCATTTGTCATGAATCGGCTGGGAAGAGCCGAAACAGGCGTATCGATAATGTTATTTGTATTGGAATTCTGTGATGGTTGCGAGACAGGGTGAGGTCGGGCGAAAGGATTTGGAGGTCCAGATGCCCCTGCTGATAACAAGGCAGATGCTGATGGTGAAGGCGGCGGTAGGACTACTCCAGAATGGCTATCCGGGTTGTGCCCATTCTGCTGAGTATTAGACCCGGCTGCATTTCCGGATGGCGGACTGGTAGCGGATCCAGTATTGCTTCCGTTGTCCGAGTCCCCTTCTGGGATTTGGACCTTCAAGACAGGCCTCTTTGCGCCTCCTAATTGAGCAGAATTCGTTCGAGATGGTGGTGTAAAGCCATCCACAGAATTGGTCGAAGAATTTTTGGTGTGCGTGTTCGCCCTAACAGGAGCAGGAGGTGGAGGTGAGCGAGAAACAGTAGCCACATCTATAGATTGTGACCTATTTGTAATAGGTGCTGGCTCGCTCCTCACTGGTTCGGCGGCATTTGAGGTCGAAGTCGCCCAGTGCTGAGACAATATAGACCGCCCCTCGTCAATAGGAGTGAAAATGCTTCTCGACTTAACCAAGCGTTTCACGGGCTCTAACATTTGAGGCATTGGCTGTGACTCTTGCAGTTCCTGCTTGACATTTTGTGGCTGTTGCTGCTGAGGTGGGGGAGGGGGTGGCTGATGAGGGACCTGCTGAGGCTGAGGCTGAGGCGGAGAAACACTCGGTCGAGATGGCGGTCTTTCTTGCTGCTGCTGGGCAAAATTTGGCGGTGGGACTGAGGATCTTCGCTGTTCTTCCATGTAAAGTTGTTGCATTTGCTGTGGATTTGGATGTTGCTGATGTTGCTGTGGTGGTGGACCATAATTTGGATATTGTGGGCCGGGTCCTTGCTGAGGCATTACTTGAGGCGGCGCTTGCATCTGCGGTCCTTGATGTTGCTGCATATGTGGTGGAAGAGCGTGATGAGGCGGTCCTGGGGGTCCATTTTGAGGTTGATACATTGGAGGGTTTGGCATATACGCGAATCCATTGGGCGGTTGATGAGATTGCTGCTGCTGAGGAACGAGATTTGAACTCTGTCTTCTTGGAAGAGGGCCGTTTCTGGACGAAGGACGAGAACCAGGTTGCGGGGTATGTTGACGTTGCTGATGCGGAAACACTCCATTGGGAATTGGAGGGGAGGCAGAAGGTGTTTGGTGTCTGATTTGGTGGAATGGCTGTGGATATGCGTGAGCAGGCATCATTTGTGGTTCGACCGAGCCGTGGTGCGAAGGACCAGATCCATCGTCATCATCGTCGTCGTCCATATCCTTTCCTTTGCCATTGAAATCGGCAGGTCCTTTGTGTTCGTTGGCGCCTCCATACTAAAAAAAAGTCAGCCGCGATCCTGCAAATTTAAAACTCGGCGCGTACGTATTGGTATCTCGTCAAAATCTCTCCAATATCACTACTCGAGTACTCGTAGAGCTTCTTGTTGTTGCCAAATATTATGACCGCGACATCGACGGAGCAGAGGACGGAAAGCTCATGAGCCTTCTTGAACAACCCCCCTTTGCGCTTCAGGAATGTGCTATTTCAAGAGTTAGGTTTGGCTCATCTTTAGTGTCGCGCAAATGGAAAAACTCACACAGAACGGTTCCTGTCATCCTTGATGGCCTTGATTTCAATCTTTCTTCGTCCCATTGCGGCGACGCGCCGAGTGTGCGGAAGGTAGGAGGGCTCTACGAATGGATCCAGCGCCTCGGCCTTTGTAGTGGGATTTAGGGTTGCGTGTAGTTGTTGTTAAATTGGATTGAGAACACGGCTGGAGCTGTCGCTGACTGCTGCTGCTGGTTCGATGGTGGGCGCACGATCGCAAAGGTCAAACTGACTTTGGTACGAGTATGAAACTAGATTACAGCGAGCGCGACGAATCGTCAAGAGAGCGCGCACGCGAAGAAGTCAAGAGTTGAGAGAGTGTGTGTCGATGGTGTCGACGTTGGTGAATTATTTTGGGTGCTCGCAAGAGACGATGCGGCTGAAGTTGAGGTGACGAGAAAAGAAGAATCTCGTCGAGGAAATATGAGAGACAATGTGCGATGTAATGCAGTTTGCGACCGACCGAGGTGGAACAGTCTGCTGGAGAAAGGACGATGAAACACAAACAGAGAGATGGTGATACAACGGGGATTTGCCGGGTGCAATTGACCTTGGGCCACGGGGGATTCTATGAAGATATAGTCGGTTGGTGTTGATGTTGGGTTTGTGGCCGGTTTGGGCGGAGGAGAGCTAGGTGCAGGGTCTTTTTTGGGGATGGGGTGGTGGTGGTTGTGGTGATGGTGGTTTGTGGTGGTGGACGATAAACTGATAGAGGATCGGATGTGATGCTAAATATAGAGAACGGTGGTCGAGGGAGAAGATGGGGTTGGGGTTGGGTTGGGGCAAGTTGGCTCTGCTCTCTCTCAAAGAAGGAGCGGAGCGAACAAAGGGTGAGTGACGGGAGTGGGTAGTGGGAGTGGAGACTTTCGAGTACGGTGCTGCAGTGGGAGTGGGTGGGAGTTGGGAGTGGGCGGGTGACGGGGCGGACGAGGACGCTGGGCTGGGCTTTCTGGGTGCTGGATGCTGGATGCTGGATGCTGGGTGCCAGGTGCTGGGTGTGGTGGCTAGGTGCTGGGTGCCAGGTATGGTGGCTAGGTGGTGGCCCTGGGCTGGTGGGAGACTGGGAGTGAGGGGGAGGGGAGGGGGAGGCTCGGAGGCCTGGCCTGGAAAGTGCGCTAACCTACTGGAGAAGCGAAATGGAAGGAGGTGTCGTGTTCGAGTCCAATCCAGTGTGTGGGAGCGTGGGAGGAGACACTGCGAGTGTGAGAGTCTGAGAGAGCCGAACTCTAAGAGTGTCTCTATAGGCGTGGCAGGGGAAGGACAAGGGCCTTGTTTCTTTCCATGTCTCCTTGTCCATCGGACATCGTTTACACACCAATCACCGCCCCGCAAAAACCAGGGGGACATCTGGCTTGGCCACCCAGACTTGACCCTACGGAGGGTCTCTCTGGGTCTCTCTGGGCCTCTCTCGGTCTCTGCAATGCTGCATCTGCATCAATCTGCTCTATTCTGCGTGAGCCTTGAATGCTTGCTGCTCTTCCCAAAGCCAAGTGCCAGGTTGCAGGTGCAGCAAGAGCAGGGTCTTTTGGTCAGAGACATCCCAGCGAAGTGCGCGCAAAGACTCGGTACAGACTGCAGACCTTGAAGAGGCCGCAAGCGAGAGACAACGGACGACATCTGTAGTTGCCTCCAGGTACGGAGTGCTAACCGTGTGGCTATTGTGTGCCTCACTGCCTCTTGTGTGGCTCTTCTAACTTCTACCAGTGGGAGGTACGGTACGTAGGGTACCGGTACTATCAATATTGGACACAACTACCTACGTACACCGCGCCTCTCTCTTCAAGCAGCAGTCCCGGACTACCTAGTCACTATCGCGGCATCGCCATTCCTCAAACCCCTCGTCTGCACTGCTCATCTAGGAGTCCGTTCCTCTCTTCCCTCCGATACTCACTTTATCTCCAACCACCTGAAGAGCAGGTGACGATCGGAGGATTCAGGTCTTTGCTCCCCATTACGTGCTTGTTCCATCTACGCCCCTGTTCCGATCAAGGCTTTGGAAGCATCTCTGAGGCGCAGAACATTTCATGGAAGCTTCTTCCACGGTTGCTCGGCACTCATCCAATGTACGGTATGTACCATTGACACGGAAAAAAGCCCGTGGAGGTAGGTCACTGCAGCCGGGCCAGTGTTCCTCGTCTATCCCAGGTTCTCAATATCTTCTTTGGGCAAATCACGCACTGCTGCTGCTGACCCAAGCTTGCATATTCTTCAGCAAGTCTACAATACTCTTTCCAACTTGTTGTAAGCGAAAGCTCTCATAGTATCCTGGCAACTATTCGGGGGTTAGCGCCCGATTCGCTGATGGATGGAGGGGTGAGGCTTTTGCTTCATTGCGAGTGGTTGCAATACTGATCGGCCTTACATCTGCAGCCAACGCCTGGGTCGTCGCTGACCACACCGCGCATCAAGTACCGGGGTCTCTGCAACAATGGTCCTAAAATAGACCATATTCGGGTCATTTAGCCAACATCTCTACATCTCTGCCGTTAATTGACCCTCAGTGGCCCATATTACCAACAAAACATTCAGCTTTGACGGTTAATTAACCCGTATCTTCTTTATCCCAATCGAGGTCTTTTGATCTGGTGCACACGCCACCATGCGGTTGAAAAGTTATCAAACCTCCTATTTCCCCAGATGTTCTTCGCTAAAGCACGACCTCGCCCGGCCTTGCTCATCCCCCTCACTATCAAAGAGGTGGCTCCCTACGACAGCTTGATCATTCTAAATTGGCGCCTTGCCCTTTCGTTTCCTGGACCCTTGGCAAATATCATCCCCACTAATGTTTAAACACACAGTTCTCTTGTTCTATTCTTGTTTCATGCACACATATTTCGACAGAAATATGCAGGTACAATTCTGCAGTCTCAATCGTCTCATCTCGTCTTGGTGACGTGATATGGGTAACTCAAAAAATCGGCAGATACACGTGGGGGAAATGTTATCACCAAGAAATAAGTTTAGGTTTACGGGGTTGAAGAAAAAGTTTACGATGGCGAGATTGGGTCCGAAAGTGGATTTTCTAACTTAGTCCAGATGATCAAACTTGTGTTGCAAATCAAACTTGCGAAAATATCTGAAACGCAAAGCAACGCTTGTTTTTTAGGTTCATGTGTAGAAGAGCCTCAAAGCGATATTCGCTTGAGTGACATGCGATCCTTACCCACATTGAGGCTCTTTTGATTAATTTTTAGAAGTGGATATTCTTCAGCGGGAACTAGGGGATAAGTCCGTCTGCCGAATCTCACAAGCGAAAATGGTTAGTTGCTCGCCGAAGACGACATCAACGGACCGTTGAGGAAGTTTGCGTCAGCGTTACATTCAGGAACAGAAGGATGTACAATTGACTACTCGAGTAGTCAATGACCAAGCATCAAAGGCGTTTTTGACTGGCCCGGGAGGTATTCTTCTCTAGACGAAGCTATTGGACCAGTAATCCAGTTTTTCCTAGCACAAGGATCCAACCTTTTGACGTCAAGATACACAACATCATATAATCGTGGCCTGTCAAGATCTCGATGTATTGGATGAACTCTCTCCAGTGTAGCGAGGTCAAGTGTACAGATAAGCCAGGGCTCAGGTCCGGTGTCTCAATTCAGTAGGTACGGAGGTACATGGAGGATGTGAAGAGCACAACACAGCAGAGACTCCATAGCCCTAACCAACCCAACCTCCATCCCGCCGAAAAGTACCGCCGCAACCTTGCACAACGACCCTGAAAAATCGGACTATTTTTTTCTTCTTTTCTTTCACGGAGGTACGGAGTATAAAAGATTTCCAGGAGCATATCATAATTTGGGATCAACAAGCCCCTCTTTCTGAAATTGTTTACGATAACCATCTGATCCACACCTGGAGAAATGGAGACGACCAAATCTTGATTGAATCTGAAAACGCTGAATTCCTTTTTTTCCCTCCCTTGCCCGTCTGAGTCTGACCGGCCAATTCACGACCACCAAAAAATCGACCTTTGCACCCTTGGCATGCACATACCGCCATGAGGCTCCAGCCCTGCTCAGTATCACCCGCATACGCTCATGCAGCACATTCTATAAATATCTATTAATAGCCCATTCACCGTCCACGAACCCCACCCCACCTCAATACTCGAGTATCTGCACCACATCACAAAGAATTCCCATCTTCACATCTTTCAATTCGTCCATCAATTCCAATAATTCTTTGGACCGGATGAATATGCTGGCTCTCAAGTGTTCTGCTTATCTTTTTCTCCAGGACAAAATGCTTGAAAAGAGGTTTGTTTACTCGAGTACACGAGCGAGTGGAATTTGGGGTGGAGAACCGAACCCCGCATCGTCATTGTAAATGATGCGACGGGGTTGTACTCGTACATAGACTCAGCTCAGGCTGGGAATTTGACCGTTGATATCCCCCGACATGAGCTAGGACACTAGGTACGCTAGCGGTTGGCTGTTTAGGTGCATGTGCATCCTCGTTGCTGTCTACCCTACTCGCGCTACAACGGCGCTTCTTACTCATCTCTTTCCTTTTCTTCGCTTTGAGGGACCCGGTATGCGGTGTTTCTGCAGCTGATTGATTGGCTTTCTCTATTTAGAAATTTTCTGAGAGCTCGTTGCTTGGTCAATTCTTGGAGGTGGTTCCTGGGACAGTGGCAAAGGGGGATTGAGATGCAGCCCTATGCATATTATCTCGATGCTATACTTCGTACCGACTCTACCGAGACATGTTGTGTGTGGGGTTGAATTTCTATATCGGGACGGCGATCTCAGGTTCTCGGGGTTTTGATCAGAGATCTGTTTTCTAGACACTTGGCTATCGTAAATTTTCAACGGAATTATCTCCTTTTCTTCATGCGGTTACGTTATTGTCTAGCTGATAAAATTGGTGTTCTTTTGGGGAAATACTCCGAGACTCCACAAGTGCGCAAGAGAAAGAGTAAGGAGATAGAACCCTGTTTTGTCATTACTACTTGTAGGCGAGAGAGACGACTCGCACGGGTTCTAGTCCAATCGTGGAAGCCTTTTGTGTATAACAAGTTCGGTCCGGTTTTCTCATTTCTCCAGTCGTATATCTATCTCTCGCTTGAGTATTGTACCTGCATCTAACATAAATTAGATTACCGGTAACCCTCATCATGGTATAGTATTTATTTTGGGAACCCCATCCGGCGGCTCGCGGCCAGACTAGTGGGTAGATAAGCGATCTACATATTTTACAATCAAAGCATATGGTATATCGACGATCATGAATTTCCCCTATTCGGATATTCCCATGAAGAAACCTCCTGTTCCCCCTTTGCCACCACATTCTCTATCCCCTTCACTTAAATTTACCACCGCCCTTCTCCCATCTACCTTGTCCTTGTTCTCTATCCTTGTCCTGCGTTCGTCCCAGACTATTAATTTCATGATCTTACAATACTTACACAACATCCATACACATACATACGTACACACCTACCATGGACTCGGCTCAGCGGCTCGCGTGGAGTTCACCTTCGTCTTAGACTACCACTATCTTGAGTTTATGTGTTTCCCATGTAGTGCACTTTTTATCTCAAACATGTGTCTCTCGAGGAGGTCCATACCGGTAATATAATAGAGACGCGGCTGGACTGGGGGTAAGGTGAGCGCGGGTACCGGATGGCGGTTGGGGAAGGGGAGTCGGAGTGGGAATAGCTTTTAGGTTATTACTTTAATTTATTACTGTAGGTGGGGGTAGACGAGCACGTGGGGGTTGGATGAGAAGTGTGTTGTAGGTTTGGAAGATTATTCTTTTTCTCTCTCTTGAGCTTTTTGGTTTCATGTTTTGAGAGATTGGATTACTTTAGGAGTCAGTAGTGGAACGAACGGGAACTATTATCCAAAGACGGTTCTTAAGCAGTTACATGGACTTTTGATGGATTTAGGTTGGGGATTATGTGATTTGATCAACGTATTAAATCTGAGTAGTTGAGTTGAGTAGTAGCACCTAAATTTACTTAACTTAACTCGAGTAGCCAAAATCGCTACTTAACTTACAGTATATTCGCCAAGTAATCAAGCATTTAACTACAGGCAAACCCTCGATACAAGGATACTCGATATAAGGATAACTTCGGTTATATCCTTAGAGATTTGGGTTCGAGATCTTTTTTTAAGAATATTACCCTCGCTATAAGGATATCCTTAATTATATCCTTAATTATATCCTTAATTATATCCTTAATTATATCCTTAATTATATCCTTAATTATATCCTTAAAAGAATTCGGCCCCGAACACTTCCTTGCATCGAGGTTCTCCTGTACTACTCAAGTACGGTAGTACAGACTATATCGGCCCGAGTCGCCGTATCGCCCCCGGCTACCCCGGCGGTCTTGCCGGCCATCGGCGCGACGGCTTGTCTTGTCCTATTCTAGTTATATTAGCTTGGAAAAATCTATAAATACTGGCTCTAAGAAGCACTTGTAACGAGTGTTTATTAAGCTAGGGAGTTGATATATTTAAAGGATAGAAACAAGCTTTTAAAGAAGACTTTGAAGGCAATAAGGCACTGAGGATTTTATATAGTCACGCAGTAGACAAAAAAAGTGGCGGGCTTGTGCTGACCTCTAGAAAAGAGGTATACTCTAAAGATAAGTATAGCTAAAGACAATAGCGCCGTAAAAATAGTAAAAGAATACTAGATTAAATAGATTCGACTATTTAATATCTATTAAGGTTCTTAGAGATTTTGAATTAAGCGTTATTGTAAAATATTACCTAAAGTCTAGGTAATGATTTTTTGTTTTCACTTAGGTTCCGCCACTTATTTTGTCCACCGCGTGACAGTCAAACCTGGATACAAGCATATGGTCGGGGTCAGATTTTTCAAGCATATAAATTTAACTGAGGAAATTCTTATAGCGAGGGTACTTTGGTCGTAAAAAAAGATTAAGGGCCTAAATTCTTAAGGATATAACCGAAGTTATCCTTACCCTGGCCCTCATCCTCTTGTAACATCTCCGTGAAGCGAATTTGAGTGCCTTGGTGAGGTGGTTGAAGTTGTCGACAGATGGAGTCTCGCAGTTGGCTGAGGGATTCAGTTCAAAGATCGTGTATGAACCATCCACAGTAAAATGTTTCACCGTGGGAGTTCGCCACGAAGCCGCTGAAGTAATGGCAATTGTATTGAATTGCTCGAACTTCGGGTGGTGTAGAAGGTACAGTTTAATTGGATTAGACAACTGTTGCTCGTCTTAGAAATGGAGATAGTGGGAAAGATCAACGCACCTCTTTTGTCGAGTGCCAGGTGCTGGACTCTTCTTTGCTTTCGATGGAACTCATAGTTTCTTTCTTTAGCTTTTTTCGATGTACTGGAGTGAGTGATGTATACTGAGACTGAAACCTTGGGGCGGCGAAGTTTGTGAGCAATTGAGGCTGAGGTTGTTCGTCAAAAGTGATGGAGTGAAGTTTTTGTATCAAGAACCAGCATTCTTTTTGTACCCCATGCGCTCCGTTTCTCGAGAAACGTATTTGAACAAAGTGACGTCCTTCTTTTGCTTCGCTGGGCGGAAACCTGAAGCTTGCTCTTTCGTACGCAGATTCCGGGACTTGAGTACTTGAGTACTTGAGTCAGACTATTGGGGAAGGACAAAGCTGAAATAGTGCCTGGACAGGGCAGATTTTCTTATCGAGTGCAATAGAGGTGGAACTCTGCATATAATTGAAATGGAAGGCTCGTAGGATGCAAAGTTGTTTTGACAAAGTGAAGTGTTGTGACACAGTGAGACTTTGGATTACAAAAGTGAAGGTCTTCAAATTCTAACGGATTCCAGCTTGGCTTGGTTGGCAATAAGAATAGGAATTTTGGATTGTATTAGATCACCAGTAAACTATGAGAAATCGGATTCAGCTATAATATACCATTCACAAACCAGTAAACTCCCGACCAACAAAGCCCCATGTTACTAGCACAATATACTTTTGAACTTCTCGCATAGTAACCGGAATTGTTCTTACACCACCCTATTTTGACAAGTCTTGAATAGACTTTTCTTGCGACTCAATACTATCCTTCGTGAAAGTTTTCAATTGAGGAGTACTGGGGTGAGTAGGCTCGATTTCGAACTATGATGTTACTATTGAATGTGGATGGTTGACATGGGTTGAATACTGACAGCCCCCACTCGAGTAAGACGGAGAAATTTTGAGTATTCGTGGAAAAAAGTGTGAAGAGTACACCTAAGTTCGCAGTCCTCTTTTCTTACTGTACGTAGCCAGTGGAAAGAATAAGCTTAACTGCAGAATTCCCGATGGAGTTAAATATGGGGTGAAAAAGCTTGGAGAGTTGTTTGTAGACTTCCCAGCTGCATGTAGACCAGGAGACAACAAGTCATGCTGTTGGCTCACATTATGTTACATCATCGCAGCCTATCATCTGTGGTAACCAACCCCAATGAATTGAGTTGGTGGAACCAAGCTGTTGGTATCTAGAGCGGGATAGGCAAATTGGGCAATTATCTCAGCCAACCGCGAGGCGACCCACAGCGGGTGAATAGTAAATACCTCTGGAAAATATTGATACCCTTAATTAAGACGTTTGGCTGTCACCAAAACTGGGATTAAACCTGTCCGCCTGGCCCAGTCAGTTAGCGGCGTTCACCCATAAGCGCCAACACCGCGAAGCTGTTACCACCCTGAAATCCGCGACGGCTACATTCGATAATATTTAAGGTAAGTTTTTCTAGAATTGTTGATGAATAAATGCTAACGATTGAAGTGGTTGAATATACAAAGCGGTCCGAGAGATGTAAGGCCTTGCCTCCGTTGAGCGGGGGTTGGGCCCGAACTCTTTTGCTGCTCCGAGTAACGGTAACGGTATTCAATGGGTTCTCTTTTTTCGCGTTTGTTTATCTTTTTAGATTACGCGAGGTCGGGCTTGGCGTCGAGAAAGACTTAGAGATACACCGCTCTAAATTAAGCCCAACCCATTCACGGTAACATACGACATTATCTCCACGAGTACTTAAGGATTTATCTTGTTAAGTTCTCTTCATATGCAGCATGATAACGTACGGCTTAGTAGTAACCTCTATCTATGTCCCTCTGAAATTGGATAACATGCCGAGAGGGTTAACTTACAGATCCACAATGGTTATCAGAATGCGACTTAATGCCAAGGCGTTTAGCGAGACTCGTTGACTACATAAGGGGGGTTGGTGAAAATTGAGATACACAACTTATATGCCCTCACTTGCCTGGACCCTTGAAACATAATCAACCTATGTCCCGATTTACCATCATGCCTCTACCACCACATATATCCTCTGTTGGGGGTGGCGGTAACCGTGCTGCCATATGTGACAAAATAGACCTCACGCCATTGGAGGAACGTCCCCTCCACTAAATTCAACAAGGGCAAAATCACTTCAAATTCTGGACGTAAGAGTGTGTCAGGAAAACATTCATTCATCAATCATGTTGCAAGTGTTATGACCAGGCGATCAACTAGATGGGCAGGCATCTCTAAGCTCTAGCTTAACTACTTATTTTCATGCCTTCTCCACACTCTCGATCCATTCATCAACAGTCAAGACCCGAGCAAAAAGTGGCCAAATCAAATCCGTAGCAGCATCTTTCTGCTCAATACTGAAACCAGCAGTAGCATCTTTCAACAAAGTGACATTGAATCCCCTATAAGTCTCAACCATTAATATCTCTCTATGAAGAGTGAAAAAGTAGGCAAAACTTACATTTCATAAGCATATCTAGCCGTACTTTCCAAGCAAGTATTCGCCGTCATGCCACCCATAATCAAATTCTGCATACCCCTTTGTCGCAACTGATACTCCAAATCCGTATTTGCGAACGAAGAACTACACCAGTGCTTACTCACTATCACATCACCTTTCTCAATATCCGGTTCGAGACCTGAGTAGATCTCTACGCCCCAGCTTCCTTTCTCGAAAATTAATTCCTCTTTTTGGCGTTGTTGTGTGTTTGTAGGGTGGATCCAGCCTGCAATGAAGCCAGGTCGAACTTGTTGGTGGAGAGCGTAGAAGATGGGGATTTGATTGGTATGTGCGTATTTGACAAGTGTTTGGAGATGAGTGATGGAGTTTGTTGCTGCTAGGCTGGAGGCCAGCATGTGGTTCATTTTTCCGGAGGGGTGGAGGAAGTCATTGTAGGGATCAATTATGATAATGGCGGTGTTTGCCGGTGCAGTGGACATTTTGTTGATACTGTAAGATTGGTATTGAGGACTGTGCAAGATGTTGATATGAAGGATGCTTTCTGTAATGAAGTGAAGTGGTGTAATATATATACTTGCTGCTCAAACCATTTTAGTAATGATTGAAACGTCTGAATATATCCCTAACTAGGGAATTGAGACACTTGTTGCACAAACGCGCGTCAGCAAGATGCATGCGCCGATACATAAACACCGACGACGGTAGATGAAAAGAGACAGCTTATTTTCTGGGAAATCCATATATTACGATCTATCGGGTCAAACGGCAGATCTACCTGCCACCATGTAAACACGACATCTGCATACTGGTAAGAGGTGCTTATGCAATTACTGATCCCTTTCCTGTGTGCAGTCCCTAACTCCGAAATTAAGCGAAAGACTCGCAACTTGAAATAAGCTTTCTACCATCAACAAGCAAGAAGACCCCGTGAGTTCAAATAATCAGTCAGCTGATACTTCTCTATTATACAAGTAAAGAAACGCATGTAATGCTGTGTTAGATCTAACGATGTACCATGCTCAAAGAGGATTGGAAGTCCGGTCTTTTGCCATTTTTGACGTTGATTTTGGTTTCTTTTTCGATCCGTTACATACTCACATCATCTCCATGCCTCGACACATTTAACGCGATCTATGAAGACATGAATGCTTTTATAAGCATTTTCGAATCTCCTCTGAAGATATCCAATTTAACAAAAAAGTCTTTAAAAACAGACATCCCTCTCGACTCTCAACCACCATCAAAAGGCCCCCTCGACCCAGCCGTCACTCCAAGGCCCATAACAAACCCTCAACATATTCCCTACAATACCCTTCATTCCCAGACTTCCAAGGCCTCCTCTAACCTCAACCATCTTCTCTATCCCCCTCAAATGGACCACAAACTCGCTCTTACAAATTATCTCCCTCACATCAAAATACAACAACACAAGCGCAACAACAATCATCTCATCACTAGCCTGTTCTTCCGTCGTTCCCATATTCATCATCTCATTCGCATGTTTAATAGTCTGTAACTTGTACCACGTAAGTCCACCAGGATCCTTGAGTGGTTTCCGACGGTTCAGGTGAACGGCTGCTGCTAGAAGTGTGGCGTAGAAAAGGGGTGGGTGAGAGATGGCGAAGGGGAGCCAGGCGAGACGAGGGGAGGAAGGCGTTAGTGTGTTGTCTAGGTAGCTGAGCCAGGGGGCGAGACGAGCGATGACTGTTGCACATGATATGAGTTTGAGGCATCAGAATATCGGAACTGAGACACTTACAGTAATGAATGAGGAGTTCTTTTGGCATTGGTTCGTCTGGTATACTCGGTAAAGTGTAGTATTGAGTTATACCACCTGGAATACGGATTTTCTGGTTCGAAAGCACACCACTTGTGACGGTGGGAAACCCCGAGGGGAAATTCTTTGGACACCTGAAGAATGTAGAGGCTAAGCCGTAGTTTTGTGACGGAAAGTAGGATTCGTCGCTTGAAAATTCGAACCCGAACGAATAAGCACCTCCAGATAGTATGTCATCATGGAAAGACTTAGAATTAAGCGTATCAGAAAGACCAGCTAATTGGTTGATCGACTCCGGACTGATAGGAATTGACTGCAAGTTCGTGATAAGCCGTCGATTCGTGACTGAGCTTCGTGCGGCCTGGGTAACGCCGAGGGTGTTGGAGACACTATAAGAGCATCAGTGATCAGTGATCCCGCAAAACAAACTAGGATAATACATACCTCGACTCCAAATATCGGCAAAGCTGGGGTATACCACGATCACGACAATCCTTACAAGGGGAGAGGCGATCACACTTCTTCTTTCGTCGATGACACTCTGTACAAGAAACAGGAACACGTTCCCTCTTCGACGAACGAGTTTTGGAGTAGGAGACTTCAGCCATAATTTAGAATTCAAAGCTTACAGGCAGATATCTCTTGGTTATTCGAGTCAATATTTCAGGAGCCGTTCCTTTCTTAAATCCTTGACAAGTTCCAGAAGTAACCTCTTGCTTGGAAATCTCCCAAAAGAAAGACACGGCGACAACTACAAAGTATCTGCAGAATGCGATGCTGACCAATATTCTCATAAGTTCTTTTATCGCTAAGGTGCGACTCTTTCCAATACTCGTTTATTCCCGGCTGAAACAAGCCGTTGAAGATATAAATTTGATGATTACTAAACATTTGCTGCGTTCGGTCCGCAACCCCAACACAAATAGTAATCAACAGCCAATATCATTTATGAAGTTGATAGAGAACGAAAACATAATGATTAAATGACGTAAGACCGTATTGTCGTCCTGGGTACACCTACGCGGAAGCTATTAATCGCATGATTTCTCGAATAATCAACAAAAGTTCTACAATACAACGACTGGAGAAAGATAAGTTGATTAATAAAAGTATATGCTAGTTTGATGACTAGCATTGATGCTTTGAACATATATCGACTATTCCACAAAAACTAGGCTACATTACCTGCCAGCAACTCATTGGCATCAACAACAGATGCACCAAGAATTAGAAAAATGTAGTAAATACATCGCAACGTACGTTCCAAATGCCCAAAACTTGAAACACCATCAAAGTCAACTTCACAATTTCTCGGTAGATCCCGCTCAATAAGACAGACCACCATTGGCTCCAACAACGTCCTTCTCTGCGCTGTATCTAAACTCCAATCCAGTATTGGTGTCATTAGGCTTCATTCTGATAGAATAATCTCTCGATATCGACATCGATCGACTAAGCTCCTTATCAGTTTGACGCCTATCTAGTTCTGCCTCAACATTCCTTCCCCATTCCCTGACCTTTTCATTGTCCTGTTCCATATTTCTCGCTCTTCTTCCGCCGTCGCCATTCTTGGGAGTTAGAGACGAAGTGCTGATGGTTGAGTTGTTTCGGTTCTTCAAACTGCCATTCATGTCTACGTCTTTCTCTTTTCCTTTCCATGATCCGACTTTCTTTCTTTCTTTCTTCCTCTCCTCATCGCTTGCTGTTCCACCACTCCCTCTCAATAGTGACATGTTCTTATTAGGATCATCGTTCATAATATCATCTTGTGGCTCTTCTTCGTCTCTCTCAACGCCTTCAGGGATTGGCACCATAGCTCGCTTGCACCAGATATGGCGTGCTGATTTCCAGTCCAAGCCTTCAATGCACCCTCCTTTGACAGAGACTACATCCTTTCCAGGTGTGGAGTGAATGAGACGGGTCCCACATGTTTTGCAAAAGTAGCTTTGACAGGTTAGCCAAGTACCTTTGTTGTAAGACAGGACATAGAGAGTTGAAATAAGGTTTGTATCTCCTTGGTCGCTAAAGTGGAGGCAACAAAGAGAGTGACAGATGATTGGCTTACCAATTGAGAATGTGACCTGAAGCAGTGGGGCGCCTGTGATATAAACATCAGCAAGAATACTTCTCTCTCCAGTTTGTGGGGAAGTGGAAGGACTAGCTCGTGACATCGTGTAACCCTGCAGGTGCAGGTGTACTCTCGTTGTTGCGCGACTAAGGTTGGAGTGATGAGGAGTGATGACGCGCCTACGAGTACAAAGGTCTCGTAATTTTATGAAGATATGGGATTGGATAGCTGCAAGGTCAACTTACGAGTAGCAAGACATCAAGGTCTTTGATGGGAGTGGAAACTTGGGAAATATCGCCGAGCAGCCATACGCGGAGGAGGATTGGCGCCTACACTCATCGCAATGACAGATGTAGACAGCCAGCGGCTTGGGCAGCGGTGTCTTGAAGGTAATAGCGCCGCACTGACAAGCGACGTTCATGACGGCGAAATTGAAACCGAAACCGACTAAGAAGTGAGCTAGCAGCTAGCGCAAGATTCAGCAATAGTAGCAAGCTAATCTTCTAGAGAGGAGCAACGTGGTTGGATTGTTTTCGAATGCGAGTGCAAACATGAGTAGCTGGAGTGTGGGGTGGTTTGGTGGTGTAGGTTGATCTGAACTGACAGCGTGGAGTGGACTGTGGAGGAGAGTGAGCGGAGAGGGAGAGTGAGCGGAGAGCTCAGAGTGGCAGGAGTGAAGGAGAGAGCTGAAGATGACTGCAGGTGGGTGCGGGGTGACAAGACCACGTATTGGTGACTGGGTGACACTCGAAGAGACCCAACCAAATGGCAGGTCGGCCCGCGATTAGCGATGAAGATAAGCAGTATAAATACATAAATAGTAGGAGACTAGACTAGGTAGGTAGGCTAAGCTATAGGTAGTAATTGGTGTAACACTGGAATAGTTGGACATCAACTCATCATGCATAGGCACAGAAACCTACAGAGGTAAGGTTTGGTTGGAGTGGGATTTAGAGAAGAAATTGTGCTCTAAATTATACACTAAATACCAAGTCATTAATCGTCAGTTTGCTTTTAAATATTACATCTTCCTTGTTGCGCCGTCATGGAAATACCTCCTTCTGATCATGTTATGAGTTATGAGTTATTCAACTCCGTCCTCCCACCAGCTGGTCACCACTTTTTCGAGCCTCATTCGAATTTGAGGTTGCAATGCCCTCCTCTGCCCTGCGCTGATCGTTTGGCCCGGAAGAATGCTTCGCTGGATCGAAAACATATATTGGAAATTCCAAGAATATCGTTCGTTTCAAGATAACAGGCATCTTCTCGTATAACTGAGGAGGAAATGGAATCAAAATGCTTGTACGCTGCAAGTATCGTGAATATGCCTCCCAGTTGTTGTTCTTCTCATATCGTTTCTTGGCCCCTGGTCGTTCCTGAAGGGACAGGCCAGAGATAAACATGAGTAGAATTGTGAGTAGAAAAGGTCCCAAGATGCTGGCATACAAAGCATGATATGCGTGACCATCAACAAACCCATCGGCCGCAGGCGAAACACACATCATGAAAATGCCTGGATTGTCAGAAGAATGAAAAATTGGGGGGCAAGAGGACTCACCAAATTGAATAATTATTTCGCCAAAATAATTTGGATGCCTCGACCAGTAGAAAAATCCCGTATCGCAAATAGCCTTTTTGTCTGGGTTCTTAGATCTGAAGATGTACTTTTGCGCATCACTTCCAGACTCCAGAATCAGACCAATTCCATACATAAGAACTCCTGCGATATCTCTTCCTGTCCCAAATGCAGGTTGTGGAAATCGAGTGACGCGGGGACAGTTCAATATGGTAACGGGCAGCGAAACTGTCCAGACCCATATCATCTGAAAGACCCAGAAGCCTAGGAAAGGAAAGAATTTTTCCCGCTTGTCGTCAAATCGATCGTCTTTTCCTGTTTTGAGGATTCGAAAGAGGAGGAAAGCCGACAGTCGGAGACCCCAGACCATAATGAACAGCGAGGCAACGATCTGCCTAGTATCATGATGACCACTGAACGAGAGTGTTATGATGGCCAGAACTACAAAGTTGGTTCCACCGGCAAAATCTGCAACGAGTTAGCTGTGTCGTCCGATCAAGGTTGGTCGAGGAAACATACCAGTGAGCTTGTCGAATTTCAATCGCCATGCTATAGCAAAGAAAAAGAGCTGATATGCGATGGTAATTAACAGTGTGATAGTTAAATAGTAGTTGTCTAATACGTAGACCTCCATTTTGGCAGAGGACCTGGTGCTCTCGGAAAAGTGGGATTTAGGACTTTTAAACTCGAGTAAAAGAGAGGTCTTCTGATGGAATATATAGGACGTGACACTGCAGAAGAACTGTTGCAATTACAGTTGTCGTCAGCCCAGCCGCTGGACACCAGAGACTATCTTCTATACGTCCGGACGAGCTGTTGTCCTACCTTTCGAGTACTATACTCATGATCTGTAGTCGGTATGGATTCAGTGCGAGTACTACTAGGTAGTCTCGTGAGTACAGCCCTCAACAAACCTTCCGGAAGGTTTCTGAAGGTTCTGAAGGTTCCCGAAGGGGCCGAAGGGGGGTGCGGGAAGAAGGCGTCATCGAAATCATAAGTGTGGAATAATGTTGTTCCGAGTCAGATGGCCTTAGTCATGTACCCAGGTACCTAGGTACAGTACTCGAGTACCTACAGGCTACAGGGCCAGAGGGGCTGGTCGGTCACTGGTGGTCACATCTCGTTCTACCTAAGCGTAAACCTTCTCAATGATTTTCTTAACGATCTTCAACGTGCTTCATGGTTGATCCTTGGTCTCGTTTCCCTATCTGAGTCTATCACTTTTTAGTATGGCCGAGTATGGCTTACTTCGAAGTAAGATCTGGATCATCTGGCTGGATGCTTGCCGAAGAGGATACTGGTATCCATCTGGCTGCGGGCAGTAGTTAACTACTAGTACTCGTATGGAGTCAACGCAAGCATTCGCCATCCATCATAAAGTCCCTAGGGCTTAGACTAGGGAAGTCAGGGTTGACAGTCATACGCCCCTCCTACACCTGCTACAGTACAAATACACTACTCTGCGCCCATCATGCCATCCTTCACACCATTTCCCATCTGGGCTCTCTTGGGATCTCGAACCAAGACTGAGCGTTTTGCACGAATCCTCACAAACTTCCAGATTGCCGAATTAGGCCGGATACGGAATAGGTACGCTCCGTGGTGTTCCGTTTCATTCGTCGATGGGCATGGCAATGGGCATGGCATATTTGAAGCCTTTGGGGTAGCGGATATTGGTAGCGGATGTTGGTAAACCGAACGAAACTGAACGAAACATTGTCATGGACAACAAAATCTGACGTTCTAATAATACAACAATACCTCTAAATACCGGTACTCGTACGAATCAAATCATATTCCTCTCCACTTGAGCCTCTTCGTCTTACTAGTGACCCCAGGACCCAGGTTCTACTTGTAGAGGTACGAATCTGTTGTTTTAGGTTTTCCACAGGAGATCCACTCTCAGTGGGGGTAAATCCTGTGACTGGACGCCTCAATCTCAGGGGCTCGCTTGCTTGGGGTCGAGCTTAATGAAACCACGAGAGTTTGAAGTTGCCCTCAAACATCACGTTTTGCCCCCATCCTGCTGACTTTCGTCAATTATTCGGCGCATGAGACTGCCATGAGACGATGTTGGCGACAGTCGGCGAACCCATCACAGGTGGTTCGTTGCATCGCCAATCTCATCCCATCGCTGCAGCATGGCTATGAAGTGGCTCCTAACCGTCTTGGCGAGTGCCACTTCGTGGGCTTGGTATCACGAAACGCTTTCTATGCGTGGGACTGCTAAATTGGATTCCCATTTGACTTCTCTTTCTCATCCCATCTTTTTCTCGTGCTTCTGTTATTGGTGTTCTTTGTGAAGCGTCACTCCTTTTTGCGCGGCCTGTTCCATTCTCCGATCGAGCGCCAATGCATTTATGCACGGATTAGATCACATCACCTGTTTCTGTTCCTTCGAGGTTGCCTTCCACCACGATCTTTCTCAACTTTAATCGTCTTCTCTTCTCCAGCTGCCGGTCACGCTCCATTACGAACGAACACTTTCTTTGATGCATACGGCTGGTCTGTTGGATACACTTATTTTGCGCTTGGGTCGTAACGATGAAGAATATTACGAAGTTATCGACGCTGGTGATTGCTGGTGTGGCCAGTGTGAGGGGGATGCAATCGAACAATAGAGTACACGCGAACAACGGCCGGGCGAAGGCGAGAGATGTACAAGTTATTCGGATAGGAGGGTATGAAATGCCGATTCCAGGTGAGAGGTTCGGTCGTTGCCCTCCAAGCAGACACATCTGTAATAATACTTGAAATCGTCTCGGACGATCGCATTTATTAATTTGAGAGGGTTTGAAGATATATCGAGTATGATTCTTCGAAACCTTCTTACAAAAAATATGCGATTGTTCTAGATCATTTTATGTATTATACCTTGGGCAAAGCAGGAGAGCAATGATCGAGTCTGCTACCTACCTACAGTAGACGACGCTGACGTTCAAGTAGTGGAAATGGAGGAAACGCAGATCAAATAACTGCAGCGCCAGCCGGTTCTACACCACTTGCGGCGCAACCAGGAGGCGACCTGAGGTTTACAGTTGGGCTTAACAACAACAACAAAGATTCGATCGTAGTGGTTATTCCGGGGGCGAATGACAAACATATAATACCACCACCAGCAAAGCATGTCAATAATCCAATCAAGCAGCAACCAGCACCAGCACCGGCACCAGCACCGGCACCAGCACCGGCTCCAGCTCCAGCTCCAGCAAAATCTTCAAACGAAACCGCTGGAGGAAATGGAAATGGTGCTGGTGCTGTTCCACCTGCTCCCGCGAACGGAGCTCAGCCGTCGAGACCACTTACAACCGATGTTCTCGTCAGTCAAGGGCCAGGTAAGGGATTTCGTCAAGCCATCACTTAAGATTCATGAACTGACAGTCAACTTTAGCTGCTGCTAGTCCAGCCCCAGTCGCCGCCGCTCCAGGTAAGTCGGCTTATTTGAATTTGTAAAAGTTGTAAAATACTAACTGAAAATAGGCGTGGGTTCAATGCCAATGGGTGCCCCTGGACAAGTTGTACCAGGAGTAGGAACTCTCACGCCAGGTGGAGCATGCGATTGTAGTTGTTTCTGTGGTGTTGGATCATTCCCCAACGGGGCCAACGTCGCCGGCACCGGATCTATGCCAAATATGGGTGCAATGCCAAATCCAAATCCAAATCCTGCTCCTGCTCCTGCAAAGGACAACCCATCAACGCTCACTACTGCTGCTATTGTCCAACAAGGATCTCTTGCACCTGTTCCTCAAAATGGTGCGGTCGGCGCTCCGGCCCCTGCACCAGCACCTGCGGGTGAGCCTTCGAAACCTCTCTCTAGCCCACCTCCAGGTATGTGGCACCTTCACAAGTCTGAATATACACATATGTATTGTCTTTCTCTCTCATATGTACATACTGACATAAAATTTGAACCAGCTCCTCCAGCAAACGCAACTGCAATCCCAGAACCTCCAGCGGCGGCAAAACCAAACGCACCGAATGTAAATGCACCAGCTATGACTTCGAGACCTCCTACATCCGAGCCCGCCAAAGCAACACCAACTCCTCCTCCACCACCTCCTGTTCAAGCACAACCTGTGCAAGCCCCAGCTCCAGTTGCAGTTCCGGCAAAGCCAAATGCACCAGCTCCACCACCACCTGATGCTCCAATCAACATCAGCACGTTCACGCTCGCAAGTACTCTGCAGTTAGGAAGCTTGGCCACGCCAATGCCTGCACCACCAGCTAGAAGATGATCTGATTTATGAAAAGAGTAGAGTGGGGGTTTTCCTTGTGTCCGAAATACACCGATAATATTAGACAAAAACGGTGGAAATATGTGTATCTTCCAGAATAATACCATGTAAGCGTTTTACGTAACCTTTCCTTTTTCCTTTTGTTTTCAAACCCGAGCTGGGAAATGAGCGTGGACGAGATATGTATATATAGACAGAGGACGGGTCCAGGCGACGCGGAGCTCTGGTGTAGGGATAGTGAACCTTCTTTTTTGTATATACCATTCACTTCTGAATCAAGAGTCCCCAAAATAAAATCTCTCATTATCCTTTGGGTCTTGTTTTCAAGGCGCTATCTGAAGTCATTGCTTTGGATTGGGTTTGGGTTTTGATTTGTGGTGACGATGATCCCTCATTTTTTTGTTGTGAAGACGTGTTTTCCTTTGAAGCTTTCAATGCTTCCAACTTCATCCTCTTTGCTTGTCTTTTGCTTATCTGTGGTGTTCCTTCAACGGTCGTCTCCGTGGCTTTTCGTTTTGCCTTTCCTTTCGCCAATTCTTTTCCCCCTTCCTTCTTTTCCCCCACAGGTCGCTCTCCACCATTAACGACATCAATGACCCCTCTAAATCCACTTCTTTTAAGTCCTTCGTTGACAACAACACCCCTCGGGTTTACTCCCAAAGCCTCCAACCCCCTCTCTCTTCCCAGGCCCCAAACTCCCAATAAATTCAACACATCAGCCGGCGCCCTGACAGCAATCACATCCGTAGCCTCACTACTAATTACGATTCCTCTCCCCTTCGTCCCCCTGATAATCGCCATGGCATTGCTTATAAAATTTTTCCTTGCTGCTCCATCGCCTTGTACTGCTTGCGCATAATTAATCTCAAATCGCACTCCGCGATTCACAGCTGTCATAAGCGGTTTAGGCTTAAAATGGTAACTGAATCTCTGCGTTAGATCAAGCGAGATAATGCTAATCTCGGGCATCGTCAGACAGGCTGAGAGGTATGCCTTTTCGGTTGTAGGGCGTAGGGCGAGGATGTCGTAGGATTGGGAAAGAGCTGTTAGACGAGGGTTTTGAGCTGGGTCGGAGAGGACAAGGGTACAGCGGCGAAGGACTGTTATTTTGGAGGGCGTTTTGAGGATCGACGGGAGGGGAATGGTGTTTGTTATTTGGGATGGGAGGGAAGAAGCGTTGTATACTTGAGAGAGGGCGAGAGTGGTGTAGCCTAGAGAGGCGAGAAAGGTAATTGTTCGCTCAAGCTCGGGAGTGGGCTCAGAAGATAGACATGGTATGTTGAGATCATAGGACATGATGGCGGCGGAAGTGATATTATTATCGTTCTGGCCTTGGTTGTGGGTTGCGACGCGCCGGCGCAAAATTGTACAGGTATTTGGACGGGTTTGGAAAGGCTGAGAGGAAGATTCAAGGCTGAACGTGGAGTCGACGAATTTTTAATAAATCGCCTGGTCACGTGCGCGATGCCCTCTAGATACCTGGACCGCTGTAGGCCAGCTCCAGCTTGGCGGGGGTTAGAACGTAGAGGCACGTGTGCCAGCCTGTGCAGCCGCCAGCGGAGCGGCTCCGGCAGCTGCAAGGACGAGGCTGGAAAAGCCGAGACTGGAGCTTGATCAACCAAATCCACGTCCTCAACACCAAACCTACGACCTTCCATCAAGATAGTTTGCGCCCTTCCCATCTACACCAAACCATACCCATCTCTCCATCGCATCGCTTTTGTGTATCCTCTCAATTGGTCTGCGCAGCTCCACCTCTACCTTCAACCCATTTTAATAAACCGCGCGCACCACCCAGTACTGCCTCTCCTACCATCTTCAAGATGTCTGGCATCGACCAGCGCGAGCTGGATAGCCGGCTCAAGTCGCTTGCCAAGGCGGTCGCAGACAAAGAGCCTGCGGATGTTGTTACGGCAATTCTGGAATCGTTGAAGAAGGATGTGGTTCCAACAGAGGACCTGCTTCGGGTATGGCTTTCTCCTTGTTATGCACATTCCACAAGGCGCATTGCATGCATGCCTTGAAAGGTGATGAGGCTAACGAACCGCTGCCTAGTCGACGAAAGCTGGCATGATAGTGTCTAAGCAAAAAGGAAACTCCAATAAGGATATCGCCAGGCTCGCAGCAGACATCATTTCAAAGTGGAAGAGGATAATCGGCCAGAACAAGCAGAAAACGATGTCGCATTCTACCCCTACCAACGGGGCAGCTTCATCGCCAGCTCCAGTACCCACCACCACTGAGAAGGGTTTTACTGGTGATATTTCAAAGCGACGATGGAATAACGAGAAGGTCGATATCAACCGAACTGGTAACCCTCCACGCGATAGCTGCATCGGTCTTATGTTCAATGGCATTGCATTTATGTCTTCTGAGCCTGCAGTCCAGATCCTTATTAAATCACAGCAAGTTGAGCAAGCCGCGTGGGATATTTTCAAGGGCGACACCCCGGAATACCGAAGTAAACTCCGTTCACTTTTCCAGAACTTGAAAAACAAGGACAACCAGGAGCTGAGAACAAAGATCTTTTCGGGAGAAATTACGGCCAAGAGCTTTGTCACCATGACTGATGATGAACTGAAGTCGGCCAAGAGAGTTGAGGATGATAAGTCTCTCGAGCAGGAAAATCTCCGAAAATCCGAAGTACCCACCGCGAAGAAGAGTATTAGTGATGCTTTGAGATGCGGACAATGCAAGCAGAAGAAAGTTAGTTATAGTCAAGCTCAGACTCGAAGTGCAGATGAACCGATGACTACCTTCTGTGAGTGCACAGTTTGTGGTAACCGTTGGAAGGTACGTTCTTATCTACCATTTCTGATTTCAAATTCCCTAACAATTATAGTTTTCTTGAGCTTTGCCTGCGAATTGATGATGTTGCTGCATAATTTTCAGAACGATTTTACTTCTCGTGTTCTTTTGAGGATGGATTTGGTGTTAGGGTTGATCGCTGCATGATGATGCTAGATCTTTTTATGATGAGTCAAAAGGGAGAGCGAGGTGGATAGAGCCTCATGAGCTCCGTGTGCATTTCTACCGAGTTCGTCTATGAGCTTTTTAAGTCTCTCGCGGGATTTGCAACAGAGAAAATACATGTAATCACAATAGGAAGTCGAAATGTTCCATGAAGGTAGATAGTGCAGGTGACATGAGGTCCTGCCTTGTAATCATCCATACTTAGAGCTATACACAAGTTACATTAAGCAATTTTTGGCCCGCAGAAGAAGTATTTGGTCATTCGTGCCACGATCATTTCTCGACTTTCAGCCCTAGTAAATCTACCAAGTCTGTATGCTCGTCCTCTTCGACCCCAAGCTCACCCACTTTCTTCCAAAATTTACTAAGATGCCTTGTCCCACTATCACATAAAATTGTTACCACTCGACTCCCTTTCGGCATCTTGAGAGCTGTAGCAACAGCAGCAACGCAATTGACTGCGCTACTGCTTCCAACAAATATGCCATCCTTTTCCACCAGCCACCTTGCCATTTTCATAGCTTGAGCATCTGTAACCCTGACTGCGTCATCAATCAATTCTCTTCCTGCTTCAAAATTCTCTGTCAAGCGGTTGCAGCCTACACCTTCGACGATGGTATCCACTTGTTGTCTTCTTCTCGTTCCCTCTTTTTCTGTGTTGGAAAACATGACACCGTGCTTAACTTTGTTGTACAAACCACTGCCTTCAGGGTCCGCAAGGACAACTTTGAGATCATCTTCCAACCCCATATCTTGCTTCAAAAACAGGGCAATGCCGCTTATGGTACCACCCGTACCAGCACCGGCAACGAATGCATCAATCTGAAGAACTTGTCAGCATGGATCCCCGAAAAAGATGAAATTGAAATAAACCACGCACCTTTCCACCGGTTTGTTGAAATATCTCTGGTCCCGTGGTCTGAATGTGTGCTCGGTGATTGGCCATAGACTCAAACTGGTCGGCAAAGAATCCCTTGCTGGAGTCTTTACTTGATGCAGTATGTTCTTTTGCTCTTGTCCTTGCAAGATTGACAAAATGCTGAGTGGATGTAATAGGAGCTGGAGTAACTCTTTCCACAGTGGCGCCCAAGTGATGTAGCAAATCAGACTTTTCAGTGCTTTGGTCATTGGGCATACAAATATAAGCCTTGTAACCCTTTGCTCTCGCCAGGGTGGCAAGCGAAATCCCCGTCGATCCAACAGTGCCTTCGTAAATAGTATCTCCTTGTCCAGGCGTCAAAAGGCCTTCCTCTTCGGCCATTTGAATCATATTTAGTGCCACCCTATCCTTAGGACTTCCACCTGCTCCATTGAGAAATTCAGCCTTTGCTAGAATGAGACACCCAGTGGCTTCAGACAAGCTCTTGATTTTGAAAAGTGGAGTATTTCCAATACATCCTTCAATTCCTTCTGGTATTGGTGGAACCGGTAGACCGATCATAGACTGCCTTGCACTTTTTGAACGATCTTCGAGACTCAAAGGAACAGGTAGGTAAGTGCTCCCAGGGCGGGAGTCGAGAGGATTGTTTGGTTGGCCTCTCCGTCTTTGATATCTTCGTTCCAAATCTGGATAAACATCTTTTAGACCCAACGTCAATAAAATTCCGGCCACGAAGGCGACCGCTACGGCTGCGCTGCCATAGGCTTTTGGATGATCGCTCAGAGGCATCATGTCATCGTTGAAACCTCATTTCAAAATTGTTTGTGAAGTTTTTGGATTTCGTAATCCAGCTCAAATTGTTTCATGCACATGATATATGCCTCATCCAATCCACCTGCAATATCGAGAGCTTGGGCCACCTCGAAGCTCTCGCGACCACCACCAAGCTTTGCAATCAGCAGAGAAATATCACTACTTTCCATGGACTCTCCAATTATCTCACGGTTGTTTAGACAACTCTTCACCCACCGTCCATGTCAAGCATTGCGCCCCAGCGCATCACTACAATCGCCCTCCCACCATGCGCGCCGCCAACAGATCAGAGGTATGGCCAGTCGGAGGGGTGTCGAACCGTCGACAGATAAAAATGAGAGTCATTGGCAGCAGAGGATGGATTCATTCCCTGCGGATATGCAAAATGAGTACGATAAATACCCAATGGTGACAGCGAATCAGCTCAGAGGAAGGAGGGAACGTCCGAGGCGGGTCAAAATGTTGACGAGAGACTTTATTGAAGGTAATTAGGTTCCAGAGAGATTATATTCGTCATTTAACCTTCTGGCAGATTCTTTATACAATCCATCGTATGGATACTTTTCGAAACAAGTCGTTATTTTCACACCCGGCGAGCCTTTCACTTTCAATGAACTCCAAGACGAGGCGGAATTCCACCGATTGATGGGTCAGAGGTATACGGAATTTGAGGATAAATTGGATGCAAAGACACCGAACGAGAGTCGACAGCTTTGGCATACGCCTACCGAGCTCTTTCGACCTTACTATGGCGAATCAATTGCTAGATACCTTGTGGAAAACTACAAATTATCGCAATACCCATACCACGATCTCATAATCTATGAAATGGGAGCAGGAAACGGAACGCTCATGCTCAACATCTTAGACTATATTCGAGACACCGAGCCTGACGTCTACAACCGGACAAAATTCAAGATCATCGAAATCTCCACAAATTTAGCAAAACTCCAAGCTTCCCAAATGTTACGGAATGCCGATACCAAAGGGCACGCTTCAAAAGTGGAAATCATAAACAAATCCATCTTCGAATGGGATCAAGTCGTCCCAGAACATTGTTTCTTCCTCGCCATGGAAGTCTTTGACAATTTCGCCCACGACGCAATACGATACAACCCGGCAACCGAAGAACCATTACAGAGTACAGTCCTCATCGACGCCAATGGAGAATTCTACGATTTCTACTCTCCAGTAATCGATCCCGTAGCCTCCAGGTTCTTACGGGTGAGACATGCAGCTACAGCAGGAAGATACCCACATCCTTTGAACCAAAGCAAAATCTTAAGGAGTTTGAAGAATGCCATTCCGTTTACGCCGAATTTGAGTCCTCCGGAATATATCCCTACTAGGCTGATGCAATTTTTTGATATCCTCGCGAAATACTTCCCTAATCATCGGATGGTGACGAGTGATTTCCATGATTTGCCGGATACGATCAAGGGTATTAATGCACCGGTTGTACAGACGAGATATCAGAGGAGGACAGTCCCGGTTTCAACGCCTTTTGTAAGTTTCTCTACACAAAATCATAACTGAATGGTAGCTAATATGAAGTAGGTGCATCAGGGGTATTTCGATATCTTGTTCCCAACAGATTTCTGTGTGATGGAACAGATGTATCGGGCGATTACCGGGAAGCTCACCAGAGTACTTACTCACGAGGAGTTCCTGAGGAGATGGGCGTATGTAGAGGAAACGGAGACGAAGAATGGGGATAACCCTCTTTTGTCTTGGTACAAGAACGCTAGTGTTTTGACGACGGTTTAGTCGAAAATAAAATAGAATACCCGTTCACCTGTCCTTGAGACCTCCATGCGATTTTGGAAATTCATCCTGCAGTCCGTTTGTGTGTACGTGTGTGTATCTTTCACGTAGTCATCATTCTGATCCCCTCATATGATATAGTGCTCTATGTATCTGTGGATAAAATATCTTCAACCTCATCTTTGAGGAAAATCCTCACTTCTTCTTGAACTTACTTCTCATACCCTCCCTACTCAAAGAAAAGCATCTAAATCCACAACACTTGAAGAAACCAAGAAACCACTTCCTATACCAAATATTTCAGGCGGCTAAGGTACGTATATAGAAACCAGATCTCTGAGTCTGAGTCCCTTTAATCTTTGGACTTATGTGCCTGGCAAACAAATTCTGTTTTACTTACTAAATAGTCAATCACTCTTTGAGAGACTGACATGACAGTAAGAGAGAGAGAGATTGATCTCTTGCTAGAGTTGGGGATTCTGATTGATGACTAAATAAAGATGTACTGTGCTTTTATGTGTTTTATATATATATTGGTTATAGGTTTAGAGCGTTATTTTCATTATAATTTTATTTTATTTTTATCTTGTTGAGAAGTAGATGATGTAGATAGATCTTTTTAATGGGATATTGTCTTGGCTTTAAGGGGGGGAGGGTGGTATTTGTGTATAGTGGGAAGTTGGGGAGGGATGGGGTGTTTGAATGGGTTGTGCCATTGTGAGACAAGGATAGAGAGATGATGAGTAAACATTAAGGGAGTAAATAGTGTGAGAGAGTGGCGCTTGGTAAATAAAGGAATAATGGTTGTAAATAGGTTTCTTTAGAAATTGAGATGATAAGTAGGTTATAGTTAGGTAGGGGTATTTGAATAGGTTGTGCTATTGTGAGACAAGGATAGAGAGAGAGATGAATAAACACTAAGGGAGTGAATGGTGTAAGAGAGTTTGATTGTTGCTTGGTGAATAAAGGTATGATGGTTGTGAATGGGATTCTTTAGAATTTGAGATGACAAGTAGGTTATAGTTAGGTAGGGGTGTTTAAATAGGTTGTGAGGTGAGAGTAGAGGATAGAGAGATGAATAAATACTAAGGGAGTGAATGGTGCGGGACAGTTTGACACATGGTGAATAAAGGAATGCTGGTTGTAAATAGGATTCTTTGGAATTTAAGATGACAGACAAGTAGGTTATCATGATAGTAAGTTGAATGAATACTCCCTTGATTCACTTTGATGATTGTACTAAATTCAAGTAAGGTGGGGACTGGGATATAAGTAGGGTGGGTGGTGATTGTATTTCTAAGTAAGACACTGCTATGATACTATGATACTATGAGTTGAGTTGAGATAAACATGATATTCATGAATCCTAAGTATCTACTTCCATCACAAATTTCCAGATTTAATTTAGGACTCCCAGTTCCCCTGTGATTATCATAATAGGATTTGGAGGTAGATTTTTTTCATCTCCATTTTATATCAACCTCCTTCTTTATTTTGGGTTTCTGGGTATAGGTTTATTTATTTCAGTTCTCTGTTGTGAATTGTAATATCTGACTTTATGTTTATTATATTTAGGAGCCCAACTTAGAGTATACACCAAGTAACCACGGTAAAGTACCTCCCATATAATAATTTCTCAACAATTAGCAAACATAACTGTAAATATCTCAAGACATCGTTCCCATATGTCCCATTCCTATTTCCAACATCCAACATCCTCCCCAATCACACTCATACTCACACAATCACACTCACACAAAAAACCTCTCATTCCCATTCTCACTCCCAACAAACAATCAAAGAACCATCACATCGAATCCCCCATCCTGGGCCATCCATCAACATCCACCTTCCAACATCCTCCCCAATCACAGTCACACTCACACAACAAACCTCTCATTCACATTCACATTCACATTCACATTCACATTCACATCCTCATCCTCATTCCCATCCTCATTCCCAACAATCAAACAACCATCAAACATATTAAATCCCCCATCCTGGGCCATCCATCAATATCCCCCCTAACAACACAAACACAAACACAAACACCAAACCAAAGAAGACTTTATGATTATGTGGGAATACATATGCATATCAAGTCCTCCATAATCCATAATCCGTAAACCATAATCCAACAGAAAATACCTATCTGTTTGTTTCCGTTTCAAGACAATCCGAGGTCCAAAAAAGTTCGATAGCTAAAAAGTTCGATAGATACTCGAGTAATGCATAAATAAAAAAAGAATAAGAATAAGTATAAGTATAAATAAAAAAAATAAGTATAAGTATAAATGAATGAATAAATAAATCCCCCCACGCGCGCGTGCCAGACGTTCGTTCGTTCATTCATTTCAGGACAAGGGGTTGAAGAAAACCAAAGATAATGAATGAATAAACCGAATAATACGGACTCTCCAAAGAAGAGAAGAAAAAAGTAAAAAAAAGTAAAACTCTCCGAGAGAGAGTACGGGTACGGGTACGGTACGGTACGGTACGGTACGGAGGGGGGCACGTTTACAAGAAATCCCCAACAAGTCAAAAACAGTAAGGGTGAGGTGAGTTTTATACAAGGTGTCTCACTCACTCATTCACAATCCATACATACTCTCACGCCACAATCACAATCACAGATTCACAGCATAAAACCAACCAGCCAGCCAGCCTCGATATTGAGAAATAAGCTTTGTTATTTCTGGTAGGTACGGGTAGTTTTAGTAGGGTTAGTACATATACCCCCTACATCACATCTCCCCACATTGTGCAATAACCACATCCAAATTCGGGATTTCCTTCCCGCGATGACCCGTCCTGGTATTCTCCATCTTGCGCACGACATCCATGCCATCCACTACCTTGCCGAAGACGACGTGTTTGCCGTCGAGGAAGGGGGTGGGGACGGTGGTGATGAAGAATTGGGAGCCATTGCCGTTGGGTCCTGCGTTCTGTGTATGTGATGTTAGTTTGATGTTTGATATTTATGAGATATGGGGGGGGGGGGGGATGGAGGGGAAGGAAAGAGGGATGAGAAAAGGGACATACAGCCATAGAAAGTAACCCAGCTTCATTATGTCTCCTCAGAAAGTTCTCATCGTCAAATGTTTTTAGGCCGTAGATACTTGTTGAACCGGTGCCATCTCCGTTCGTGAAGTCTCCGCCTTGACACATGAAGTCTTTGATCTAACACCGCATCGATATTAGCCAGTATTCTCACAATCAAGCAAGTAAAGTGATAAGGATATATTTAGAAGAGGGGAGGGGGGTCAGCTTACGATTCTGTGAAACCTGCTCCCTTTATATCCCTGCGGGCGACCGAGATGGTTCTTCGTCTCGCCCGTACAGAATTGACGGAAGTTCTCAGCCGTTTTGGGGACGACATCGGCGAAGAGTTCGAATTGGATTCGACCGAGTGATTCTCCTATTTGGAATTGAGTGTTAGTTGATTGAGTCTGGGGTGTGTTTGATATTCGAGATTGGAATATCATGTGGATAGAACAGTAGTGAAACGAATTTATGCTCGTCCCTTGATGAGATAATCCCCCGTGGAAGGTCGAGAAGATTAGGATAATAGTGCTTACTAACCTCCAAGAGTGATATCAAAGAATACCCTAAAGTCATCGGGTTAGTAAAGATCTCGTGACAGGTATCCCAAATATGACGGGATGAAACTATCCAAGCTTTAGATATCAAGCAACCGGGCTAAAACATACAGTGGGTTCCCCGAAGCGGGAAGCTGTGTGGGCGCCATGCTTCACCTTTCACTTCTGTACTCAGTACGAGTACCGTACCGTAATTGAAAGGAAAATATTACGAAGTACACACGTACGTCCTTCCAATTCTTTTCGATTCTCGGTCGATCTCACTCGCGGATGTGCAACTACCCGTGTAAAGGAAGATCGGATCCCTTCAAATGCCTAAATTGGACTGACTGGCTGATCTTCCCCAACAACCTGCTCCAGGGGTTTCTGAAATTTGGATAATCGGCAAGCAGCAGAGGAAGTTGAGTGCCGTGATGTTTCTCTCAAATGGTTACTCGTGCCGGGATTTGTAGGGCGTGTGATGAGAATTCTCGCTTGAAGATGATTCTTTGGGTGAGGCCTCGAGGTTCGATATTGACGCCTCATGAGGTCAAAAATTGATCGACCACTAGGGTGGTAGGCCTGAGGTAGGGTGCTGTGAAAAGGGCCGTGCGAGTGGGGTGTTCTTGGGGGGTTGTGGAGGAAGGAACGAGGGAACTGCCCAGGTGCCTTGCTGGACAACGTTCACAACGCAATTAATCTGACAGAAAGGTAGAAACGCTGGCGAGGAGGAGGACAAAAGCTTGATTTTGGCACATGTATGGAGTACACGGAAGGATTCACCACCAAGCATTCACCACCAACAAAATCCCGCCATGATTCTCCCGTATTACTGGAAGTTGAATCCGAAGAATGGGTGGTTTCAAGGAAACTCGTCCAGAATCATTTCAATTCCAACCGGCGATGATTGTCTATTTGGAAACAAATCAAGTATGGGAATTAATATATTTTCTATTATTAGCTGCATGAAGGTGAGATGGACGGTGATGCGGGTTCGCGGGTTCGAGGGTTGCACCGGATTCATGACCTCAGCGGCCCGTACCCTTACTCGGTACGCTAGGAAATACTACTGTAGGAAACACCAACGGACCAACGGGGATGGATTAAGCGTGGAGCGTGTCTGTAGGTTCATCATCACGTTTTCGTCTTTTGGATCAACCCTGTACCTGTAAAGGTACAGTATACGGTACAGTCGTTGCAAGTGTCAGACAAGCTTCGTTGAGCAGCACGTTTAGTTTTCTGCTGCAGATAAATTGACGGTTCATCTGAATCCTTAATTGCACTTAATTGCGCATCGAGTGCAGTCAGTACTGTACTCAAATAAAGTACTTGTAGTACTTCTATTCATGCAATGCGGTGCGGTACAATACAGTTCAGGTGTACTACCTAGGTACTTGACCAATGACCAGGAGTGTCAGTCCAGCAGTCCAGCGTTCCAGCGCGTAGTTTGCAAATGATAAGCTGCGAGCCTGCGCGTCTGCGAAGAGGCGAGTTGGGTTCCAACATCACAAGATTATTGGGTCCAGCGTGGCTTGGAAGCCCCTTTGTTATCAGTTAGACAAAGGACGGACACTGGACACTGGACAGCCTCAACTCCTGATCCATCGTGTTTCTGTGTTCCTGTGTTTCTGTGTTTCTGAGCATCGCATCGCATCGTATCGTATTTTGTGCTGTCCCGAGATCATTTACAATTTGCCTTTTTTCTCCCCACTCGGTGCCCATGGGCCAAAAACTTAGTTTTTTTCTCTTCTGGTACGGTTTACGGTCCAGTACGGAGTAATTGCCAGTTCATCAGGTTATCAGAGACTCCGTACTCGAGTACAGATTCCTTAAAAGTTAAGTTCTTCCGTGTCCGTCCCCCGTCTCCCAGCCTCATAGGAAGGCGGAAGAGCGGCGTATGGAAGACCTCTTGGTATTTGTATACTCGGGTCACACACAAACTATGCTTCTTGCCACCGCCGAGGGCACCGAGGGGTTCGAGTGGGTTCTTATTCATTCTTGGTACAGCGCCAAGCCGAGGACGTCAACGTTGTTTCTGTGTGGCTGGATCATGGATCATATCAAGTGGACGACGCTTCTGAATGCAGCAGGCCGACCTGGCCGATCCAAGAAAAATCCTAATCAAGGTTACGCTAGTGCTGAGCGGCTGGGCTGTCTAGGAAACTAAGCCAACACTAAGCCAACCTGTACGGAGTACTCGAGTATGAAAATTCCATCGATGCCAAAATCCGATCGAGTTGATTCCAATTCAGATGTCAGATGTCAGCTGTTGCGATTGCGATTACGATGGCACTATTGAAGTGATTGCCGAAGAATTCGTTTGATTTTAAAATACTCCGTAGTCCCGAAAAATGTAGATAGTTCGCAATAGTTGTGATGTTGATAGGAATTCATTTGACGGTACCTACACAAGGAGAAATGTACAGGGTCCATCATAAGCTCTACTTGTTTACCGTAGCCGTGCCGAACGATAAAAAGTCAATTTCATTGGGTATGAAGGTTTGGAGATTGTGGACAGTGGACTTCCTGGTTCAGTGATTCAGTGGTTCATTCAAATCTGCCTGGGCTACTGGGCTACTGGGCGACTGGGCGAACTGGGCTGCTGGGCTGCGCTACGAGTACTGGGGCTGCCATCAGCCATCTGCACGCGCAAGCTGTGCTCCAATAATCCCCGGATTCGATAGTCCATCTCACGGGACTGACTGTATTCTACATAATTGTAAGAATTGTCTGACGGAGAAATGTCATATCATCAGCTTCTTAATTTCATACTATATAGCCATTCTCCTACTATTAAAACAATCTCAAAATAATCTCAAAATAATATCAAATTGATAATATCCAACATTCATAGCCGCATTCTCGCTGCATTCTCGCGGCGCTATTATTTGCTGTTGGTGTTGGTTACAACTGCAACTGCAACCGCTACCACTACCGCTTTCGGATCTGCACTAAAACATCACTGAAATCTCACCTGCACCTAACTCCACTTCACGCCTCCACCCGTGGACCTCCACCCACTTCCACCCAACCCACCCGCGCTCTGTCCTCCGATTCCCTCTCTCTTAACAACTTCCTAAACCGCCCTGCCGCCACCAAAACTCCTAATTACTCCTACTAATCCACACAGCCCGTTTTGTCTAACAATATTACGAAACCACACACGAGTGCTCTCTCTTTGCGACCTCTTCAACCGCATCATCCCCCACCAGAGCCCCCAAAGATTCACCACTAAACTTTCTCATCCGAATGTCGTCGTTACGTTACTGAGGTCCACCACTGTTGACCTCCCGAAATCTGACACTGCAAGCGCAAACGCAAACGGCTGCTGCAATTAGCCCGTCGGTCGTTCCTTCCACGCTACGCCGCACCAACACCTGCCCATAACACAGTGACTGGTGGTACAAGACCTCCAGTACAACCTTCAGAATGCCCATCGTAAATCGAGCCGTGGTTGAGGTCTTGCAAGTCATTGAGAGGGGCCTGATTCAAGCACGACAAACACCTTCAAGTGATCCAACTACCATCCCAAGTCAGCCTCCAACAACGACAGCACCACCACCACCGCCACCCACCATGGCTAATACAGGATCTGGGGGACCGACGAGCTCGCCATTATTGTTCTTTGTCGCGCTCGGTTTTGGTGTCGTCTTTACGAATCTTTGGTAATCACAATTACAAACGATCCAACATGTAGATGAAATGGCTAACATCGTGCGAAGGATTATCGTTGGAGTCAAATATTGCTTCCGTTACAATGCTCGTAATCGAGCCCTACGGAATGGTGAGGAGGTCGATCCGATCAACATGAACGAAATGAATCCTCATCCCCGCCGCCGAAGAAGAGAGAAGAAGTTGATGACGATGGACGAGGTCAACGAGCGATTCCCCTTGACAAAGTACAAGAGCTGGGTCGCTTCTCGGGCGCGAGAAGGTTTACCAACCAGCGGCGGCGTTACTGCACCATCAAGTCGAGCTGGGAGTGTACGCGAAGTAGAGGGTGTCATTCCATCTTCACCCGTAGAAACGAAGCATTCAACCATCACCAGACCTGTTACTAGCAATTCCGATAAAGAAGTTAATCCACGGAAATCATCCGAAGATCGAAAGAGTGTAGAGAAGCCATCCGCCGTGCATAAGGAGGACGAGACTACTAAAACCGATGCGAATGACAAGCTGGAGCAAGTTCGTACTACTACCAGCACCGTTGATAAACATCCAACCACTACAAGTGAGGACGACGACGACGAAGATGACCATATCCACACAGCCGTGCCTCCTGAACTTCTGACTAATCCTGGTGACGCTTGCGCAATCTGTATCGATACTTTGGAAGACGACGATGATATCCGTGGATTGACCTGTGGTCATGCCTTCCACGCTGGATGTTTGGATCCTTGGTTGACTAGCCGTCGTGCGTGCTGTCCTCTATGTAAAGCTGATTATTGGACACCCAAACCACGACCCGAGGGGGAGGTGGCGGCGGAAGCTGAGCGATCCGCTAGAAGAAACAGAAGCGAAGCAAGAATTAATATGCCACCACCACCGGCCAGTACACATTGGTCAGGTATTCGCCCTGGACGACTTGCGTTTGGAGGTCGATTTGGAGCTGCTCCTCCAGCCTCAGGCGATCGAAATGCTGCTCAAACTTCGAGTAGAAGGGATAGACGCGCTCAGAGAGATGCAAACCCTGCGGAGCCAAACAGCTCAACAGCGGACAACGCATCCCCATCAAGAAGATGGAATCCTCTCAGCTCAATCAGCATGCCGGCCATGCGTCTACCAGGTCGTAACCGGCAGCAGCAGGCTACACCCGTAGAACAGGGTGCTACTGCTCAAGCAACACCTTCACAGCTGGAAGCTGGTGTAATCCGATGATTACTTTGTTTGCATTACGATGAGTTTGTTGTGCTCAGGGAGCAACAACGCCTATTTCCGTCATTTGAGATACCCCAAGAAACACCATTCTACGCCTGGCCGTCCTCCCCACGCTCCACGATATCTCTATACAGATACTCGCGACCGTATAAGACAGTCGGAAAAATCGCCACGCATGATTTTTTTCGCCTTTCTCGTCATCCATCTGTTTTGACCGTTCGATTAGCGATTTTGCTTTTTTGTTGATTTTTTTCTTCTTCTTTTCTTTAGTTGAGATTCCCTTGGGTCGCTGGAGAGTAGGATCTCACAATTATGTGGCTAGCCAGTTTCATCCATTCAGTGATGACTGGGGGTTATTTGATACCCTTGATTAATTCTTTAACCACCCGTGGAGGATAATAGCTAGCGATCTAGGGGAAAAGAGTTTTTTTTCATGGATAGGAAGAGAGAGGGCCTCTGATAAGAAGGCTGTGAGGGAAGGGGAGGAATAAGAGAGAGAGAGAGAGGAAGGAAGGAAGAAATTAATTCGGCCCACCCGTCTGTATATTGCATATGTTGGATGTGTGCTTTGGGCGCCGCTGTAGAATAGCTGGGCGATTGGTTGGTTGGTGGGAGGGGAGGGTAGGCTGGAAAGGAGGAAGCAGATCTGGACAGGATGACCAATACAGATATTTCAATATATTGACACAACACTTGTTCTCGGTTTGCTGAAAAGTGTGATTTTCATGGTATGTAATAGCCGAGATATTGAGTTAGTCAAGGTACCTACCTACTTTGCGGCTACATCAGGGGGTGCAAGATTTTCGTGGTTGTACGTGGGAGAGAGAGACTCTACCCTTTATGATCATCTCGATATTTAATTGAAATTGTAGATATTTACCGATTTCTATCTAGTAACCGTGTCCATGCTGGTATGTGTATAGGACAATTGGAGTTATAAAATAGTGGTGCTCCCTCTACCTATTCGGTTATGAATTCCTGCACCTTCCTGATGCCCCTTTTCTTGATGAGTGTTTTTAAGGTTAAGTGGTATATATATACTATAACAAGCATACAGCTCCTTCTCAAAAGTAGTAGAATTCTAGGGTATCTACTAGTGTATTGCGGTGTATTTCGCAAGGTATTTCGTTGTATGTGATTACTTATTTCCACCGATTTTGATTCTGGGGTCGGGAAACGTCCTGGTACTTTTGAAAAGGGGATGTATCTATACTGCAAGATTTACCGACCTGCTCGTTATTTTCACAAATAACTTCCCTTCTGGAATCTACTCCCAAAGTCTGCGGCCTTGGCTAACATATCTCTCTTTGCAACTCGACTTACCTGTCCACCTAAGGCCATATCTTTCTCCCTATCAAAACCCCTTTTACTAGGATCATCCTCCTCCTCCTTCTGTCCACCCTCTCTCTGTCTCTTCTCCAGGAGACTGGAACCCCGATTCTTCGCGTTATACTCTCTAATCCTTTTCTCGGTCTCGATATCCTCTTTACTCTCCACCCGAGTCCTTGAAGCTTTCGAAGTCGAATTGAGGGATACCTCTGTACGTCCTAGAACCTCGTCCTGTAGACGTTTTCGCTTCTCCTCTGGGGTTTCGGTCCACAGGGCTGAGATTCCACCGCCCTTTTCGGCGGGTGCTTTGGCGCCTTTTCCGGAGGCGAATTTGCGGTTCTTGAGTTTAGTCGGGTTGACTCGTGAGGTCCAGTCGGAGTCTGAAGGGGGTGCGAGCATCCAGTCGTCTCTTTTGGGGTTTACTGGGAGAGCGGCGCGCGCGGCTTCTTGTTCTTGCTCGAGGTCGAGAGCGTGGAGGTATTTGGCTTCGGCTGCTGAGCCGGGGGCAGGAGGCAGGGAAGGGCCGTAGTCGTCGTCTGAGGAGGAATCGTCGTCGTTTGCGGGTTGGGAAGGTCGTTCGGAGAGAGGCGCTGGGGGTGGGGCGGGACCCAGGATTCGTCGTTTTGGGGGAGGACTTGGGGCTTTGGTGGTTTTGGGGGCGGGTGCAGAGGGTCCAATGTCATCTTCTGAGCTGTCGTCGAGGTCTACCTCGTCTGGATTTGTGGTTGGGGGGAGAGTTGGTCCGACTGGTCCTCTTGTAGGTAATGCTGGACCTTTAACTTGTGTCGTTGGCAAAGTCGGCCCTTTGGCTTTCGTAGAAGGTAGAGATGGACCGCAGTCATCATCTGAGCTATCGTCGACATCGAGCTCGTCTGGATTCGCAGCTGGTGGCATTGCAGGTCCTAGAACTCGTTTCTCTGGTGGGGCCGCTGCTTGCATTTTATGTGGCGGGGAACTAGGACCTTCAGCATCGTCGATTGAGCGTTTGCGCTTTGCGAGATGGGGAGGGAGTTCGGGGCCTACAGAAGGCATTCTGCTCAATTGTGTTTATGTTGGGGTGTGGTGTTGTTGTGTGGATGTTGAGGAAAGGCAAGGTTGAAGATGCGATACGATGCGATGGCCTAAGTCAGATGAAAATAGATCCTTGCAAGCCCAGGCGTGCTGGGAGCCTGCCGTGATCCGTGATTCGTGATTCGCGTCAAGGTGTAGGATCAGGCTGTGACTCCAGGCTGTTTCTTGACACCAGCAAGGCTACCCTTTGAAGAGTTCAGTTGTGTTTTCGCATTTCTTTGAATGTTTGGGGACAGTGAAGTGGATTTCAAAATTTTCAGGGTTTCTCAACACCTTAACTATTACTGTTTGTAAGCGAGAACTTCTTCACCACCAACGACGAGCTGCTCTGATATTTGAGGCCACTACGAAGCTTGAGAGCTACCCCACAAAGGCCATTTGGAATCTACGGATTGACGACTGGATTGGTTTGCCATTTTTCAAAGAAATGTGCTGAGATCTGGTACTTTCATGATTATACCGACTTCGGCGCATCCATCTAAGTGAGCAGTGGAACCATGACTGATTCTCGATGAGCTCCTCTTCTGCAGATAGCGATAGTGGTGGGGAGGAGGATACGATCAATGGGGATAATAATGGGACGGGACAAGACGGTTTTAATGTAGAGGCAAGTGAGGATGGGAGTCATGCAGAGGGGGAACGGATCAGAGAGCTATTGGAGGAAGAAAGAGAGAATCCCTCAACACCAGTGCAGATTACGAATGGGGTCAATAGATACAAGGCCAACAGACTCGCGGATAGCGCTTCAGAGGATGGATCGTTGGAGGCCTTACCAAGAAGGGCTCAGAGCCCGATCGAATCGGTCATGTCAATACCAGATGATTCCCCATCTGTTCAGGTACGCCTTCTAGACTAAATTTCTAGAATCGCCCAGCTGATTGTACTCGTAGGGTTCAATATTATCTTCTGCGGCAGGAAGTAGTATATTGCCTTCGATGGCATCAAGACCCGGTCTTGAGAGCCCAACTCCTTCCTTCCGACCATTCGATAGACGATTCCAATCTCGCCTGTCAAGCTCCACGCTTTCCATACCACGTCCTGCTTCTCCCACTCCCGCATACCTCACGAACCGTAACAGACAAAGTTCTTTGAGTAGCCAAATACAACTTGATTCCGGAGATACGGATACCCCATCTCCGCCATGGGAAGTGATTAGATGGACCAAACTCAAGAAAATGAATGGCCAGGCGTTTTCGGAACTAGGTAAACGTAATTTTGGTGTACCGACCTGTATTTCGGTCTCTGCTTCGATTGTCTTGGGCACATCGAAAGGAATAATCTTAATTTTCGACTATCACCAAAACCTCAAATCCATAATAGGAAGTGGAACCAAAGGTAAGTTTTGAGGATGTTGTATCATGCTTAAGTCGCTAATTGGCATAGCAATTGAATCTGGAGCTATTACTTCACTTGCCATCTCGGCTGATCATTTGGTTGTAGCTGGGGGGCATGCAAATGGCAGTATTTTCACGTGGGAGATTGCGAAAGCTGCTCGTCCATTTCTTCATATTCCAAGCTTAGAACCTGGCCAGATGGTTAATCGAACCCTCGATGGCCATATCCCTGATGTTCCCATAAGACATTTAGGGTTTCTTGGAACTCGACATACTGCACTCGTTTCCGCTGACGACCGTGGAATGGCCTTTTCACATCTTGCTACGAGAGGAATGGGAGCCGTCGGACGGACTGTAAGGACGACGAGAATATTGGGGCGATACCCCAACGATGTATCCACAACTGCAAAACCACGAAAACCAAGTACTGTGCTCGCATTTTCACCACTTCCTCTTGGCAATGTAGAAAGAGGCACGGATACCTTTGGACTGACCGCAATGCTCACACCGTACCTATTGGTAATCGTTTCTACAACGCCCATCGCCCAAACGCAGCACAAAGCTGCGAGACCAAAGGAAGTCATTGCACATAGTACTATGAGCGGGTGCTTGGCCTGGTTTCCAGCCGTCAAATTAAAAGTCAGGGACCCTAAAACCGGCAGTGATGTATCGAACGTGAAACTGGTGTATTGTTGGTCAAATGTCCTGACCGTCCTGGATGTAGATGAAATCGAAGCCCCCAGCAAGGACAAGCCTCCAAGTCTTACCTTCAAGCCTCGCAGTAGATGGAAAGCGGATGAGGCAATTGTTGCTGTTCAGTGGCTCAGTCGATCCGTTCTGACTGTCTTGACCATTACTCAACGTCTGATCATTCTTGAAGACGGAAGTATGCAAATGACAGAAGCATTTGACCTGGTTCATAAACATATCTTTCACCAAGACATCTTCTCGAGTCAACTTCATAACCTCGTGGAGCAATTGGATGAAGAAGACCCATCAATGCATGGTGTGGTGGCTGATGCTTTCTACATGAGCTTCAAGGCCTATAAGGGACGAATGTTCCTGCTTGGTTTCAACGATGTCTCTATTGGCTCACTATCGAACTGGGCAGACCGATTGATATCACTGATGGAAGATGGCGATTATATCGGTGCCATCCAGCTAGCGACCTCTTATTACACTGGAGATGCGGATAAGTTGACGATAGGTCTTCCAGAAGACACAGATCTCCGTCATACCATGGTTCAAGACAAGTTGGTTGAGATTATGACCGCATCTTTGAAATTCGCCTTCAATCAACATCAGAAACAAGCAGATCTGAAGAACCTCAAAGATCTGGCAGAGGCTTGCTTTGACGCTTGTCTTAGCATCGGAGATCTTGACTTCTTGTTTGATGAAGCTTGGGAGTGGTACGAAGATGGCGATGTGGAAGGTGTCTTTCTCGAAACTCTAGAGCCACATATTCTAGAACGGAAGATTGTCACTATACCACCCACAGTTGTCAAGGCAATGGTTACCCACTTCGTGAGCGAGGGACTCGAGAGCCGCTTGGAAGAAATGCTTTGTCATATGGAAACTATGACGCTTGATATCGATCAAGTAACAATGCTTTGCAAACAACACAACCTCTACGATGCTCTCATTTACGTTTGGAACCAGGCTCTCAGAGATTACATCACCCCACTTATTGATCTGCTGGCTCTTCTCGTCCCCCTTATTCAAAGTGGGGACTCGCTTGTGAATGCAAGTCTAATGGATGACCCAATATTTGGCGTGAATGCCTTGAAAATGTTTCCATACTTATCATACACTTTCACTGGCCGGGTTTATCCAATTGGTGGCAGTCTCGATGACCAAGATGCCATGAACGCAAAAGCAGAGATATACTGGTTCATCTTTTCCGGCAAAACAATCACTTGGCCAAAAGCAACGGGGAAGCCTTTCTTGACACAGCCAAATAAAGAATACGAACCGTCATTTCCATACCTTAGGATGATTCTAAAGTTTGACGCCCCAAGCTTTTTGAGTGCTTTAAATGAGGCATTCGAAGATTCCTTTCTCAACGACACTCCGGAACGGGCGGTCAACGGTGGTTCTAATCGAGACATGCCAGAGGAGCACGTCTTTGGACTTTCAGTCAATAGGCAGTACATTGTCACTATCCTTCTCGAAGTCATGAACCCAAACGACTTTGCATCCGAAGACACAATTTACCTCGACATGTTTATAGCTCGTAATCTCCCCAAATTCCCTCAGTACTTGTTACTTTCAGGTAGTGCACTTCACAAAGTCCTAGTCGGTCTCTGCAACTACCCCGGGGAAGATCTGGCAGATGACGCACAATTGAGTGTGGAATACTTACTCTCCGTCTATCACCCCCCCGATATTGCTTCTCTCCTGCCTTTACTACAAAATGCAGGCTTCTATCGAGTACTCAAAAGCGTCTACAAAGCCGATAAGCAATACAGCAAACTGATCCAAACCTATTTTGAGGATCCAGAAGACCGACAGGACGTTTTTGATTGTATAGCCGACTGTCTGAAGCCACGTTCTGGTTTGACCAAGAGGCAAATTCGGGATGTTCATGAGATGGTAGGATCCCATGCGAGTGATCTTGTCCACCTTGACCCTGTCAAGACAGCTCAGACCATCGATTCTTATGTACCTTCTTTGCATGGGAAATTCCTCGATGCACTACCCGATGGTTCGGAGATTCAATACACCTATCTGCACACAATTTTTGAACCGACTATAACAGATACGGCAGATGACAAACCCTCAGTCCATGGGCAGTTTACCGAGAGATATGTGCAGCTGATGTGTAAGTTTGATTCTGCACACGTTGCCGAATATGTGGGGTTAGTTCAAGCAAGCGACTTGCGTCTCGAGAAAGTGTTACCCTATATGGAAGAAAGTGGCGTCGTGGATGCTGCTGTGGTGTTAATGGCAAGAGATGGCCAGTTACAAGCTGCAATGCAACGATTGTTACTGCACCTGAGGAAGCTTGAGGCCACTTTACTTGGTCTTTTGGGTGGCTCGGATGAGGATATGCAGTCAGTGCCCCTTGTTGAAGCCACAGAAGATCTTCTCGGCGCTCTTCAGAAATATACCAATGTTGGAATATGGCTATGTCAAGGGCTGGACAAGGTGCCATCCATGAACTCTCCCTCATCTCCGATTCGAAGAAGGGCGCCTTCAAAGAACGAGCTCCTTCCTGATGAAGTTCTGTGGTTGGACCTTGTTGATGTAACTGTCCAGATTACGCAGAAGGTCTCATCAAGTCTACTAGACCTCAAAGAATCAACATCAACAGAATTGGAGTGCGAGAAACTAGTATTCCAACTACGAACAATTGTCCAGCGTTGCTTCACAGCATTACTCACTTCCACATCGTCACCCACACCCTCAGGCGCCAGCCTATCATTCCTCCGAATTCTTCGTGCCTTCCTGACACGAGCCTCCATCTCATCCCCCAACCTAAGCGACCTTCGTGCAGTCCTTGCCTCCATCTTCTCCGCTTATGCATACGAAGAAAGTATCCTCAGTCTCGCAAACCGATTGCTAGAAAAAGACCTCTTCGTTAATGTCAAATCCGCCACCGCCCTCCGTCAACGAGGATGGCGACCTCGTGGCTCCACTTGCGAAGGCTGTGGTCGACGGGTCTGGGGCCCTGGCGTTTCAGGAGACGTTTTCTCCAAATGGGAAGAAAGACAAGAACATGATACCAAACGCCGAAGAGAAAAAAGTGCTGAACTAGCAGGTGGTCAATTGGAAAGAGGGAAAGGACGAGACCATGCGAGGAATGTGAGTAAAACTAATATTGCGCAAACGGAAACAGGAAAGGGAAAGGATGTTGAGGGCAGTGCAACCGAGGTTTCAGTGGGGGATTTGGGTCCACTTGTTGTGTTGGCCTGTAGGCATATTTATCATCAGTCTTGTTTGGAGGCTGTACAGGTTGAGGAGAGGGAGGAGGATGAGAGAGAGTTCAGATGTCCTATTGATGGGTAGTTGGGGTGGTGAAAAATAACTTTACTGTTTATATGAGACGTAAGAGATGAATGAATTGAGATTCTTTTTCTATTGATGTAGTCTTTGGTGATACAGGCCTGACATAGAGCATCGTTGACTAAGGTTAAGCTCTACATACTTCAAGTCACCAGACCTTCCATTATCTTATTTCGCAGAACTGTGTTAAAATTGCTAAGATATAAATCTGACTGGAAAACTGAATTTAGAAGGTGTTGCCACCATCGCCAGCTAAAAATCTGGGTATATTAAGCCAATCTCTTGCGAGATCAGAAAAGTATCAGAGACAACTTTTCTACTAGCGTAACTTAGTTCAAAATATTTAGTTATTCTACTTATTTAGAGTAATTAAATCAACTAACTTAAGCTCAAACTTAGAACAATCAGAGTAATTGTCCTAGAACAATCAGAGTAATTGTCCTAATATAGTTAAAGTTTTTGGAAACTCAAAATGAACTTTACGCTAACAGAAAGAAAATAAATCTCTGAAACTTTTTTTTGTCAACCAGGAGGCCAAACGATACGAAGGATTTTATCTCACGATTGTTGTTTGTGGTGTTGTGGCTTGAAACCCCCGCCACCTGTTTCAAGGTCCACATCCACATTGCGGGATGCGGCAAGACCGACGATCTTAAAAAAGGACAAATATATTGGCTCTAAACCTAAAAGGCAAGAACCTCCATCTCCTTTAAAATTGCAACAACATTCCTCAAGTTCCGCTCCGTAAAGTACTCTTATCTTTCCAACTCAAAATAATTCAATCATTACCAATCCAACAAGAAGCTGTTCTTGCCTCACGCCCTATCGCCGACGTCGATCTGACGATCTACTGTACCACAATCCTTGACACTCTCTGAAACCCCATACAAGTACTGTAACAGACCACGCACGGCACTTCACGATTCAAGCACTGCCACGGTCCCAATTTTTCTTGATTACATCGCTTTTCGATCATCAAAAAGCTTGTCTTCTTCTCTACTTTCTTGATTCAGTGTTCTAGACTGCGTTTGGACACCACGTTATCCAATTCCCCGTTTATCAAATTGCCCTAAGGCCCCCTTTTTCGTTTTTTGATCCTACGTCCTACATCCTACACGATTCAATCATCTGGATTCTTCGAATTTTGACGTCAATTCAATACTCTTTTAATCAATACAAGTTCAAAATGGATTCTCTAAACCATTTGTTTGCGCGAGCCCGGAATGAGACGGTTTACGTGGATCCAATTACCGGGGAAGTGTTCATTATTGATGGACATCGTGGGTGGTGGTATACAAGAGTACGTGATGCACTCAAAGATAGGGCAGAGGGACATATCCTGACTTGATCGTTATAGGAAGGGCAAATCGCTCGATGGGCAATATTTTTCGGACTCTTCACCATCCTGATGCTATATATGGTGATTGGATATATCCATGCGAAGAAAAGAATTAGTAAAGGCCTTGCACCTCTACCATACCACCGAGTAAGAAAACCCCACTAGTTCCGTTTCTCATGGACCCATCTAACGAATAACACAGTGGCTTCTGAGTAGATCTCAGCGAGCCCAATACGACCCCTCGTACCAGCAACCCACGATTTACTACCAGACGTATCCACCACCGGGGGCCCAATACGGAATGCATCCTATGCATCCTATGCCACCACCAGTATATGATCCAAATATGCCCCCCACATACCAACCACCAGCGGGAGGATCAAAGGTTGATCCATCGCAATGGAGATCTGAGCCAACAAGAAGACCAGCCGAAACCGACCCTACCCCAAGTTACGCTGCTCCTCCTGGGCCTCCACCTGCGGCTGTGCAGCCCAATCACACCGGTGCCAGCAACAATCCATACAGAGTATGAGGTTTGTGGAAGAAGTTTTGATTGGGTCGGGTTTGGATCCTATGTATTTTTTGTAGCAAAACGGATAGAGTATTGGGGCATACATTATAGAGCAGCATCCTTGACCAGCGACTAACACCAGTATACTATCAGGAATAGAATTGACAAGGCAACTAGCTTAACTGATCAAAGACATGTCTAATACGTATATGGTTTTCTAGATGTTGTCCCGTACATTCATTCAACCTAAATCCATTGCGTCTGGGTCATCTTCTATTATTTCGGATTGGGCTTGATACCCTCCCATATCAAATTGATTTGGGAGTTGCTTTCCATTCATCAGGCCTAGGTCCCAGTCGCGAACATCGATTCCATTCGCAAATGGATTCGTTTGAGGAATCCGGTTATCGTCATTCCGCTTCTGCTCCTGTTTTGCCCGTGCCCTAGCTCTTGTTTCAATAATTGCTTTCCTAACACTGTCTTGCTCCTCTGGTACCGTCAATGAACTTGGGATATTATAGAGGACCAGTTGAGAGTTGCCAGCTACCTCGCCCTCACTGTTCGCGCGAATGGAGGGCGGGATTCGGGTTTCGCGAAGGTGCTTCTGGATGTCTGGTAGGAAGACCAGTTTGCCGTCGTCCGATTCGCCACTATCTGACAACTCGGCGTCAAGATCGTAAATGTATACTTTGTGCTTGGAATTGTCTAGCTGCATTATATCTTCATCTTTAGCTTGCGCCGGGGTTCTTGAGTTTGTAGATGCTGCGTTGAGACTGGCCTGTTCCACCGGCACATAGAGCTTTTGGCCATTGCGCTCTGCAAAGGAATTAGCTAATGAGTCCCTACGTGGCATATAAGCAAAGGTTGTGGGAGAATACCGACCAAGATTTAGCAGACTCAACCTCTTAGAGAGGCGTTCATTTTCTTGGGTTTCTGCCTTTCTTTTCCTGACTTTGCCTGAGCGATCCATGCCCGCGCGCCCTGCTTTCTTCCAACCCTCCTGAACCTACAGTACAGAGTACAACAAGACACCCCTTCCCTTCACTTGTAGCAGTCAAATTCAAACCAGAGTTCCGTGCACAGTCAGCAGCACAATTTTTAGGGCCAGCTGCAGCTTCCAATTCGCCAGGGAAAACGATCGGCGGCACTCGAGAGGAAGGGCGGATGAATGATTTGTGTCGTGGCGGAGGCTCAAGGTTCCGACGATTGAGGTCCGGACTGAGTCACTGGCCCTGGGTTGCCTCCTACAAAGCTGACGCCCAGACGCGAACAACATTTTTGAGATCGCGCACAACACCATCCATCTTATCTGGTTATCGAAAATTCTTCTCTACCGGTGTCAAGATGACAGAAGCTCAGAATAAATGGACTGCTACCGCTGTCAGAAAGGAGTTTCTCGACTTTTTTGAGAAAAATGGACATACTGTTGGTACGTAGCGGGGTAATTGGGGTGGAATCCATAATACTGGAGTCGGTCTGCAAGAGTTGCGATAGGGTCTAGCGAATCGATTTTAGGGCTTTGAATATGCCTTCATCTCAGCGAACATATCTGGCTAACCTGTGTCTAATCCAGTGCCCTCCTCCTCTGTCGTTCCTCACAATGATCCCACACTCCTCTTCACCAATGCTGGTATGAACCAGTTCAAGCCAATCTTTCTGGGCACGGTTGGCCAGACTGATGACATGGCGCAACTGAAGAGAGCAGTGGATACTCAGAAGGTATGCTAGGCTTTGCCTGTACTAGTTTCATTCTAACAGGTTCAAGTGTATCCGCGCTGGAGGCAAGCACAATGACCTTGACGACGTGGGAAAAGACAGTTATCATCACACATTCTTTGAAATGCTGGGTAATTGGTCTTTCGGCGATTACTTCAAGGAGGGTGCTATTACAATGTCCTGGGAGCTTCTCACTAAAGTCTATGGATTGGATCCGGATCGGTTATATGTCACTTACTTCGAGGGAGACGAGGCCTCTGGGCTGGTACCCGATTTGGAGGCTAAAGAAATTTGGAAGAGTGTTGGTGTGGCTGACGACCATATCTTGCCAGGAGACATGAAAGACAATTTCTGGGAAATGGGTGACCAAGGACCATGCGGGCCATGTAGTGAGGTACACTACGACAGAATAGGCGGTCGAAACGCCGCTCATCTTGTCAACCAAGATGACCCAAATGTGTTGGAAATCTGGAACAACGTTTTCATTCAATTTGACAGACAGAAGGACCGGTCGCTGAAAACTCTGCCAGCTCAACATGTTGACACTGGTATGGGATTTGAGCGCCTGGTTTCGGTTTTACAAGACAAAGCCTCCAATTATGACACCGATGTATTTTTCCCACTCTTCGCCAAAATAAAGGAGGTCACGGGGGCCCGGGATTATACCGATAAATACGGTGCTGATGATGTTGATGGCATTGATACAGCTTATCGTGTTATTGCAGATCATATTCGTTTGTTGACTTTCGCCATATCTGACGGGGGTGTTCCCAACAATGAGGGAAGAGGATATGTTGTTCGACGTGTTTTACGAAGAGGATCTCGATATGCCCGAAAATACTTTGGAGTCGAGATTGGCAGCTTTTTCTCCAAGATTCTCCCAGCTTTGGTTGCACAGATGGGCGAGCAGTTCCCAGAAATCGTCAAGAAGCAGGATGATGTCAGGGAAATTCTTGACGAAGAGGAAGCTGCTTTTGCAAAGACATTGGATCGCGGTGAGAAGATGTTTGAAAAATACGCCGCTAAGGCCATCGAGACAAGCACCAAGAAGCTTTCAGGAGCAGATGTTTGGCGGCTGTACGATACTTTCGGATTTCCAGAGGACTTGACGAAAATTATGGCAGAGGAACGAGGATTAGAGACTGACGATGCTGAGATTCGGGTGGCACAGGAAAAGGCAAGAGAGGCCAGCAAGTCTGTTAAGGAAGCTGCCCATACTTTTGCAAAGCTGGATGTTCACCAAATCGCAGAACTGGACAAGATTGACATCCCAAGACCAAATGATGACGCCAAATTCCGGAAGGGTGATATCACTGCAAAAATCCAACTAATCTACGACGGAAAGGATTTTTTGAAGTCCACAGCAGATCTACCATCTCAAAAGACATTTGGAATCTTAGTTGATAAAACCAACTTTTATGCAGAGCAAGGAGGTCAAATCTTCGATACTGGCAAGATGATCATTGATGATGTCGCAGAGTTCAAAGTTTTGGACGTTCAAGCTTTCGGTGGCTATATTTTACACAACGGATATCTAGAGTATGGTCAACTCAAGGCTGGAGATGAGGTTATTTGTGAATACGATGAGCTCAGAAGACAGCCAATTCGTAACAACCACACAGGAACACATATCCTCAATCACGCTCTTAGGGAACATCTCGGCGACGACATCAACCAGAAAGGATCTCTAGTTGACCAAGACAAACTCCGGTTTGATTTCTCACACAAAGCTCAAGTCACTCTTCCAGAGCTGAAGAAGGTCGAAGATTCCGCAAACTCTTATATCAAGCAAAACTGCAAGATTTATACAAAAGATGTGGATCTTGATATTGCAAAGGGGATTGAAGGTGTCCGTGCTGTCTTTGGCGAGACATACCCAAACCCAGTTCGTGTCGTCTCAGTGGGCGTTAAAATTGATATTCTTCTTGCAGAACCTTCAAACCCAGAATGGCGAAAAGTCAGTGTTGAGTTCTGTGGTGGTACCCACGTGGACCAAACTGGATTGATCAAAGATCTTGTGATTGTGGAAGAGAGTGGAATTGCCAAGGGCATTCGACGAATCATCGCCTACACTGGTGATGCCGCTCATGAAGTTCAACGCTTGGCTGTGGAATTCTCTAAGCGAATCACACTCCTGGAGCAAATGCCCCATGGACCAGAGAAAGAGGCAGCTTGCAAAGTCACACAGCAAGACTTGAGTCAGCTTACTATTTCAACTTTGACAAAAGAAGAACTCAAGGGCCAGTTTGCAAAGGTTCAAAAGGCCGTTCTCGATGAGCAGAAGAAGAAGCAAAAGGCCGAGTCTAAGACCGCGCTCGACACTGTCACTGAATACTTTGCCCTCCCCGAAAACAAAGACAAGAAGGTATTTGTTGGCAAGCTCCCAATCTCTGCAAACCCGAAGGCTATCAACGATGTCTTGAACTATTGCAAGACAAAGGCAAAGGACAAGACCGTATACCTGTTTGGAGGAAGCACTGAAGAGAATGCAGTTGTTCACGGCACATATGTTGCATCGGATTACGCTGCTAAAGGTCTCACTGCTGAGAAGTTGGCCGCTGCAGTGTCTGACCTCGTTGGAGGTAAATCTGGAGGAAAGGAGCCTACGAGAACTGGCCAGGGTACCAACCCGGGGAAGATTGATGATGCCGTTGCCGAAGTCGAGAAGTTGTTTGCTGATGTTAAGCTTTGATTACTGATACCATTTGTACTGTAGAATTGAGTCTATCGAAATGATTTTGCCTTGCTTGCCTGCCACTACATATTTCTGTAGGGTAATTGCCCCATTCTGAAATCGGTTCTATGACCGTTGTAGGAGTGTTAATGGGTGTAGAGTTTTACAACCGTAGTACAAGCGTTTAATGGCGGTTATACACGTAGAACCGATTTCAGAATGGGGGTTTTCTTCTCAGGTACCTCCTACAGAGGAAAGCCCCCATTTCTACAACCGTCGTGACTTGTAGACGGTTGTACTACCAGTGTAGGAGTGTCAACCGTGATAAACTTTTAGAACTGTTGTACGACTGTCGTAAAGTCACGACGGTTATAGAAATGCGGGCTTTCCTCTATAGTTCTACCTACCTGTAGAGGTCCATGAACCAGCCAAAGGTTGACATCGATAAAACGAGAGTTTGAAAAGAAAACCTTTCGAACCATAACATAGAAGGGAGAGGCAAAAGAGGGGGGGGGGTTTATACTCGTGGGCTGACAGGGGTTCAACTCCAAGTGGGTCACCCTAAACCTGTTCTCTCCTTCCTTCCTTCTCAACAACATCACTTCGAACGGCAAGGGAAGGAACGACGGATCAAGTTGAAGACCTCGGGAGTAGGTGGCAGACACTCTTGAGTCCCGACCACTAACCTCTTGACGACGAGGTCCTTCCGCCCCAAACGTCCTCCTGCAGTTGAGAGCATAACTCAGTCGACCCTCGGGACGACGTCAATAGAAGTCAGGTACTACTACCCCTGGTACCATAGAGGAAAGCCCCCATTCCTATAACCTTTGTGATGATCGTAGAACGGTCGTACAATGGTTGTACAGTACAACAGTTGTAAAAGTCTATAACAGTTAGCCCTCCTACAACGGTAGTACAACGCATTTTACAATGGGGGTTTTCCTCTAAAATACTGTACCTGTACCTGAGGAACGAATTGGACACCTCGAGGACTGGTGAGGACTCCTCGAACTTTTGACCTAGATAAGCTCACTATCCCAGGGACTACATTCCCGAATTCACGCTCCTCATCAAGGCAGGCGCGATTAGTTCCCGTATCGCAACACTTGCACTCGCACTCCATCGGGGAATCTCATTATTTCACCTTCCGAGGTCCTCCTATGTAACAGACCTGGCCTTACTATCGCGAATGTATATCTACTTAGGTTAAATTAATATTATTTTCCCTGAACAACTAAAACAGTTATGCGAATGGCTTAGAATAATTGTTACTTTGCACTTCTGATGAACTTAGGTATGCTAGGAAAATTGAGTTACTTGTACCAGACGATAAGCATAAGAATTCTTTATATAGTTTAAAGTAAGAACCACGTCACTGACCTAATATACGTGTTAGGTTTTCATAACAGAGGGAAGCTATATTTTATGGGGTGAGTTATTTGGCCTCAAGAAAACCGATATTCAGAACTGAGAGATGTAGTAACAGCCACATACAAGGAAAGAGAAGTCCGTTGCAGAGCACGTAAAGTTCCCGTCGTCTTTGGTGTCTATATCTGGGATCGGCTTTGGAAATCATGTTCGCGAAAGTCCATGAATGGAATGGATTTTGTCTAAAGGAAAATCTTTTTTTGGAATGACTTGACAACTTAAAACATGGGTCACTTCTTCGAGGTTACAAAATAGATTACAAAAGAACAAAAAGTGAGTTGTAGTTAAGAAACAAGTAAATATATAAAATTCAAAAGGGGCTAGGAGAAGACTCTTTTGAGTCTTAGATTTAAGCTAGAAAAGCTGGGTTAGATACAGTACCAGTATAACAATAAGACAAGCAAATTCGGGTCACCCCGTCTGTTTAAAGGCAGTTCTTGCTCTATGGGTTTAATTTTTAGTACGTGCTAGTCTTGTCTGTTCTTCCTAAGAAGGGTTGATACAAGAATGGAATGGAGGACCATCTAGTTCCCTCTCGTCTCGCAATTTCTTTCCTCATACCTGGCAAATTAAAGATCGAGAATAAAAGTTTTAATATGTCTGTATCGACCCTGCTTGCTCTCCTAAAAATCAGGTAGCTAGCCATCGCGTTATCCGTCTCGTCCTAGTCGTTTGACACGAATAAATCGTGCGGGTACGGGTCGGGTCGTGTCGCGTTGTCACGATCGCAATCTCGCTTATCAACAACACCAAAAAGAATAATCCAAAGCTTAAAACGCAATAAAAAAAAAGAATTAAAAAATTAAAAAAGAGGGAAACAGGCTTTTTTTCGTGGATGTTCTCCCGGGACGGCCTACTACCGCTTCATCTGTACGATGAACTTTCACATGACATCGCCCTCGCCACTACTTCATTACTCTGTTTCGATGTTTGAACGTCTTATTTGAGAAGATGTAGGGGTGTTGGATTTTGGGGTGGGGTGGGTCACATGTGGGGCGGGGTTGGGAAGGGGGATATTCGGGAGTTGTGGGGGGTATAGTTCGGGGGGTAGACGGTGAGTTGGGGGATGGGAGGGAGGGTGAGGTGAATTGTGAGGTGAGTTATGAGAGGTGAGGGAGTGGGAGTGGGAGTGGGAGTGGGAGTGAATGGAGGGATATTTTTGGTTGCGGGATATGTATAGACAGCGTGTGAAATCTAAGTAGCTGAGTAGAGTAGTGGCACCTACTCGACTCGACTCAAGTATTAAGAAGGGCTATTCTACTCTACTTAAGTCACAAGTGTAATTAAGTAGCTTGTGAGAGTGTTTTCACACTGATTTTCAGGAGTTTAATGTACTAGTAAGGAGAGAAAAGAATCGGACAGTGGGCTAGAAAGGGTTATTAGTGTTGATTTGTTAGAAGTATAGGATGTAGAAGGGATATTAGAGAATCTGAAGAGATGTTAAGAGGGTTGGTGATGAAGGGTTACGTAGAGGAGTAATATTTATAGCTTAAGGGTTGACTATGTTTGGTTTAGATGTTTGCATGTCACTCCTTAGAAGTTGGACTCAAAATGGGAGGAAAAGTGAGACAATATAAAGGTCTTATATAAGTAGAACTCCGACTTGTCCTATTCTCGAGGTTTCCGTAGAGGCGGGTTTACGGGTGGAAAAAATAAAGTAACTTACTATTCTTTCAAATTAGCTTAGGCTACTTGGTTTTGAAACCGCCTTATCTGACGAGCTAACGTAGGAGCTGCTACTACTTCTTCTTACGAAGTCTGCTGTTATATCTGCTATCTCAAGTTGGGCCTCCGACCGTTCGAGTATGTCAACAGATTATTGTAGTATTTGTCCAGAGAGCATTCCAAGTGCATATATTGCATCGATCTCGAGATCCGAGAGTTTATCTATCTCTAGACCAGAGTGCGATCCTTCGGGACCAGAGTGCGATCCTTCTGGGGCATTTGTCTCTGGATTAGCTGGAGCAGACAGAGACGAATCGCATTCCATTTGTGATTGAGATTCCTGTTTTGGGGTTGTCAGCAAAGGATTGTAACGGCTACTAATATAATTAGTTGCATTTACTCCATCCATACCCCATTTAGCACTTAGTCTCTCGTGATTCTTTTGGAAAAACGATTGCGCGCTTCGAGGACTGAAAGGGCCATGTCCGGCGATGCCTCGACGGATGCACTCTGCAGTCATCCATTCGGAAATATCCTCCCAGAGGTCTACGGGCCATAGTTCGTGACGGTGCAAAGCTTTGAATGCTGAAAGCAAAAGCGCTTCATCGATGTCAGTCCAGCGCATATTTAGTGGGTAATTTATTATAAGACTACAAATAATAAATTAGGTTTCAAGTTCGATTGGTTTTCAAGTTCGATTGGTTTTCAAGTTCGATTGGTTTTCAAGTTCGATTGGTTTTCAAGTTCGATTGGTTTTCAAGTTCGATTGGTTTTCGAGTTCGAGTGGTTATCAAGTTCGACGGAGGGGGAACTTCGTAGGAATTTATGACAAAACAAATAGTTTATTCACGAGGGAGGCATAATAGACTAAGAGCCAAATTCTTGTTTCTCCGCAGCTATTTCTTTCTTATTTTTTTGTAAATAGTAGTAAGGATAAAGAAACAGTATTCCAGACTAATCAAACAGAACAGTGTATATAGAAATTGACGTCCATCATGGAACAACAATATATTGTTCCAAGACTGGTGTGGAGCAATGCCATATATCATGTTACAAAGAACAGGGACTAAGACACTTCGCTTACTATATCTTTGTTGACGAAACCTTTTATTCCTTCAGATAGGGAGGGATGAGCTAAGTGGTTCTGATACAGGGGAAAACTATACGACTTCTCACGTATTGCTCAAGTGAGTGGCTGGTAAGTCCTACTACATTCTATACAACCAAGCCCCCCAACTCCTACTCCATTCACTTATCCCTGAGTGCCACTTGAGGAAATATATAAGTACATAGAACAGGAATTGTTAATTACATACAGAAAAGCCTTTAACCGCCAAATAGCCGTTTCTTGGGTACACTCGCTAAGTAAGCGAGCAGTGTATAACTCGGTACCATGTATCAAACAGCGTCCTAAGATGTTAGCGGCGGAATACACATGCGCGCAAAAGATGATGATTCACGGGAGGCGCAAAAGAGGATACCATCTTGGTTCTTTCTCTGCTTCTCCCATTCAAGAGCTATTAAGTCAAGATTCTAAAAGTTGTAGGTAAAAACTCGTATGGGCCATCCAAAAGGCCCTATTTGCTATATACGACGCCGTACTTGAAAATATGCTTAGGAGAAGGAATAAATTACACACAAAAACAAAAAACACGTAGAAAAATTGCAAATCTCTATACAGGAATAGTAGCTTGATGAAAGGGAAAATTGGACATAAGATCTTATACATAGGAATAGTGTGGTTTAAAAAGGGGATGTTATTCTATAATTAGAAAAGGGGCTATGAAAGACTCCAACCTCTGAAAGACTCTTTCAAGTCTTATCTATAATTAGCGAGAAGGGAAGGAAAGACAAAACTGCCCTTTTACGATTTCATTTACAGTAAAACGACATAGGAAACTTAAGTAACTGTGAGGAGAAAGCAAAAGACTTACCATGCTATGGAGTATCGAAGACTAACCGACTACTACTATTCGAGTACTACTCATGCTCGCGTTAAAGTGTAAGTGTGAGTAGATAGATGGTTTAGTTGAGCTATGTTAAGTAGTCAATTCAACTACTGGGATTTGACACGCTGCTGTCCTCTAGAAATATCTTCTCGATGGAGCTGCATTAAGATACGAGCTGCGTCTTCCACCTCAGCAGTGGACTCGAGTGGGTTTATTGGTCCAGGGTTACCTAGAGCAACATTAGCCACACTATTAGCTGGATCATTGGCCTGGATGTAAGCATTTGCCTCAACTCCATCGAACCCCCATTCGAAAATAAACTTCTCCTTTTTAAACTTAAGATATTGGTTGACGGATTGTCTTGTGTATCTTCGAGGATGCTGTATGCCTCGACGATGGAACTCCAAGGTCATCTCTTCAGCCAACCACTCCCAGGTTCTTTGTTCACGCACTTTCTGCAAGTATAATATGTGCAGAAGCGCGTGTTCAAATGTGCTCCATCTTGCCGCTTTTTTGGATCTGGGGCTTGCAACTTGCATTTTGTTGAGGTTCTGGTGAGGTGAGAAATATGTTAGGTTTCTGGAAGATGGAAATTGTGGGGTTGTTTGTGAACTTTATGCGATGCGATGAAGACTGTCTTTGTTGGTCTTTGTTGGGTTTTGGAGGAGGACACAACAATAATATAGAGCTTTAAGTCTCTCCACTCTTTGTGGCTCTCCTTGTTTTTCTGTAACAACGACTAAGATGGAACATCAATGGAGAAAACTAAGTAGGAAATAATCATAGAACCATATCATTCATCAACTAAGCCATTCTATTGTGGCGCAGGGTTTTAGATCTTGAATAACGCAGTAAGCGCCAACTGACTTGTTTACAAAGGAAAGTAACATGATGTTTGTACTAAGAGCATCAATAAAATAAGATATCGTAAATCTGACAATTCACGTCACCAAGGACTGTGGGAATAGAGGTAATTTCGTGACTTGGAACTCAGTGTAATTAAAATCAGACTAATATCAGTTGTGTCTGGTGATTATTCACAATCATTTCCTACAGACATGGGGCGATAGAGCACGGAATCACAAACTTTTAATATTTAATATTTAACTTGTCACGTAAACCGATTTCACTAGCTACAGAGTTTATTAGGTAGTCCTTACTGGCGTCCACCCTTACCGTCGCATCCTTACTGTCGCATCCTTACTCTTAGCCATCCTCACTATTAGCCATCCTCACTGTCGCGCATCCTTACTGTGGCGTATCCTTACTGTCGTAAGTAAGATCGCCGCCTCCCGCTCCTACCTAATTTCCTATCCTTCTGAGCCTTACTAGCCCCCTTTCCTTCTTTAATAAATCCAACATTAAGGGTAGGCGACAGTGAGGATGCACGACAGTGAGGATGCACAACAGTGAGGATGTGTGATAGTAAGGACGCGCCACAGTAAGGAGGATAAGCGACAGTAAGGATGCGCGACAGTGAGGATGCGCGATAGTGAGGGTGGCTAACAGTGAGGGTGGCTAACAGTGAGGGTGGCTAACAGTGAGGATGCGACAGTGAGGATTACATAATAAACTCTGTAGCTAGTATTTTCAGTTTAAGTGATAAGTTACATTTTAAATATTAAATATTAAAGGTTTGTAATTCCATGCTTATTCAGCCCATGTCTGTTCCGTAGACTTGGAATTCAGTGTAAAATCAGACTAATATCAGTACTCCAGTAGTGTCTGGTGATTATTCACAATCGTTTCCTTACACAACTTTAATCACCTCTTCCAAGTATCAACCTCCTAGTTTCCACTCCTCATTCACATTGCATTCACAACTCAAACTCAAAAGAAATATTGAATAGTTTCCATGTATTCCGTGTATTCCTGTTTGGATACCTAAAAGCACGACTCATTGCAAAATCTCAAAGACCGCGAGGAAAACCATTCTTCTAATCTAAAAAGGACAAAAAAACACCAAACACCCAGCAGGATAAAAAAAAGGAACGAAACATCATAACCCTCAACCAGCGAGAGCAAAACGGGTATATCCACTCGACGCCCCAAAAGCAAACCCAATTCCACCATAAAAGACCGTTGTGGGGAGGGTCAAACCCCCCAAACCCCCGGGTATCATTCCCTTCCATGACCAAACAAAGAAAATGACCGTACGCGAGAAACCAAGGAAAGGAAGAAAGAGAAAACAAGGATGTTATGTACAAAAGAAAAATACCATTGATTGAAAGAAGCCAGTTCGACTGGCCATGAGAAACAAAAGGGTATCAAGTTTCGCAATTTCGCGCCCAAATGAAGAAGCCCGCCCAAATGAAGAAGCCAGTTCAACTGGCATGAGAAACAAAAGGGTATCAAGTTTAGCAATTTCGCGCCCAAATGTTGTTGAACGCCTTACGCCTGCCTGTTTCAGGATAGTTGAAAGAAATAATGAAGAACAAGAATCGTCAAGTCATCTCATCATGCTAGGCTTACTCGTGATAAGCTCGGGCGGCACGGATGAATCTTGGGTAGTTCTGGCCTGCCTTAAGGAAAGGACTGACAACTGGCTTTATTGGACCACGAGAGGCCTCAGGTTTTGAGCTAGCTGTAGTTGCAAAAACACCACCGGGACTCTGTTTTGGCTGATCAGGAGAGGCGGATTTCGACGTTTGCAAAGTATTTAGCGCAGGAGCTGGTAGGCCTGTTGGGGGTACTGCACCAGTCATGTAGACTGTTGTTGTCGCGGTAGGAGTAGCTGTAACTGTAACAGTCTTGGGGGCATCTGTGGGGGCAGAGGAAGTTGGCGAGGCTGGAATTTTCTTTGGAGGCGTAACAGAGGCTTCTGGCTGGCTCGAAGACGATGGTGCAACTGGTAATGAAGGTGTTGGAGCAGCAGGTGCATCACCTTTAGGGCCATTTGGTCCATTTGCTGGGGGGTTTGCGACGAATTGTTTCTGTATCTGGAGAACAGGTGGCATCGTTGGATCAGCCATGAAAGCCGTTTCGATCTGTGCCTTGATACCCACTGATGTGACACCTTTTCCTCGGGCTGGTGTGAAGTCGATTTTGTTTGTGGTCTTTTGCGAGGTCATGCTGATGTCCATACACGAAGTATATGTCTCCGGCGTCCTAACTTGACCGTCTTCTGTCATTAGTGCGTAGTCCCAGACCCAGTAAAGGGTGTATAATCCATCAGTTCCCGCGTCCTCAGGAAGTTGAACATCAGTTTGGCAATCAACCGTGCCTACGTCATCTTGAGTCGCTCTACGCGCGGTAGCTATAGCTGTCTGAGAGTTCTCGTGACACTGTCCATCATCGTAGAAACGGGTCGCAAGTAGTTTACCGCGCTTATCTCCACCATCTCCTGCTGCATTCCACTTTTGGTGGATGCCCTTGAAAGTGTCGGAGTTTAACGAGTTTTTGGTACCGTAAACATATACCGTGCCATTTCCTGCTGGCCGTAGGGTTCCCTGAGGTAATGAGACATGGCCGTTATCAGCGTAAATCAGAGCAACCCAGTCCGTAGGAGCTGCTTTCAGCATGGGGTGCTTGCCCTGTTTTCCAACTCCTTGGTCCCCATCTGGACCCTGTTGTTTGCACATTAGGACCGCGTCGTTGATCACTGTTAGTCGGTTGGTGAAGAGCTCGCCAGTAAACTCTTTAGAGTCTCTGGTTACATAGCCTCGCATGAAACCATCCAGTCCAGTAAAGGCGCCATTGGGACCAATAAGTCGAAGCTTATCTATCCATGTATGCGCTTGAATTGAAGTTGCGCAGAGTAGGACCGCAAATGCCGCGAGCTGTGAGCTGGTGGAGAGTGAGGTTCTCATGATTTTCATGATGATGTTGTATATGATGTGGATGAGTGGTGTTGTGTTGTTACCCGCCTGCGAGTGTAGTAGTAATAGATCGTTCGTAGTACAAGTATTTCAAAGTTACAGAAAGTTGATGTGTAAAGGTAAGATGAAGACGAAGCTCGAGGGAAGGTTGGAATGTTGTTATAGTATGGGATTAACAATGACTCAGCGCTGCTGAACAATAGAAGAGAAAATGTGATTGAGAACAAACGGGTGGTGAGTGTTGACTGTCACACTACATGAATGGCTCAGAATGGAACAAAGAATGACAATAATAGACGACAATGAAAGAGTCTTAAGAACAGAGAGAAGGTGAAAAATAGCCTGTGGCGCCAACGAAAGCGCAGCGTGAATGCCTGTTTTTTCATGAAAGGCCGCGTTGAAACATTGACACTGCCCACTCAACCACTCCTCCACTCCTCCACTGGACAACGGGTCCATTCCAGGAAACAAATGGCCATAGATTGCCGCGCTGCACCTTGCACCTTGCACCTTAGGGACTCACACATGATGCACATGGACCTGTACCTGCCTATTAGCCTATGGCCTGGGTGTCCAGGGTATCCAAGTCGACATAGGTGGAGAGCTCGAGACTTGAGAGCTCCCCCCTTGGAGCTCGATGGCCTATGGCGGCAGCTTAGCGAGAATCTGGCAGTTTCGTCTTTTTTCGCTGGCGGGGTTATCGGGGGCTCACTTTTGGACTTGCGCTTGCAGTGCGGTGCGGTGTGGTGTGGGGAGTTGCAATGAGTGCTCCAGGGGCTGCACGCGACACCGCTTGGCGCCCCTCATCAAGGTCAAACCGTCAAACGAGGACCAGTCAACGCTCGGTGACCAGCAAAGTTGAGATGCAACCGCTGGCAGACGCCCAACGCTTCGAATAATCCACTGGACTAGCGACCAGCGACCAGCGACCAGCGACTAGCTGTCTTGAACGGTGCGTAGTAGCAGTAGCAGTAGCAGTAGCAGTAGCAGTAGCAGTTTTCCGTGGACTCACGCGGCAGTCAACGCGCCGGTCCAACCACCATTGGAAGCGCTCTGGCGGAGACTGGAGACGTTGACATCGCGATTTGCTGGACAGTTGAGGCTATCTCGACGCTACGGAGTACTACCCGGTAACGTCGTAGCCTCTGCGAACCCGACCATGGCCTTGGGACTCGTTGAAGGGTTTGCTTGGTTCTCGAGATTTAGCTCATGCTTCATTTGGAGATGCTAGAAGCACCGAGTTTCCAGGTCGCGGCAATCGACTTACACCCACTCGAGCAGGACGTACCTGGCAACGAACCTGGCAACGATGGACAGGCGCCCAAGAAGGTGAGGGGGAGGGTCCGATTGATGGCGCAATCAAGCTTCCAGACACCAGTAGCCTCCTTTGCATCTGCGCATCACGAAGATCAAAGTCCTAGGGCCAGGCTTGCCTGCTATAGGCATTCCACGCGGAGACCGTCCGGAAGAACGATATAGCGTCAACCATGCGTGAAACCACTTGAAGTAAACGTGCGGTCAAAAAGGCCCAGTCCAACGGCCATATTAGGATCAATCTAGCACACGGTTGTCGGTTGGATTGTCGGTTGCCTGGGCAGAATGCAGATTCCGTGCCTGGGAAGTGGGAACTGTTGGTGTGGAGGGTGTGGAGGGTGATACAATGATAATGAGGTGCATCCATGTTTCGAGTTGGGCATGTTGTTCGTGTTCGTGACGTTGGCCAGAGAGATGGGATGATGGGATGATGGCAGTTCGTGGTGGTGGTACGAGAGCCATGGCTCGAAAGCCTTGCAACCTTGGGCCTTGGGCCTTGGGCCTTGGTGGGGGTTAGAGATGGCAGGAGCAATGCAATCATTAATGGAGAGACTCGCTAGTCTCGCTGATGTTTCGACGTTTCGATCGTACAATATGGAGACGTTATTGTGTGGATTCGAGGATTTCCAAGGTTCCAAGGTTCTGAGAGAGATCGGTCTGATCTGAGCGCCAAGTGGCTAGCGTACCGTATCTACCAGGCTTACCTCGAAGGTATTACTGTACTCGAGTACTGGCCACTAGGCCCACTACCTAGGTACTGGCTACTACGAGTACTCCGTACTACTATACCGTGTTTCTTTGTCATCTGAAAACCAAGTTTCTCTTGCACATTTATTTCCACCCCCCTGGGGGCATCATCCACGACAACCGTTTCTCACCACAACAAAGATGATTCGCCTTCCATCTTCAAACAATCGAGCTTTTCTTTGCGGGAACGAAGACTCATATCTTGCCTCCACTGATTTCTTACTTGAGAGGCCATCTCTTCTCCTGCTTATTCATGACAAGCCGATTTAGTTCAGCGAATTGCTGGGAGCAACAAAGTATCTTCAGTCTGAAAGATGGGCTTCTTTTTACGCCGAGATCAGATATCCGAGCATCAAGTCCATCCTGCCTGTTTCCCATTCCTGTCTGTTTCAAGTCTTTACTTCAAATTCATCCGAAGTGCAATCTACAACCTCAGCAGTACTCCGTACTGTAAGATACAAAGTATGAGGCATAGTCTTTGCCTGTGAAAGGAATCCCGTCGCTGTCACCGCTTCATATGATCACTAAATCCCTCCAAGGACTCAAAGTTGTCGTGTTTCAAGTTTCGAGAACCAACTCGTCTCTAAAAGACGGCCTAGCTTCAGGGCCGCATAGACTTGATTGGCTCCGAGCAATCTACCGATACACCAGCATCGCATCTCTTGAACCAAATGATCGTCCAGACAAGCATTTCCTTCAAAATAATTTCCCGGCTTCATTGGTCCTGCTTCTTCGATGTATGCATTTTGAGTTTGTTCTATTTTCAACCCTGCTAATCTCAATACCTTGCGTCAAGCAAGCGATGGGCGTATACAAGGAAGGTCTGACTGTTCTAGCGACCTGTTTCAGCAAACGGCCAGAATTTGACTGTGGTCTTTTAGATTCCTTCTCACAGTCATAAATCAGGATGAGCCATGAGAGAAACAGGCTTAATCACAATTCATTTGAGTCACATAATAAATTTTTGTTCGTCACAGCCTCACAGGATGGAACTTGACCTCGGGATCCTCCTGTGACTCCTCCTGTGAATGTCTCTGGCTGATTATCATGTGGCTGGAGGTTTCGGCTCCTCACGTGGTATTGCACAGCCAACGCGGAGCCATGGCCTACAATCAGGTCTACTCTACTTCATACATCGACCGAATTCCAGGCTGACCTCGAAATGAACGTATGATTTGGTTTTCTACTGCATATCTAAGCGCCGTTCTTGATGTAAGATGTGCGCAGCCTGCTGCCTGAGTGAGGCCGTTGACCCAGATTATGGATCCACCCAAACAGATTATTCAATTTATTCTTTTCTCTCGAAACCATCATATATTTTAATCAAGTCCCATGAATTTTCTAGTAAGTTGCACATTTAACTAAAGTTTGGGAATATAGTTGAATTAAAAGTGCAATATCACTCGTCAATGCTCCTAGTATAATGTATCTCTACGTCTACTCTATCTCCCTAAAGTAAGAGACCTCAAAAAATTACAATATTTCCCTAGGAAAACTCGCATAATTGTCGATTAGATAAGCATATAAAGAACGATTAGATCAATTTCCCTATGTTTCAAGCACAATGAGTTCTTAGGCACCGCGTGAAATAGCATATCGTACAGTACATCCATACCTTGCTATAATAAAATAAGTTAAACAAAAAAAAGAGCCTCCCTCCCATGGTTCGGCACTTGGAATTCCATTCCATTCCAAGACCCTCACCCTCCTCCCCAGGAATATTCCATTCCAATTTAAAGAGGTCTTGGAAGATTCCATACGTTTGGAGGTCACATGACCTTTTCCCCCTATACAAACAAGTGAATGACTATTAAAGTTAAGATGCTATTTGTCACGGATATTTAGCTATTTAGTATTCACTCGGACTTTGAGAAGTATAAGCACGTGTTCCTAGTATGGTCATAGCGCCCACACTAGCGCCCACACTACACAGTCTACACGTACTTATACTTAGTTAGTTAGCTACGAGTTCTGGACTCTTTAGTTTATTATTTTACCACATTCAGACCTACATGATTTACCTCTGTTCGTTCTACGTAACACTATTCATATAAAGGTCTAAGTGAATCTGGCTACAGGTTCGTGGATATACCTGTAGGTCACGTGGTTCACTTCTGACAAGCTTCACTTCCCCACTTCCTCACTTCCTCACTCCCTAACTCCTAACAATCTTCACTTCCTCACTTTACTACATCCTCACTTTTAACACACTTCACTTTTGATACTTCTTCACTTCTAACAAACTTCACTTTATTACAAACTTCACTTCTAACAAGCTTCACTCCCTCACTTCCTCACTTCACCACTTCCTCACTTCCCTACTTCCTCACTTCTTTACTTTTAACACTTCTTCACTTCTAACAAACTTCACTTTCTAACTTCCTCACTTCCCCACTTCCCCACTTCTTCACTTCCTCACTTCTTCACTTCCTCACTTCTTCACTTCCTCACTTCCTCATTTCCTTACTTCTTCCCTTTTAACACTTCTTCACTTTTACAAGCTTCACTTTTACAAGCTTCACCTTTACAAGCTTCACCTTTCACAAGCTTCACATACTCACTTCCTTAATTCTTATACCCTTCACTCCCACCAAACTTTACCTCCACTTCACCACCTCTTCACTTCTTCACTTCTTCACTTCTTCACTTCTTCACTTCTTCACTTCTTCACTTCTTCACTTCTTCACTTCTTCACTTCTTCACTTCTTCACTTCTTCACTTCTTCACTTCCTCACTTCCTCACTTCCTCACTTCCTCACTTTACCACATCCTCACTTTTAACAACTTTCACTTCCTCACTTCTTCACTTTAACAAGCTTCACCTTTAACACTTCCTCACTTTCGACACACTTCACTTTTAACACTTCTTCACTTTTACAAGCTTCACTTTTACAAGCTTTACCTTTAACAAGCTTCACCTTTAACAAGCTTTACATGCTCACTTCCTCACTTCTTGTACCCTTCACTCCCACCAAACTTTACCTCCACTTCACCACTTCACCACTTCTTCACTTCTTCACTTCTTCACTTCTTCACTTCTAACAAACTTCACTTTATTACAAGCTTCACTTCTAACAAGCTTCACTTCCCCACTTCCTCACTTCCTCACTTCTTCACTTCACACTTCCTCACTCCTGCCAACCTTCACATCTCCTAACCTCCACTTCCCCACATCACTTCGTCACCCTTTACCTAGTACTCCTAGGTACTCCTACTCCTACTCCTACTCCATCTCCATTCACCCAGCTATATTCGTATATCTATATATCTATATATCTACGCTGCCTAGGCGTTAGATATTTTATATTCTTATTTTGTTTTTTATATTTGATATTTTATATTTCTTATTTTCAATTCTTACAAATGTGAATGTAGCTATATTGCAGCACCCCCCCTATACAACTCCAGCGATTGGGGTATTGTTTCTAAGGATATATTAAGTAAATTGACGGATAAGGAGATTAAGGCTTTAAATTCCATTTACGGGAGATGACGATAATTAATTAGGTGTAGGCTAGGAAACAATCAAATTCACTTGTCACTTCGGTACAGTACAAATAGAGCCCTCTTATTGGTGGTCAATCTATATATATATTCCAACTAGAATTCCAAATTCCAAAGCCTCACGCCTTGGAATATTCCATTCCAAATTAAAGAGCCTTGCCTTTAGAATATTCCACCTTGGAATGGAAATCTTGGAATCCTTGGAATCGTATTCCAAGTGCCGAACCATGTATCCATACCCCAAGTCCCAATGTCGGGGGTATCTTTCCCATAACTCATTTCATCCCAAAGAACTCGTCCCTCGTTCCTTATCAAAAAACATGGCTTTTCATATCTCATACAAACCCCAAACATTTCCGGCTAAAAGAAAGATAAATAATGCCAAGTTAAAACAAAATCAAAGACAAAACAGAATAGAAAGGGATCTATCGGCCAAAAATTCGCTTCTCAACTGTCCTCATGATGCAGTAAGAGATAGCAGAAAAGATAAATGCAAGCTCGAATCCAACGTCGCCTCCAAACTTGGTACCGCAGAGTTTACCGATAGGGCCAGTGAACCACTATAGACTTGTTAGCTTGATGTTCAATAATGAATACGGAAAGCATCACTTACAACTTGCGCCATACCCAGAATCGCACCCATAGCACCAATGCAGAATGCTGCAATCGCCGCAATTCCCGGTGGCAATTTACTAGGTTCCAAATAATTCGCGGGTTCATAACCACCGAATCCTCTCTTGAAGAAAATGTGTTCCGAAATAGAGATACCTTCATAGATGGCCAGCCAATATCCAATAACCAGCATGAAATTTTCAAGAATGCTTTCAAAATGATCGTATCCTGGGATAGCGATGGCAACGTAGACGCAGGATCCAACAAAGGTCCAGATGAAACGGGGCACGCGCTGTGAAGCTCGGGCGAGGAGTTGGAGACTTAGTGATACAGAGTAGATGTTGGGGCAGTTGTTGGCTATGATGGAAAGGGCCAGGATGACAAGACAGAATTGTCCGAATTTCCCGAGAGGTGGGACCATGACTGCAGCGAGGAGACCACCAATTCCCGAGCTGTGATATCCTTTCATGTATTGGTTGTCACCATTGTCGATAGACATGGCTGTTGCAACAGCTGCACCTAGCATTTGCGTGAAAAGGAGAGGGAAAGAAAGACCTGCGAATGTCCAGAGGAAGATGGACTTTCGGGAACGGCCTACTGGTTGGTAAACGGTGTAGTCAGCAGCGTAAGACGTCCATCCGGTTGCGAATCCATAAACAGATGCTGCAAAGGAAAGGGCAGCTCCAGCTTCAGATTTCCCCACGCCCATGGGAATATTCTGAAAATGTCCCGAGTGAGCAAACTCCCCCAAGACGATCAAGAATATTATAAAACATGGAATCCATGAATATCTCTCGTAAGTGTGCACAATCTTATAGCCGAAGAGGGTAATCAAGAATGTCGAAACTGCAATAACAATGATTCCGGCCCAACCAGGCATATTACCATTGACCGCATTGAAAAGCTGAGCTCCAACAATTACATTGACGGAAGACCATCCGATACATGCCAATATATTGAAAACAGCAACTTTGGGGAGTCAGTGTTGGGGTTTCCATCGAGGGTGATTGAGCACTTACTAATTTTCACGCCATACCATCCAAAATAGAATCGACTCAAGACCATCTGTCTCAAGCCAAAACGAGGCCCAAAAGTTGAGAAGAAACAAACCGGAGTAATACCCAGAAGGTTGACGAAAAATATGATCAGTATCGTATCGATGAAACCAAGGAAGAAGACGGGATATGCGAGTGCTCCAATCGCGAAAGAGGAAACGACCATATTTGCGGATAACCACTGTCATCCAGTCAATTGCTGATTTGATTCGTCATAATTGTAGAAAATCATACCAAAGTGCCAATTTGTGACATTCCTGCATCGGTTCGTTCATCACTAGGCACACGTTCAATGCCTCTCTGCTCGACACCAAATTTGCCTGCAAGTCTTTGTGCTCGAGCATAGAAGCTATCCCCAATGATAAATGTTTCCGCTGGAACAGCTCCATCATCTGGGATGAAGTCTCCGCTGTCATTCTCGTTGGTGGATTTCTTCTCCGTTGACAACGCTTCGATATCGTCGACCTTGTTGCTTCTGGTAAATGGACCCATCTTGGACGAGAATTCGATAGAAGACCCTCGAAAAATGGGATATATATGAGTTTTCCGGAGTTCTCTCCAAAATTGAAAACTAGATATTCTCGATATGCTGGCTTGAAAGGGCCTACGCTGCCGCAATTGCTTGACGATTGAACCTGAGAGGGTCAACTCCAAGTATATATGGTAAGAGAAACTTGCCAGTGGCAAGCATTAGAGAGATCTCCGACAAGGATAGCTCTATACGCGGCCCGCCAGCGGACGATACCGATCAATCAGTTCGGCGAATGGAGCTGGTGGAGTGCAGCGTGGAATCAGCCACAGCCAATAATGAAAGCCTCTCGACCTGCAAGGATATCTGGGATCCTGATGTGGGACTGATAAGGAATATGAGGAGTGGGGAGTGGGGACGTCGTGATTTCGTTTCCGTCATTCAGAACAACCAAAGAGAAGAGATAAGAAGAAGTATGGAAGATTATATAAAATCAGATAAAGTAACTATTCCCAATCGCGGGGGGTAGTGCCTCTGCTTATATGGAGAAGTTGTCACATCATGAAAGCAAACTGCCTGGGGTACCATACATATGATGAAGAGAATCGTTGCACCCGTCGGGGTTATTAGTTGAGGTTGAGGTACATAGGGTATCAGTACATTGTCCCGATAAGCATTTAGGGTGATACGCCACCGGCGGATGTGTCTCTCTGATTTGGAAATCAATTGCTTGTTTGACGGGTCGAAAGCTTAAGCCATCTCTGCTGACTTTTAGTCTGCCGTGCGCTTGCACCTAGCGCTGCCATCTCCGGTTCCACTCATTTTTGGATTTGGACCTCATTCTTTCACTCACATTTCGATAGTGCATGTGTTGCCTCTTGGTACCCAGGTTCCAGGTTCTAGGTCCCAGGGCAGAGAACTGCAAGTCATCGGTGTAGAGATGTTGATTCTGACACTGACAGCAGAGGCCAGGCGCGTGAGGTGATACTTGAAAGCGTACATGAACGTTGCCGAATTTGGCAGCGATCGGAAGGGGTAAGATGAAGCACGATGTCTGGACCTGGAGAAACACTCATTAGGTAGGTATCACGCCCTCCTTCTTGGAGTTGAGTACGGAGTTAGGGTCTCAATCCCACGTGCTTCGCTGCTCCCATGGAATCCGAAACTCAGGGCTTCTATGGTTCTGTCACACAGCCTACAGGTTCGATTCAGATTCGTGGCGGGTGGGAATTGACGCCGATTGCCTTTCGGAAGGAGCAATGCAGGGCAGGGCAGGGCAGTGCAGTTTCGAGGACTTTGAAACGGTGGAGAGATATCGATACATCACGAACCATTACTAAAATTTTGAAGTTGCGTGATGAAGCGATCAGAAGATGGTGAGGTCGTGTCGTCAAGGTCCAAGGAAAGAAAATGCAAGTCTCCCCAGTATTATGCAAGCTAATGACAGCGGGTTTTCGCGTCAAGCTGCCTTGCTTTTCTCTCGCTTACCCGGGTACTGGACAAGCAGACAGGGTTAAGGTTCTTGCCTGCTGCAGATCATTCGCTAATACTCGAGTACAGACTGTACAGTAGAGTACTCCTCGCTCACTTCAATATTTCTTTGCTTTTTCCCTTAGCTTTCATTTGTTGAAGCTTTGATGCCAGAATCCTTCCATAAAACATAAAACCCTTGATCTATTCTTCTTCTCCCACCAAACACTACTCTCTCACATCGGTTAAATACACCCTCGAAAGGCCGGCTCCCGCCTGTCGAGCAGAAGAGAACCGCAGCGGACAGGTGCAGGTCATCTTGGCAACGCCCCGTAGTCTTCTCAAGGGATCGTTGGCACCTCTTCTTGTGTATGGAAACTACTACAACGCTCATCAATGAACGAGAAGTGAGGCATTGGGAAGCGTACACGGTGATACCTTACCAGCCACATCTACTTTCAGTGTTAAGTGTTCAAACGATGTCATAAACTACTTCAAGATATCAATACCATCAATCGCTTCTCACGTCCCATAATGCCAATGATTAATCCGAGCTTTTCAATAGCTTCCTCGGGTTACTCAAACCGAAAGCCCTATGTTGACGTCGAGTTGTCGAGTAGCACCTCGGCCTCGCCCGAGAGGGCTTTCTCCAGTATCACAAAATCCCAGAAGATGGAAATGAAGATACATATTCCATGCTCCTCTCCAAGTATCAGCCACTTTCCATTCTGACGTGGTTCCTAGATCTATATGCATTCGTTCCGACGAGATCAATGTTGACAGATGTCAAACATACCCCTGACCTGTTCCACGAACAAGCCAGATTCTTTGGTACTACCATTTTTCTTTTCGCTTCTCTACTTTATTGGCAACTTATATTCTCCATTTGGCATTACAAGAGGGATTCCTTCGAAAAAGATCCGAATTTTACCGTCAAAAAAGGGGATCTCGCATTCTATCCCTCAACACAAGCTTCATTCAAGTCCACACAATTTCGGTTGAATAACCCTACTTTGTGGAGACTGTACGACCACTGTGCTGTTCCGTGACAGCTGAGACACTGACATGCCACTGCACATGCAAACCTCTCACAAAGGGTTGTAATGTGACCCTCTCGTGAGCACCGCATGGGATGCGGTGGCAGTGCGATGAGCGCATCGAAACGGTTTGATAGGGAGGCGAGGGTCCCACGACCGAGTAGAACTAGGCTCACAACAGATATACCGGTCTGCCATCTTGATTGTGTAGCTCCCGGTTCACGACTGCCTCTAGTCCATATAGTCCATATGTCGTGATTTCTTCTTCGAGTTTGGCGCTGAATAGGAACTGATGAATTGCGGTTGCTCTCGTTGAACCACTCATGAGGAGTTGGAAAAGAGAGAAATATTGAAGCTCAGCTACCAATTTCTGTTCTTCCACAATATTTGGTTGCCCAAAACGCTTGAACTTCCCCTCAAATGGTATGATCTGTAGAAAAACGTAATAGCCGAGTACTTCTGCTGTAAAGTGCCCAAAAAAGAATATCGAGAAAACCAATAAAGAAAGAGAAACGTCCAGGTTTAGCCCTCCTATAGCTTGTGTTTGTTTTCATTCAAAAAGAGGAAGGAAAAATGACGTGACAAAAAAGTATCAAATAGATTATAGGGTTTCATTTACCCTGGTAGAAACGCATTTCCCCTGGTTCCAAGTAACAGTACATGGGCTTCTAATACCTGTCTCTGGTCTTCCTACGACTTCTGGTTTGAGACTGATTCATATCAAAATCTGGCACAAGCAACTCAGTTACCCAAAACTTATGGTTTACAAGAAGGGTGTAGGGAGCAATCACCAGGTCTCTTACATTTACTGTGGCTTCTTGGTGTATTACAAGACAATATCACTTATAATATGCAAGAACTAAGTTCTTGAATTTTGTTAGTTATCTTAACTTCTAATAAGAGCCAACTTTACTTATATAATATTCATATATACCATCAGATATGGCTCAGAGTAAAATCTTCATACAGTACAAGATACTATACGTTGACATAAATTCCTTCCTTTTTATGGAATTAATTTCAAAGCTAATGAACAATGTCACGTGCGCCTTATCAAGCGATATCTTTTTACCTACCTAATGTCTCTAGCGATTTTAATTAGTATATTATAGATTTTAGGATAAATTATTAGTATAAATGTATACTTGACCCGCCTGTAGTAGTAGCGGCATCACGTTTACTACTACAGTAATAGCTGTTGCGAAGAGCATGTTGTAAAGTGTGAGGGTGCGGAAGACTTGAATTTCTCTAAGCTATAAAAGTATAGTACTCGAGTACCTAGTACATATACTAGCGCCAAGAATGCGCTAGTACCAAAGAGACAAGCCCTTTTAAGTCCCAAAGAGGCAAGCCCTTTTGTGTGATTTACTTGGTGTGTAGCCATGTGATAGATATATTCACCCAGGGAATGAGTCCTGGTAACAATAGCTACACGCTATTCTTTAATTAATTGAGCCTTCAAGTCCTTTCTAGCTTACTGTCTGTCTGGCTGTCTACCTGTATAGCTGTCTATCTGTATAGCTGTCTGGCTGGCTGTCTACCTATATGTCTAGCTAAATTAAGAATTCTACTATATTATGTTGCCAGGAATCATTCCCTAGGTGAATATGTCTGTCACATGACTGCACACCAGTAAGTTACCCAGAAAAGGGCTTGCCTATTTGGGATCCAAAAGGGCTTGCCTGTTTAGGACTAGCGTGGACTAGCTAGCTTGTTCTTGGCGCTAGTATAAGTACTAGGTAGTTCTGTAGCTTAGAAGAATTCAAGTCTTCCGCACCCTCCTGTGTTACCCGACAATTACCCGCCGGCCCCACACCTCCACCCGACAATTCTATATATCAACAAATAAGTCCTTTCCTGCCAGCAATCAGATAGAGAGGTTCAGTGCACCCAACTGGCTCAGTTGGGATAAAGGCAGACTGCTATTCTCTGATTTGCGAGATAAACCAACCACCAGATCGGTATCCCACGGGAACCTCGTGAGCAGAGTTATTCCGAGCCAGCGAGAGCTGAGCTTGTTTTTTGCCATTTTTATATATTTTTTATATTTTTTTGGATTTTTAGGCTGGGGGAGGGGTTCTGTCTTTCGCGTTGGTGGTAGGTTGTGTGGTTGAATATTTGCCTAGCGTTGAGGTTGAGGCGAGGAGGAAGAGTGAATTAGAAGGCCCTGGGTGCGAGGTAAGTGGTGGCTGGGACGCGTTTTCACTTAATTGTAACGCCAATCTTCTGCCGCTTCTCTCTAGCTGCTAGGCAGCTAGGCTTAGTTAGATTTCCCCCTTCTTCCCTTCTTTCCTCATACACCAACACTCCCCACTCCCCCCCACAATCCTTCCTTCCTTCCCAACCCTTTGCAACATGTTATCACGTTAAAGAGTCAGGACTGGGAGTTCGAGATATACTACAAAAGCACGAGTTCACTTGAGTACGTAGAACGCGGTTAGAAATCATTATACTAGAGGGCTATGCCCTAAACCCCAAGCTCTAATTAGCTAGAAGGCCACTCTAGTGTAACCACTTCTAACCGCGTTCTCGCGACGTTAAATTTACTCTTGGACCTTTGTGAAGGTTTGATGTGGCACGTGACGTCCCTGGTAGTAGTGAATAGGGGAGGGGTAAGGAGGGCTCCCAGTGGTCAAGATAAATGGCAGTCTTGGCGTTGTATAATAGTGAGATGCACGCAAAAACACCAGCGCCAAGTCTGCCACTTATCTTGTCCACCAGGAGGGAGGGGTAATTGGTACCCTCGCTTGAGTGAATAGGGGTAATTTGTACTTAGTTAAATAGTTCCATGGCCAGGAGCTCTCTCCTTCTCTCCTTGCGAACAATCTACTCAATACCCCACCCTGACAGTAGGGGGCAAAAGGGGGCGTGTTATTGAAAGCTCCTGGTCATCAGAATGCCCTGGAATAGGTTATCATGTGGTTCTGAAATATACAACCACAAGCCAGTGCCAATAGCTGGTGAAGCTGAGAACAGAATAAAGACGCTGTGTGCTTGATTGAAAAGCTTTATAACATTCACGCCCAAGGTAGAGAACGCTGGTCCCTAAGAATTGACGTAAGCTAGTACAGATATCCAGTGTACTGCATGATCCTATGCAAGGTAAGGTAATGGTGCTATATTCACCTGGGACTTAATTTCTGGTAACAGTATACATTCTAACATTCACTATCAGAATTATAGTGAACTTCCTTGTGGGTAGTAATTGGCTCTGTTTTGACAAGCAGGGAAAGTAACGAACTATCAGTGAATACTGCCATATTGATCAAGGCCACGTACGCAACGCATAGAAATGGCTTGTTAATTTCCTTTTACAGCCACCTTTGTACTACATCACAGCACATTTCTCCTGTCTGACTTTTCTTCAACAACAGACTCTGAGTTTCATCACAACACACATCTCCCCAACCTTTGCAGTCAGCACTCAATCTTGATATCATGCCTGACATAAAACAAGCCAAACCTTACCACCAGGTTCAGTGGCATAATATTGACATCAAAGCTATCCAGGGTTGGTTAAAGACCCATCGTGTGCAATTTAGCAATGCAGATAGCAAACCAACTCTTGTGCGCAAAGTCTTGCGTGAAGAATACTGTCGACGCAATACGGGAGGCAGAGCACATTCACTCAACGACATCAATGATCCGCACTACCATAGAAGATTGGCAAGAAACCATGCCAATAAAATCTTGGTCAAGGAGCACCTCAGAATCCTGAAAGCTGCTAACTACAACTTCTACAAGGAGAACAAGATGCCTCGCGACCAGGAAGAGATTGATGCTATCAAGAAAGTCGAGACCGCCTGCAATGCATATGCCACTCAATTAGAGAAGCGTCAGGTCGAGGAAAGCGGACCAGTCCCAAAAGCTCCTGCTCTTTTGCAATACTACGATTCTATCCCAATGGATAATGGCAAGACCGGTGAATCGAAAGTCGAAAAACCTCCTCAAGTATATATGGCCTCGCTGTCATTCAAATTATAGAGAGCTAACCTCCACCCCTAGAAAAATGCCAAGTTGGGAGTTTATGGTACACCGTTGGACCTCTCCTTACTTCCCAGATATTACGCATTCAAGCCCAACCCACCCAAGCAGCCCAACCGTGTAAGTAAGAAGGTTCCGAAGGGTAAGAAGGTTCCGGAGGATAAGATGGTTCCGAAGGGTAAGAAGGGTTCGAAGTCTTCGAAGACTCCGGAGCCTCCGAAAGTACTTGTCTACGCCGAGTTTAAAACCACGGCCAGCCGATCTCTGGATCTGCTTGATGACCCCGAGTTCGAGAAGTCCTATCACACCGAGAATCCAGGTCCAAATCTTCATCCCAGCCTCTTCTTCGCTGAACGCCCGGCCTACAAACACCACATTTTTATATCCAAACAGTACCATCGTGTCCGAGGAGAGCGAGTTGTTGGATTTATTGAATTGGTCAAAGCTTATCGCCCAACGCAAGGTTATGTTAACAATACTGGTTATTATATTGATTTTGACGATGGAGCTATGGTTGAAGGTGCTACTTTTCATTTCAGAACATCAATGGCGGACAACAAGAATTTGTTTGATCATCCTGAACCAAAGATCTCTGGCCTTCGCGATGGAATACCATTTGGACCAATGGGAAGACAACTTGTTTGGGTGGCTGAGTGGGAAACTAAGATGTTGAAGGCAGCGAATGGTGAAGAAACAGACGCAAAAGAAGGATGTGACCAAGAAACCCCTCCTCTATCACCAAAGGAATCTCCAATTGCGGACGATGTCAAATCAGGTACATCAAACGATGGAGAGATTAGTTGAGAGTATTTTGTGGGACAAGGTATTGACGAGTTGGATTTCCTTTTTCCTTTGTTCTGTCATCTAGGCTGTTTTGTTTTGTGTGTCATGGCTCAAGGAGTCTTATGGCAGAACCCCAGCGGAAACAGCATTACCATTTCTTTTGTTCTTCACAGTTGTAGTTTGTCGTGGGCAATTCACTGGTCTATGTTTGGGTAACTTACGAGGCTACTGGGGTTAGGTTATCCTGAGGATCATCTTAGTAAATGAGCTGTAGCAAATGATTAGACAATGAAGAACATTATTCATGAAACCCTGGTGTTAATTTTGAACTTTAACTGTGACTACAATAAAGAAATCTTTGAAATAAGATATGAATTATAGGAGGTATAGGTATATCTCGTGGTTCCTACCTATGTACGTTTAGATTTTAGGTTCATCATATACACTTTAATCTTAAAGCTGTTCAGTTTTACTCCCAATAAGTTCAATCTTACCTTTTGATACAAATAAGTTTTAAAAAGGGCTTATTTCAAAGAAACACCACTCAAAACAGGAGAATCGCAAACCCAAAAATCGAAACATACATATGTAGGAACAAGGAGATAGCGCTCTATACCCAATAGGTAGAGCGATTCTAAGAATCTCTATAGCTTGCAAACGGAATACTTCTAACTAGTACGGTACTAAAAAGTTCCCCCAAGTCATATGATCGCTAAGCGAGAGTCATCTACCCGCTACCCGCGAGTAGATCAAAAAGAAATAGTCTCAGGTTTAAACCCAAAGGCCAATAACAATATTACTCCGCAAGATATTACCAAAGTAGAACATCATCCATGGCGCTGCGTATACCTCAAGTAAATTCCTTGAATTTAGTTACTCAGAAGGACTTGTTTCTTCCCACTTCTACACTATCATCATGAGGAAATATCTATATAGGGAGCGTGTAAAGGTAAAATAGACACAGAACCAATACCCCCTCCTAAAAGATGAAAAATAACAACGCCCCCATTTCGCAAACCATCTCAGACACCATGTCCAGATTCCCACACCTTATACCACCCTCCAGCAATCAATCATCCACGCGACCATAAAACCTAAATTTCAAAACAAACCACAACACAACTTGTGTCCTAAGTTAAGCGTCGCATCAAGAGAGCGTAAAACCCAGAAGGAAGACTCATACCATATCTCCTCTCCTAATCCAAAAGATCAAGTCTTACGCAGTTCCCCTTTTCACACTACGAGACTTAAGCGAAGGAGGTCCGTCCAACCCACCCACAGGGAATCCCGAGAAAACCAAGGGAACACCAAACCAAACCAAACCAAAAAAAAAAAGAGTCCTCAAGTAAAAGTTCGAGGCCATTCATTATCCCATCTATCTACCCACGAAATCTACATCATACCCCCATTTCACTCGTCCCACAATTTTTCTATCCCCATCATCATCTAATTAACCCCCTCAGAAAGAACATCGCAGGAGCATTAAAATAGTGAAAGTGGTTCACTAAAGAAACGCAGCGCAAGAGAGACGCATTATTCATCTCCCTCAAGAATTCTATGTCCTCGCAAACCAAAAAGGAAAAGTGTATGTACGAGTGGGAAGAGCAAGAGTCTTTCTCGCTTCAACCACCAGTGTATGCACGCTCGCGCTCGCATTTTTTCAGATTTTTCGGCAGAAAAAATCAAAAAAAGACTAAGGAAAACGCCCGACCCCCATTCAAATATAAAAACTCCAATTGACTAATACTAATGCATGAGTCACATGTACATGTTCACGTTTTCAGTCAAACCCCCTAGATCTAGAATCCATGCTACCTCGCAGCTCGCGCAACGGCTGCTTGTGACATAGACAAGCTTGATGGAACGGCGGAAAGTGGACCGGGTGTGTTGCTTCTTGTCGCTGGCGCGCTTCGGTTATGAGCCATGTGACTCTTGACGAGATGACCAGCTGCCAAAGCACTACATAATGAGAGTTCACCGGCCAATACTCCGGAGGCAACGATGCGTGCAAGTTTGCGTGCATTGTCACCTGGGTTCGTTGGGTGAGAGCCACGGACACCGAGCATGTCGAGCATAGCGCTTTGTGGTTCCAGAATTGTGCCACCTCCGATGGTACCGACTTCAATCGAAGGCATAGAAACGCTGATTTGAAGGTTTCCGCGCAAGCTAGGTAACACGTTAGAAAAATCCCGTGAGAGACCAGAATGAATGAAACTTACTTCTTCATGAGTGTAATACAGTTACTGCTCTCAACATTCTGTGCAGGATCTTGACCAGTTGCTAAGAAAATTGCAGTGACAATGTTGGCAGCTTGAGCGTTGAAACCACCGATACTTCCAGCCATAGCACTACCAACAAGATTCTTAGCAATGTTCAATTCCACCATTGAGTCCACATCAGTCTTAAGCACCTTCCGGACAACTTCTCCAGGAATGATCGCTTCGGCCACAATACTCTTTCCACGTCCGTCGATCCAGTTGATAGCGGCGGGTTTCTTGTCGGTACAGAAGTTACCAGAAACTGAAATAATGTCCATGTCATCGAATCCACTATCAGCCATGACACTTAAAGCATATTCGACACCTTTGGAGATCATGTTCATTCCCATAGCGTCACCAGTTGTTGTCTTGAAACGAGGATAGAGATAAGTTCCGGCAAGAGCAGTCTTGATTGATTGCAATCGAGCGAATCTGCTGGTAGAGTTGAAAGCCTTGGTCATAATAGCTTGACCAGCTTCTGAATCAATCCAGTTCTTGGCAGCGCCAGCTCTTTCCAAGGTCTCAAAGGCAACACACGGGCCTCGAGTCATTCCATCACCAGTAACAACAGTGATGGCGCCGCCACCAGAGTTGATAGCTTTGCAACCACGACTGACACTAGCTACAAGAACACCTTCGGTAGTGGCCATTGGCAAGAAGAAACTCTGGCCATCAATTACGATAGGTCCTGCGACACCAAGAGGCAGTGGCATATAACCGATAACATTCTCGCAACAGGCTCCCAAGACACGGTCATAATCGTAGTGTTCATATGGCAATTTTGATCTTTCCAAAAGGCTGGTGGTCTCGGCGGTAGCAGGAGTTCGTGAGATGATTGCTCTTCTAATCTTGACAGCTCTGGTAGTATCTTTGAGCTTTCTTTCGAGCGAGTAACCGGGTATCTTGCCCTGCATAGATAGTTCGATAACTTCCTTGTCGGTAAGCTCGGGGTGTCGGTTTTCCTGGACCATTTGTTCCATCTGAGCTTGAGTTCGGCGCATGACTTGGGAATCGGTGGGAACCTGAGGTCTTCGCATAGTGAGTATATCATCTTCATCATCTGTTGTTGCAGGAGTTGGAGGCGCAGCTTGAGTTGGAATGGTTGCGTCTGGATCGATAGCAGGAAGCTTCAATGTTGGGATAGAAGTGGAGTTATTGAACTTCTCAGCCTGGTCAAGCTCTTTAGCATCCACCGCATGATGAGGGGGCATTTGGAGAGGCTCTTTAATGCTCCATCGTGCGGCGTTGAAAAGATAGCCATTGAGAATTACACTCAATGCCAGTGCGACCACAATCCACTTTGACAATATAGGATCTTCCAAACTTTTGAGGACACCATCTACAACACGGCCACCCATGCCGTAGTCACCAAATTCTTCGTCAACTTGGCCATAGAGAGAATTGCCCTTGGTTCCCTTGGATGGAGTAGCGTAATGCACAGAAGGGTACTCGAGCTCGTACTTGATTGGTGTAAGAATTGTAACTACTGTAGACTTGTCGTTGGACTTTGCTAACGCATAGATGTGGTCCAGTCCGTTTGAAGCAACTTTGAAAGGGTCCATAGGCGGTGAAGTAACAACACTTGGAAGTCCGTTGCCGGTAAGCCCGGTCACAGGAGCAGCGTTGGAGTTCTTGGAGCCTCGGAAAGGGATGGTACAGATGTTGAGAATGTTTATGATAATGAAACCTCCGACCATCAAGACCTTGAATTTTGGAATACTGCCATCTCGGACTTTGCGGCCAAAGATGGTGGTTTCGCGGTTGCCGGAGGCATCATCAGCTTTAGGCCAATCATCACTCTGAGCAACATTTTCAGCAACTCTTCTGTTGACTCCATCATCCTCCAATGCTTGGCGGAGAGCCACGTGACGCTTGATGCGATTAATTTCAAGCTTGATGCTTAAGATGGCCGTGTAGAAAGTAAACAAAAGAAGGCAATCGAAAAACAGGATCCATGCAGCCAAAAAGCAAAATTGTTGAAGACCACCTTGGACACCTGACGCAGCACCAGCCACCAAAATGCAAATCTCAATGGCGTAATCTCTGACGATTTCGTACCCCTTCTCTCCAATTGCCACCTGAACGGCGTATCCGATGGAGGTTGGTGACATGCCATATCGTTGCACGGATTTCTTAGCCTTGTCTTGTGCTTGCGGCCTGCGAGTTTCCAGGGAAGCAGATAACACAGCCTTGGTGAGAACAATCGCCTTCTCAAATCCAATCGTGACAACCAAAAATGGCAAGCCTTCCGAGAGGAGGATCATGTTCATTGGCACTCCCAGCCAATTGGTAACAATCAAGCCGAAGAGGAAAGAAAAGACGGAAGAGAATAGGGTTGTTGCAAACAACCAGAAGTTCGAACCCATGCGGCGCATTGAGACGAACAGGGAGACAAAAGTCAAATGCATCGAAATGTAGCCCAGAACCATGATGATGATATCTAGAGTTTCGGCATTTTTGAGGAGATCCACAAAGGCAGTCCAGGCGTTAGCAACCCAGTTTCTTATTCCAGATTGGGTTACAGTGACCTTTGCTGCCTTCATTATCCATTTCTTATGTTCCTTGGCAACATCCCCCTCGTAGCCATTTGGCAACGCTCCAATGTTTGGTAACTCCTGAGCTCGAACGAGGAATTCGGCGGCGTTTTTGTATGGTACCGAGTATGCTAGAGCAGTATCCTGTGATATCGGAGACAAGGGGTTGGATGTTGAAGGTAATAGTGTGACGGACAGATTCTGTGGCAAGGAAATTGCGTCTGACAATGGAGCAGTCTGCGGGGAATTGGCGGCCAGAGAATGCGGGAAGACAAACGTCAAGAGGGCTAGGTGATCTGCATCTTTGACAGCTGGCGAAGCTGCATCTGCAGATTGCCATTTCCAACCAGTTTCACTTCCGACTTGTAGTTGTCGACTCCCTTCCTGCAGAGAGGTCCAATCCGCCTTGCTTCCGAATGTATTCAGTTTGGTAACCTCGAAAAGACTGCTTTCGAGAAGGCCAATATAACTGGTACTTGCTAAGAAAGCAACTATAACGATCGTGTGTATTGGGTGCAGGCACGCTCGGTAGGAGAGGCTCTGCAAGAGAGGCGTCACTATTTTATTCAACCATATTGGTCCTGCAGCGGATTCGTTTGTAGCTCCAGGGAGCTTCGATCGAAGGAAAGAAGATCCAAGCATGATGGCGGTTCTGAGGAGGATTCGCGGAAAATTATAAAGCCATCGAAAAGCCGATAACGGAGTTATTTATTGGTTTCTGCTGGCGAATACGCCCATTAGCATTGAATTGAAGAGTAGCAGAATGGAGAAAATTTGAGCGGGGCAATGCGTCAAGAGGACGTTTTGGACAGTTCTTAGGAGTAATTGTGTAGCCGACTTGGTACCTGGCAAACAATGGATGACACCGCAGTAAAGGCAAGGCACCTGCCCGTTGCCTGCCACGTCCAGTTGACCCATGAGACTGAAGCTTCTCGAGCTATGATCCGTGCCTGTACTCGAGAAAGAGAAGATATTGAGGCCAGTTGTCTGTATTTTTTTGCATGCACACACAAAAAAAAGAAAGTGCCAGCTGCAGAACCAAGCGCCAAAAGTGATAGATAGTACGTACCGTGGGAGATCTAATCGTGAGCTTCCGGGCGGTCGACGACAAGCTCGGGGCCAATTCGAGTGTGATTGGGGTTGGTGTTGAATCCAAGGAACGCCCGAAGACTGCGAAATAGTTCTTCGACGAGGTTGATGATCGATTGAGGGAGGACTCGAGCAGAAGTTGTTTGCTGTCCGCCAACGACGTGGATGGCGAAAGCGGTCCCCCGGTGGATCCTGTTGGTGGTGATAAATCTTTCACCCAATCACAATTTTGGTAGGGGCGGGCGGGCAGGAACGGAAAAGGGGCGCAGGAGCCCCCTGGCACCACTGGCACCACTGGCACTTTCAGACTTTCTCTGCTGGTATCTGGGAATCTGCACCCTGTATACCCTGTCCACCCTAGATACCAGTAGTGCGAGTGTGACCAGCAGCGTTGAACCTTGAAAGAACGGAAAGAGCCAATGTTGAAAGTAAACCTTGGGGGGAAACGCCTAGTATTGTTCGTCCGGTTTCTTTGATTGACTGTTGCCTCCCGTGGTTCTGGCACTTGTGACTTGTGACTTGAGGACTTGGGATCGTCTCGCTCGCATCGATAGAGTCTGACGTTTCAGGTTGCGTTGCGAGAGTAAAAACGCAGCCCTTGCATATGGTTACCTACTCTAGTAATTGATATGATATTGCCCGTCACACAGCGACACAGCGACACAGCGACACAGCTATGTCATCAGGAGACTAAAAACTGTGTTGCTGATAATAGCATGAGTGGTACAACATGCTTTCCCCATTTGGAAATAGCATGGGCCAAGCAGAAACACTGGACTGAAAACCCGTTCGGCCAAGGAGACGCCAAATATATCTGACATCGTCTTCCAAGTTTCTTACTGCTATTTTCATAGATACTGTCCGATACTGTCCGATACTATCCGATACTGACCATGGGCACTGACCAAACACCTGGGCACCTCCAATAATCCTTATCGCTTATCCATAATCTTCTCATCCGAGTCATACGAGATAGAGATACCCCAGTTCCCCCAACCCCAAATTTGGGGTGAGATCAAGAGTCAAGACGCAAGGCCGGATTTTAGGTTTCCCTCCTGTAAGTCTTACAGACTCTTACTTCGTACGCTCGAGGGCTCCTCCGTATTCCTAACCTTAACGTCCGACCATAAATACGACTATGTCCGATGACAGCATAAAAAGCACAGAAGCCATTTTCTGCATACCGGTACTTGCTGTGTTAGAGTTGGGCTGATTTAACCTTTCGAGAAACCTACCGATTGGCTTTGGAATGATCGCCGAAGAAAACCTCGCATTCTAGACTTCTTAGCTGCTCAGGCTCTTTGCCCAGGTGGCGCTGTCAATAATGGTCACGACACGTGCTGCGCTAGAGGATATGTACGTAGTGGAATCCCAAGACTTCAAGAATCAACCTTTATTTTTTCTCACCCAACCTGGACGATTGTACTCGAGTATGAAAGATGTATTGTGGTATTTGATATGCCTTCAGCTTTGTGATAACCAGAACCATTTCCCAAAGTCCTGAGAACGACAATGGCATGACCATTTAGTTCAGTAATGCTGCAGGAAACCAACTTCAAGCCCAGGCTGCCCAGCCATCACCAGTTCCCCTGGTAATGATACTCTTGGTTACTCCATTACACCCTCAGAAGCATGATCTATTCTCCAATTCACCCTCGGAAGGGCGAATCAGTCATCTATTGGCTCCAGTCATCATTCTTTGGCAAAGCTGCAACTTTCTTGATCTCTTCCCCCTCCATTCCAATAACTTGGACATCTCCAGCCTTCAGCTCCGCTACCACATTCTCCCACGCCATCGCATCCACAGCCCTCGTGGCCTCCCCCACTACCCAAGTCCTGAATCCCTCCTTGGCGGCATCCAAAGCCGTAGCTTTAACACAATAATCAAACGCCAACCCAACCACAAAGCAATCCGAGATTGTGTTATCATTGAGAAGAAAGCTCAGACCACTATCACAGCATTGGGGTGACTTGAGCGGAGCGTAGAATGCACTATACATCTCTACATCCTTCCTCGTCCCTTTCTCTACTATTATGTTAACTTTTTCCTCGTCCAGATCCGGAACTAATTCTGCTCCGTAGGAACCCTCAACGCAATGAACCGGCCATAATCGGCTTTCATACTTTTCGTTCTCGTTTTTGGGATTTACGATGGTTGTGAAATCGACGAAGGGTTTCTTTCCGGGGTGATTTGCGGCGAATGATACATGATCAATGGGATGCCAGTCTTTGGTCGCGACTTTGATGGCGAATGGGAGTTCAAGGAGCTTGTTGATGATAGGAATGATATCGTGAGCGTTGGGAACAGCGAGGCTTCCATTCTAGTTGGGAATTAGTAAACTCTGGGCATGAAACGAGTATAGTTACACTTCACCGGAGGGAAAAAGTCTTCTTGTAAATCGACGATTAACAAGGCAGGTCTGAATTCATGGAAATCCATTGCGGGTAGAGAGTGTTCACTGTCTGCAACGAACTCGACACAGACGCAATGATACTTCCAGCTGTTGGAGATGTACTGGTAGAGGAGTCATAGATGTTTCTTGAATGGGGGGAATAGAGGGGTATATTTAGGCAAGAGTGGATATGGGCTTAGCCGGATGTGGAAGTCACGTGATAATGGGAGAGTGAGGGACCGTACTCGAGTACTTGAGTAGAGTGATATGTAAACACTTAATGTAAACAAATGCTATTTTCATTAGTTCCCTGCTAATTTACGCCCCACAACCATGTCTCACGCTACGTATCTAGGTACAATTCCACATTTCACATAGACAGGGTCCCTGTGAAGGTTTGATATGGCACGTGACGTCCCTAGTAGCAGTAAATAGAGGAGGGGTACCTAAGGAGGAGTAATTAGTACTCTCGCTTAAATGAATAGGGGTAATTTATACTTATTTAAATAGACCTATCGTAAGGAGTTCTCTCCTTCTCTCCTTGCGGACAACCCAATCAATATTCCACCCTGACAGTCCCCCTAGGCGAGCTTTCCACTAATTCCTAGCTTTATAGTCCTTGTCCGCCTATATCAATTGGATGGCAAGAGGCGTAGAACTTAGCGAATGCCGAGCTAATTGCTCGAATGCAACAGGAACAGGAATAGAGAAACGTACTACGTAGGTGGATTGTTAAATTATATGTAAATACAGTATAAAATGGAAATGGTTGGTGGCACCTGCAGTGACGCATTTCTGATGTTACTTCACGTGACTTCCGCATCCTGCTAGGCCCATATCCACTCTGGCCAAAATATACGGGTAGCTTGGCAGGTACAGCTTTACAACTCTCCTTCACGCCGAAGTTTAAGCAGTCTAATATCACACGGAGATACCTCCTTCCAAATGTACCACCTGCAGCTACCCAACCTTAACATTCCTCAAGGTAAATCATATTAAGACTCATCCAGCATGATCTAAACTGGACCGTAAACCTTCTACAAGCTATTGTGCGATGTCATTTTCCGCTTCAAGAAACTTGGAGAACCTTTCTCCTGACATTTTACTCAAAAGCCTCTACTTTAACCCACACAATTTATTGACTGTTCTTGCTCTAGTATAAAACAGCATTCAGTAACTAAGTAATACCCTCTACTGGACATTGACGCGAGTTGTCACTCTTCAATAAGAATACACGAGCATGATTACTATCTCACGCCCTATTCAATTCATAGACTGGCCAAGAACCATCAGCTCTGTCGGTTACTTGACTTTAGCACAGACTCCACGGGAAGAAGAAAAAAAATAGCACTGTACAGTACAAAGTCTCTTACCCCAAGAGTTCGTGTCACAGTTAAGATGAACTCAAACCCCGCATTACACTCGCTCGCATCGTATCGCACTAATACGTATTGCACTTGCACGTCACCTCGTAATTTGCCTCGTATCTAAATCGCATTCGAATGGCGGATTCTCTTAAGATAGGATAGTACAGTACTTCATTGCACCTTTATTTCTGTCTTTTCGGACCTTTTTTCGAACCTGTGAATGTAGTGCTATAGGTAATAGAATAGAAGTGTTATCTATTCCAGAAGGGAGAGGTGCCAAGAAACATAGACTCGAAAGTAACGTAGAAGCACTTAGAATAAGTGCCATGACTAGATTTGATTAAGACTCAAATGCATGGAATTACGGCCTAGTTACCCAATAACTTTCTTTCAGCTACTTCATTTACATAGAAAATATTATAAAGGTAGAAACATCTATTCTACCCTCTCATCCAGAAACTAAAGTCCCAGGTAAAAAATATACTTCCACCCAAAAGCAGAGAAAAGATATCTATTTCCCAACATTTTCTCTGTATAAAAAAGAAGTTTAGCTAACCAGGCCCAGGCCACATTTTCTAAGCTTTTTTTTGAACTATTTATTATCGTATCTACTTTAAGTTTACATTTTACATGACGCTTTAGTTAATCAGTTACGGAATATAAAGATGTTCTTCTAGTATAGTAGAAACATTAGAAGGAATTTCCCTTGACACGACGGCTAGTAATAGACCTTTTTAGGTTTTGTCGAGGGAAATTCTACCTAAGCTTCGGAGACCTGATTTTCTAACCAATTTCAAGTCATTCACACGGCTGCGGGCCTGCGCCGTCTTAGACTTCTACGTAAGTTAGTATTGAATACAAATGAACTTCAAGTCATGTGCCTGATGCCCGATGCGCGGCCAGCAATTTCAGATATCCTTCCTCCTAGTCTTGAAGAATTTCGCTTTTGGATGCTAATAGAAGATAACGGGAGTGGCATTGTAGACGCTTTTGAAGGTTTCGGGAATGGGATGCTTTTAGAACGACTGTGTGGGATTGCCCGTAAAAAAACCCAATATCCCGTTTTGGGTAAGGTCATCATATGGATGAATCTTCGTGAGTCGTGGGGTTTTTGGGAGCTTATACTGCTCCATGAGCCGGGCTTTGGCGATCGTTACACTGAAGTTGCGGATGCGTTTAAAAGGGTCGATATCGAAGTGTACTTAGTTACATCTCTGAAATTACCTCATTTCTTGAAGTCTATCGGCTCGCAAGGATGGGAGCAAGGGCTCTATTGGGGACGACTGTTTTTCTCGGCGGATGGGGTTGATTTGTTGCCAGTTTTTGTTTAGATTGTTTTATGCATCGGGACTGATACTGTTGCTTGACATCTCGAAGTCCGTAGGATCATGTCAAGCTCAGAAGTTACTTGCACAGGTGTCGGATATCAGAGATTGCTAGCGCAAGAAGGATTTGTTGGCTGTTACTATTGCTTTCGGTATCCATGTGCGTACAAGTTGCTACGTTTTTCTTCAAAAAATCTAAATTCATTCATCAATCGCTGATATTATGTGGGGTTTCTTCTCATGTGGTAATTTAAAATGAATTGATTAACCTGTGAAATCCGCTGCCTCTTTCACTCATCTAGTACGAAAATCATTTATTACTCCAGACACCGTTACACCCTTCTAAGAATACCATTGTGCGAAAGAGACTCGTATAATTGAGATAAAAAATTATATAAACGATATAAATAAATTAAATAATCGATTCAAATGTTTTGTTTAATTAATCTATATGGTTTAGGTAATTAAATTGTTTGTAATAGACTTTATATAGTGTGCACAGAGCAATAACCACGTTTAATATGTATGTATATACAATGCCTTTGGACAAATAAGAGAATCTAATTTGAAGTAAAATATATAGGAATAAAGTAAATAGTGAATAGATCAGTTAGATATTCACTATATTAGTCCGTGTATACATTATCAGCTAGCTAGAGTAACACGCTTAATGCGGGCGAGCGTGATCTACTAATAGTTATATATAGCTAGCTACCTAGTCAGTCAGTAAGTATACACTTACACTTCCACCATAGTGAATCAAAGAAAATATTCCACCCAGGATTCCTAACAACATTATGTGTTATACCCTAATTACCAATCACCGATTTCTGTACCTTTCATTGATCTTCCCACTCATGGGAACAACGATTCTACAAGCCATCTAATATATCAAACCCTACAATTACAAATCACAAAAGCCATGGTGGAATGAATGATACTCGTAGAATATTCTAGACCTCATTCACAGTAAAATGGAGTGGGATATTCCACCACAAGGAGTCTGAATGGAACAGAATTCAAGTTGCTGGACGTGGGAAGTGGGTAGGTGGTGCGTAGGGTCAACAAGTTCATATAATGAGAGTGAGGACATTGTTTGTTTGTGTACTTGTGCGTTGAATGGTTTATATATGGGTGGGTGTAAAAGGGGGTAGGGCGCTTAGGTGAAATTATAATGAAAAACCTATCGATCCTAGAGATAGTCCTTTTGGAAGGGAGTTCAGTAAAAGTTCTCTGTCTATGTAGTCATGTTCCAAAAGAGACCACAATATGTGCATAGATAGATACACACACATTCGGCATGCCACTTTAGTACCCCAGACTTCCTCTCCGCCTACGGAGTACTGTGGTCCTATATCTTAGTTAGACATACGTTGAACTTCCGCAACCTGAAATCTCCACACAAGATAAGCAGGTAAACATCGTATGATCTGTGAAAAATTCCTTTTTTTAAATTGCTTATCTCCCCTTCTCATTCTCAGACATTTTATACACCTCAATGTCATCTCAGTCCCTTTCAATACCAACCATCCACATATCCCTCCCCTGCTTAATCGCAGTATTTATGTCTCCACTCCCCACTGGTTCCACGTTCTTCAAAAAATAACCAGTCAATTCCAACTCATACAATTATCCCATACGACTGAGATGATCCCTTCTCCGGATTTCCTTTTCTTTTCTCCTTTTCCATGCACCAACTTCCGCTCTATGTCAAAGTCGAAAGCAAGTTCGTCATAACCTCGTAACCCCCCAGCCCCGGCAAAGAGAAAATAAAATAAAAAGGTGTTGAATTAATACATTAGACGGGTTGAAAAGATCGATCTCCTATCGAGGGAAACGATCCTCTCCCCTTTCCAGCTGATCATGCAGCAAGATATACGAAGAAAAAAGTGTGTGTGGGTATTGGAAGAACGAAGATGCAAAGAACCCGAGCGCAGAATGGCCGCCCCCCTTAAAACAAAAAGCCGAAGAACCCGCTGGAAATCTCAAATGCCCGATAATAAAAGTTATGAAACAAGGTCCTAAATACGCCGGCTATGGGTTCTTTGTTTCTTTGCCATCATCGGAGGATCCGTTTATTGAATCACTAACGGGACTGGATGGTTGATGGACTTCTATGGTTGGCTCGAGTTTGGCGGCTGGCAACACTTCTATCGGAGTTGAGTTGGAGCTTTCTTCAGATCTTCTCAATTTGGATTCTTGGCTGCTTGTCCGGTCACTAGAGCCCTCGTGCGAGCTTGACACTATGGGCGTACTCGCTTGACTTCCGCCTCTTTGACCATGGTAATGTATCACCTGAGGTGGCGCTTGGCCTGCTGGAGTGCCAAGAAGATGTTGCGGATAAGGATGCAAATCTCTTGAAGATGTCGAGAATGTGGAAACGATTGGTTGCGGATAGCCATTGTTTCCATTGCTGGATGAGGGAGCATGTCCAAAACCTTGAGTGTGCTCTGCCTGGGTTGGGGTACCAGAATCTGTTGCAACGGGGCTTATTTGGTCGTTTACCTGACCTGTCAAGCTGTTCAATCCCCCTTGTATATCTCGTAATAACCGAACGTACTCTTCGGGGACCAGACCGCTTTCCTGTGTTCTCGGATCCATTGCTACAAGCCATCCTTGGCCATGGCGATAGGATACCCAAATCACCTGGCCTTCAACTAATGGCAACTCATTTTCATTTTCGCTCTCAAAATCGAAAAGTGCCACGGCTTTCCCATGCATTTCTTCGTCTGGTGACGCAATAGTGAATTGGTAATCCCGAGAGTACCGAGATTCATCATGTCGAGTCAGTCCAGGCGAGGAAGCTGAGCTCGAGGCGTCTGATTCCGATGGGTAGTCCTGTCCATTTTCGTCGGTATAAGATCTGCTTGGGGGCATTCCAGCAAAGTGCGAGTCCCTTTGACCGGGTCTGTTGTAAGGAGCGAGTGTAGATTGCCGCGCTTGTTCTGGAGATAAGGTTACTATCTCACCTCCAGGACCGTCGGGCTCACTGCCTTGATTAAGATAATATCTCTCGCTGCCATCCCCCTCGGTTCCGATAAAGTAGGCTCCATCGCTTTCAAGATGTTCCTGGCTGAGCATACTGGTTGTTCGCTCTCCATCTTCTCGCCCGTTTCGACCTCTGCCCCGCGTCTCACCCCCCAAAGCTCCAGCGGAAGACTTATGCTTTCTGTGACGAGAACTAACAACCACGGGACTTTGAAGGTCTTCGTCCTCACTCCATGGCGGGCCATCACCAAAATGGATTGGTGCCAATTGTTCCCCTTTCATAAGTCCATCAGAAGCCCAGGTACCGGGAATCCAACCACTTTTCATAGGCCAACCGCCAGGTGCATTCCAAGATACAGGTGGATCTGACAACCGCTTATGCGTTTCACTGGCAGGAGTTGATATTCCGGAAGGTGGTCGTGAAGACTCTGGTGGTGGACCATAATGCATATGATGGGATGTCGAATATGCAAAGTCTCTGACCAAAGTATAGTTGAGACTAGAGTGAAATATTGGAAATATGTGAGACGGAGGACGTGAGCGACTGGGCACTGAACAGGTAGAGAATTGTGACAACCGGTTCTTGGAAGCAAGAGAGTTGGGGCGCTGTAAAGTAGATCGTTTGGTGTTGGGGGAAGTTATTAGCGGAGGTAGAGGTGGATGGTTCGGGTTCGATGACGGAGAAGAAACCGATGGTGGGGAAGAAGGAGGGGGCGAAGAAGTATCCAGCGTTGGAGGCATGACGGCCGCCATAATTGCGATATTTTCCACGTCTCTTGCAGACTCAGCGGCGGTGTGGTCTGGGTCTTAATTTGGTCTGTTAACAGCAACAAGGTTGCCAAAGCTGGTTACAGCTTGGCCAGCAAGCCACTTATTCCAGCAGATATTGCTACTTGGGCTGGCGCAAAAGTAACGTAGAAGATAAAATCTGCTCGCGGACGAAGCTTTGCATGTATTGGGTGAAAGCAGTTCGGCGTGGAGAGAATCTGGGAGAGGATAAAAGCAGAGCTCGTTGGTGGCAGTAAGGAATGTCGTCGTCTGAAATAGGACGTCGGGTGGTCGCAAGAGATGCGCCGTTGGTGTTGGAATTAGGGCGGTTTCGAGGATTCGAGATTGATGAAGGCAAGGGCAGCGAAGCGGGTGGATGGCCAACAAGGTCGATGCTCAACTCTGCAGTTGGAAAACAGAACAGACAGAAGAGAGAGACAGGGCGCTGAAAGATCAGACTCGACGAGTGCTAGTCCTATGCACAATGCAAGAATGCACAGGTAGCGCTGACCCCACAGCTGAGTGCTGCCCAATAGTAGACGTCAAGAGCTGTCGTTCAATGGTCCCATCTACCACGCAGAACCACCAGCACTTGTTTTAGTGACCGATGCCGCAAGCTCTCGAGGGCGCGCGCTGCTGCTGCGAGAGTGGCCAAAGGGTGAGCTGCGTAGCAAGTGGTGGTAGACTATTCAGCAGCGGGCGGCGGCGGTGGAATTGGGGATTGGGATTTGTTCGATGTCGAAGCGCCGGGACAATCGCTTTCTGACAAGGCCGGACTTGCGGGGTTGAAAGAGTTTGGATGGAGGAGGCCTTTTCGAAAGGCAGTGCAAACTTCAAAGAAGTTTTGTTGACTTTACACGTGACAGCGAACTGGCGGGCGATGCTTGCACAAGCTCGAGACGGGCGGATTGCACTTCGAGTTCAACACTAGAGAGAGAGAGAGGGCTCTGCTGGTGATATTGGGAGCAGGATTAAATGAACATGGAAGCTCTGGAAAGAGGCGCTTGGGCATAGAGACATGGGCGACCTTGGAGGGACTGGGCTGGCACTGGGACCTCAAGTGAATGTGGCATGAGTGGGCTGAGAGCCCTGGGAGAGCTCGGAGAGGGGGAGAGGGTGCACACTGCACTGGTGGGTGGGAGGGCTAGGGAGGGCTAGGAAGGGCTAGGGTCCACGGGTCCTAGGGACGGAGGGAGGGCAGAGAAAGGCTCGCTAAAAAATCTATTTTCGGGGTCCGCCTTTTGAGGACACTGCGTTAGCGTGTTTCAGCTCTCCAGCCAGCGAATCAACGCCTGTGCATCCAGTTGCCGTTGTTGAAGTCGTTGGTGCCAGCCATACGGTACGGATGACGGTACGGTCATCTGTTACGAAGTATCTCGGGGCTGGTGTGGGTTTGAATTGATAGTAGTACTAGGCGAGGACGTGTTCACAGCCCATTGAAGCATCAACAACAACTCGCTCGCTTGCATACAGCCTCAAGCCCCAAGTTAAGCACTTGAACACCTCAAAGAGTCAAAGTACGAGTACGTAGTCCACATCACTCATATCCAAGTAATCCAACTCAAAATATCCAACTCAAAATATCCCAATTGATGTCATCTATTTTCATAAAATGATCGCCTGGCGAATGCCGTCTCTCTCTCGCCTGAATTATGCACACGAATAAATCATGCTCATCACCAAAACTCCGATACGGTAATTAATTTTACGGGACGACATGCCCTTTCGGAGAAGCTTGTGCCACCAGATTGGAGACAGATTGGAGATCCAAAGGATCTTGGTGCAATTAATGTCCAAAAGCGGAAGTGGGAACCTTGACAGGAGACGCAAAGAGGAGATTGATCTCGCACACACCTCTTGCGGCCACATTCCTCAAGATACCGATCCTGATAGATCCTGAGGTGGGGACGCCAAAGGCACCAAGAATGCGGGAGAGTTTTGGTGAAGAATCTTGTTCTTTTATTTGTAGCGGACAACTTTGTGTTTTCTTAGTACTCAAGTAGCGTACGGAGTATTCCAGAAATTCTTTTTCTTATAGAATTTCCACACAATTGCCATTTCCAGTAGAGTATTGTTGGCAGTTTATGTACTTATAATTATTGATATCTAGTTACAACATTGCAAAACCAATCACAGACTTAGCTCCCACCTAGGCTCTCCTAGAAGGTGAACAAGAAAATTAAAGGATTCTTGATTGTAAACTTGATTCAAATTATTCAAACATTCCAGGACAATTACGTTCATTGTCCAATGCTTTTCAGTCAATTGTTGTGTCTAAAGAATTAAAACAACAAAATAGGTTGACTTTGGTTGCGCAGACAGGAAATCATTCTCTGCTGTTATTCTTGTCCATAACGAGCTTCTAGTAGGTTGAAAAGTAGTAGTACATACCCCCTACTGTTTTCTACTTGATTAGGATAATGATTATCATTGTTGTGAAAAATAACCAAGACTTGGACCATGAGTAATTGTGGGTAAGCAAGAAAACAATTTAATAGTGTATGGTGTGTCAACAGGCTAGAAACCCAACTCAACATTATCAGAAGTCTTGAAGTAATTCACACCTCTTTTGGGCTATTCTCCAAAAAAAAGGTCATAATACTAGACTGCACTGTTGGTATGTCGGTATACCCCACCGTACTTTTTGTAGGGCCAAGCGGCTTCTTCTTCACCGCCACCCAACCAATGATTCTTCGCAAAATTTTCGCGCATGCTTTCTTCCTCCCTACCTCCCTCCGACACCACAACTCTGAAAACTTCATCCAAAAGCAAAACCTCCAACTGCGTGACCTTGCACGCGACTATGACTTGAACCAGGTATGTTGATATTAAGATTTCTTCCTCCTTCCTTTGTGATACAATGATGAATCCTTTTTATTGGAGCTGTCTTATCTTCATGATGACACAATCTTTATTACGCAACTTTATACCTGAACACACCCAAATTCTTCGCACTGCACGACTGTTATTTGTCGTAGGTTCATGGCTAATATGGGATGCTTTGCAGAACCGCTGAATCTTGACAATCTACGATTCCTGATGATTCCAGGTTGAGTCGGGAGCAGGGGAAAAGCTCTTCATTCTCCAAGGTTGGCTTTTTCAATCAAAGCCTCACCATCAAAAGACCACCAACATGGCGCAAACACAACTTCAAAGCACGAACGGAGCTGCAAATAACGGACGGCGCGTAGATGATGACAGCTTCAAGCTCAGGTTCTGCACTGTATGTGCCAGCAACAACAACAGGTCAGTCTTTCAATCTCTACTAACCCCGCAAGCTCAAATTGCTGACTTGACGGTCACAGATCTATGGAGTCGCATCTTCGTCTAGCTGCAGCAGGCTATCCAGTCATATCCTTTGGTACAGGATCTCTGGTCCGACTGCCTGGAGCGTCTATCAGTGAACCAAATGTATACCAGTTCAACAAAACCTCCTACGATACTATGTACAAGGAATTGGAGAGCAAGGACCCACGTTTGTATCGCGCAAATGGTATTCTGAATATGCTTGGGCGCAATCGAGGCGTGAAATGGGGGCCTGAGAGGTGGCAGGACTGGCGTGTAGGCGTGCCTAGGATGGAACATTCTAACGACCAAGGCAGCGTAGGGGTTGAAGGTGGTGTTGTAGATGTCGTAATCACCTGCGAAGAGAGATGTTGGGATGCCGTAATTGATGATCTCTTGAGTCGAGGAGCGCCCTTGAATCGCCCAGTTCACGTCATCAATGTTGACATCAAAGATAACCATGAAGAGGCCCTCGTTGGTGGTCGAGGTATTCTTGATCTTGCAGACTCTTTAAACAAAGTTGCCGCTGAAGAAAGAAAACTGAACCCGACTGCATTCGACAGTGGCAGTGGTGCTGGAAGGTCCACTTTTGACGAACGAGTTCCCGAGGTCATTGCTGAATGGCAAGAAAGATGGCCAAACCTACCAGCTGTTTGGACCTTAGCGTGGTTCTAAAGGTGTCTATTTGATATGATGAAAGGCGTTGAGGATTTGGTATACCCGTATAGGCGTCTATGGCTTCGATTTCTAGCATGATATGTTACTTTGACGGTGCGGACTGGGATATGAATGGATCCCTGAACCAACTCGGCAACCGTTCAATCAGAAATTAGTGAGGTTTAGGACAATTTCTCTTCACAGCAGGGAATCTCTGGCTTCAGGGAATTATTTCTTCAAATGAGGGTTTTCTACGGCCCAGACAGAGAGGCTTTGGCTTTATTTGTGAAATGCGGAGCAATGGCATAGGGCTGTAATGCTTGTGAAGGGCTCGGTCGGCCAAGCGGTTAAAAAGAAATAAGGTGTACCCCGGGAAATTGAAGCTTCAGGGACTAAAAGCATGAATTTCCGAATATTCTGGAAGGCTTTGCAACAAGCAACAGCCCTCACCCATTCCTGCTGTATGTGATCATTTTTGGATTCAACATGACCAGCTGCTTGGACATTAGGTTCTGTCATCTGTAAAACCACAAGGGTTCATGAGCATGGCCTGTTGGTGACAGCTTGGGTTGCCATAATGACAGCTGAGATGTTAATGCTTGGTATTGCAGTGGCCAATTGGGTTGGGTGGTAGTTCAGTTCACTTCAGGGGTAACGAGGCAGGCTAGCCGAGTCTAGGTACTTCAATATTGCTGGGATGAAATTCTACTCGGTACAGTACCTAGACTAGACTAGAATAGAATTATTGACCCACGTTATAGTACAGGACTGCTGCAATCTAGGATTCTTACCAGGTACGGAGTAAGTAGTTTGAGATATGTTGTGGTTCGGACTTCTCGTGATACCTACCTAGTACCTATGTAGGTACTGACTGTGGTGTGGTTTCTTAAAATATCTCTCCATAATAATACTCCGCACACAGTACTTCGTAAATCCTAAATCCCAAAATACTTCCCTATCACCCGTGGACCGCACCGCAGCACCGCACTGATTTTGATCTCTGGGGATCACCGCTGGCAAGAACAAGACAAGAACTTCTTGCGGTCTGCCTCCGACCGCTGGCCACATGAACCCATGCTCAAAGTCAAATCACACTCTTTATCGATATCAGCCCGGCCGTTGGAGCCACACCATAGCCATTTTACGCGCCGCTAATACTTTTACAGAGAAAACTACCGGCGTACCGCTCTCTCCACCCACTTTTGTAGGTAGGAACCTTGAAAGTGCCTGGCCAGCCTGGGTCTGGGACTCTGGGCAGCACAGCACATGCATAGCAAGTAAACTTTAGCCAAAGGGGTCGGCCTTGCAAAATCGGAATTCACCCTCTCAGATTCTCTCAACCAACTTCACCCAACCGGTTCCTGATTCTCGACCAGCGCTGGATGACTGCGAGCCTCCTTTTCCCATTTCCTACATACCTTACCTCGCTCGCTCTCCTTGCCCAACCCAGCCTACCTTTAGTCACTCCTTACGTACCAAGCGAGCGTGTGGAGAACCCGCAGATCCAGTCTTTACCATCCGAAGAAAAGAATTCGATAATACCGACACCATAACCTCCGCAAAGTCAAATTCCAACCTCGCAACCTTCTTGTCCTTTGTGCCCAGACAGACGGCTCAACACCACACCTTTGCTGTCCCTCGAGCGAATCGGTTGACGCCGCCCCTTTCGCTTTGACAACCCTGCACCTTGTCCCGTTTCAGTCACCCAACTGTGTTCCATACACGCCGTACCAAGCAAAGCAGTCGAGGCTTAAGAAGAATCCTACGATTTACTCCAGGGTCACAGCAGATGTACTGAGGCTGCGCTCGCGATCGATAATACGGGGGTTTCGCTCGCCAAAGCCTCTAATTCGCCGATCCTGTCTCGCAAAGGCAGCAACCATGAATGGCCGCAATGGACCACTGTCCCCTGTCTCTGTAGGCGAAAGCGAATGGTCCGGTATTAGCAAATACGTAGGCAATGGAAATAGCGATCAACAATACCGTCCATACTCTCCCGCCGCTGCCAACAATAGGGGACAACTTGCTTCACCGCCGATATCGAGCGGTTCCAACGGGCAAATGAACGGCGGAGGTTTTCCCCCTAGGGGCTCGTCAAATGGGATGCAAAATGGGATGCAGAATGGGATGCAAAATCCCGGAGGCCCGTCGCCGCCCAGCTCAATTGGACGATCGAGCATAGGAACCGGCTTGTACGCGCAGAGCGACAGTGGAAGAAGTATCAAGGATGCGCAATTCGAGGCCTCGCTGTCGGAACACTATGTCGCCCTGAAGAGATACTTGGCGGCCTCGCTGCGAGACGAGAAAGGAAATCCCCGGCCGAACAGAGCTCGGGATAAGCTGCTACGATTGTCCTCTGTGCAATTCCAGGAGCTGAGTACGGATGTATTTGACGAATTGTTGCGAAGACAGCAGGGAGGAAGAAGGAATCCAAATGGTGGGCCGCCTCCAGAAGGTGGTCCCCCGCCATACCTGCTCCCCAAAGACACATTCCACCCTAAACGGAACCAAGCAAGACAGAAGCTGTCGACATTACCACCTCCACGGTTTCGAGACCTGGCAACAGATGTATTCTATGAATTGGAGAGAAGGTTTCCGCGGTTTGCGGGTGGTGATATAAGTCGGGTGGAAAGTCCAGTGTCTTCAATGCGTGGTGGACCGAACAGGAATGGAAATGGTACGCCGGTAAATGGCGTCCCCCGAATGCGCAGACCTTCAGAGGCTAGTTCTGTAGCATACTCGAATAGGAGTGAGTCCAGAGGGGGTGGACCACGAATTCCAATGAATGGAGGAGTGATTCCTCCATCTCCTGGAATCCCTCCGAATGATTATGGCAGACCGACACCAAGAACATTTCAAAGCAATACCCTCGTTCCGAATAAAAGCACAATGGTGGAGGAGGACGACACGGGAGGAGAAGATAACGACGACGACGACGGAGATGCCTTCGGTTTAGAAAACGCGGCTCGTAGTAGAGACAGCAAGAAAAACTCTGGGTCATCCCAGGTAGGCTCTAAGACTGCAATGATTGTGATTGATACTAACTCGCTTTCTAGACGGACAAGAAGCTAATCGAGGACTACCAATCACAAGTACGAGAATTGCGAGAAAAGCTGGATGCTATGGAGGACAGTCTCAAGGCAAAAGACGACGAGCTAAATACAGCGCGCAACGGCGAAAGATCCCGATCGACAACCATAAGTTTGAAGGACAAGGAACTTAGTGATCTGCGGATGAATTTGGAGACCAGGGTTGCAACTGCTCAGAAGCTGAACGATTCTCTACAATCAGAAATAGACCGACTACGTGCAGATCAGGATAGTACCGAACGAGCCTTGCGGCAGGAAATAGCAGACCTTAGAGCAGGCGGAGGCGGAGGAACACGAGGGTTTGGGGGTGGCAACCCGGATTTAGAACGTGAGAATCAAGAATTAAGAGCGGAACTCGACGAGCAGCAGCGCGTCACGGAAGAGGTGCGCATAGAGGCACAGGAGTTCTTACGAGAAATGCGAATGCTCTCAGAAAGAAGTACATCTTCATATGAACGGGAAGAACAGCTCTCGGATACCATCAGCAAATTGGAGGAAGAGGTCAGAGATTGGAGAAATCGATACGCCCGAACGAAGACGCAGCTACGCACTTTGCGTGCTTCCTCAATAGGCCTCACTATTCAGCAAAATGCTGCGACAATCACTAAGGGGAATGAATTTACAGATCCCAATGGCATGGTCAAAGACATCCACGTTACTAAATTCCAAATTTCAATCGACGAGCTTTTACAAATCGCCCGTACAGACGAATATGCGAAGGTTCTGGAATTTATGAAGAGGATTGTTGTTAATGTACGAAGTATTACGCAAGATCTCGACCAAGCACCACCTAGCACTGGAGATAAGGCACAGCTTCAGTCCAAGCTTAAGTCAAGAGTCTCAGCAACCGCCAACAACCTCATCACAGCATCTAAGAATTTCGCATCGGCAAATGGTCTTTCGCCTGTCTCGCTACTCGATGCGGCAGCTTCACATCTTACAGCAGCTGTGGTTGAGCTTGTTCGCACGGTCAAAGTGCGGCCTACACCTGTTGGGGAGCTCGAGAATGACGATGACGGAAATCTGGCGCCAGTCGAAAGTACAGGCCTCTTCCCAGTCCGTGAGATAAGACCCGAAAGTCAGCCTCCACCTCTCCAAGGTCTCCGAAACATACCAAACATACAGACAAACACTGCACAATCGTCCAATGTCCCACCTCCTTTCCAGGGCTTGCGACATATGAGCGCGGACTCCTCGGCGTATAGCCCTATCAACTCACCCCGCGATTCCAGCACAAGAGGTACCTCCATTGCGAATGGCTATATGAATATGGATATGAATACGAATATGAATGGAAATGGAAATGTAAATGGAGTTCATCCGCCAGCCCCTATGGGAGTCGGTTTCGGCATCAGAACCCAAGATAGTGATGTCGAAGACCTAAAGGTAGGCTATAGATGAAAATCCTTATCATGGCTTCAAACTAATTGTACTAGATTTACCTCGAGGATCAAACTGCTGCTCTAGTTGCCAACATCCAATCACTTGTAACTTCTATTCGATCAGATGCCGGCATCAAGGCTATTTCAGGACAAATCAATGCGATCGCCGACAATGTCGGCTCAGTCGTCTCCGCTACCGAGACAGCCATGTCTTCAACCGGCAATGGTATTCTTCGAGTCCAAGGGGAACCGATCTTGAGAAATCTCTCGAGTTGCCGACAACGTCTGCTACAAGCAGGCGAGACAGGTCGACAGATCGCGGAGGATGATGGAGATGATGACGAAGCGGATCGAGCATGGCGAACTTGGAACCAATCCCTCCCACCACTCGCCTTTGAGATTGCGCGGGAGACGAAGGAGTTGGTGTTGAGAGTCGATGTCATTGATGGAGATCAGCAACGAGGTGGTGATGATGATTTTTCATGATTGATTGCATATTAATTTGTATTGTTTCACGAAACGAAAAGTTCGACTATGTATACCCCCCTCTTCTTATTTTGAAGGACGGAAAGGACGAGAGAAAGGAGTATTATTTCTTTCGTACTCATTTCATGTCCATTTTTTCAATATTTTTGGCATAGCGATTTTGCGGCTTGTGGTGGCCTTGCTTTGCCCTTTTTTGTTAACCCCCACCTGATGTGGGTGGTGAGGGGGGTTCTTATATTATATTGGGTGCGGGGATGGAGGGAAGGGAGGAATGGTATGATGGAGACTTGAGGACTGTATCTTAGGCAGATTATAACGTAATGGATGGAAAAGGATCATGGACATTGGCATGAGAGGCATGGATGGACATGGGGGCGAGCAAATGGTCAATGCTATTCCTTTGGAACAGAACACAATTTTCTTCTGGTTCTTTTAATTCTTTCGCGAGGGCACATGGATGGGATGGGATTATACAAAGGTGCTACTGTAGCTTGCTTATATTAGGAAATGAATGGAATGGTTTTCTATCAAGAAATTGAGAAATGGATTGTTGTTTTTTTCGCTCCTCATAGCTTGATTGTGGCCTGTGTGTATGAATGATGGTGAACTTTTGTTTTTCTTTGCCAAGCAGGCGATGTTGTGGGGTGTGAGTGATTATGGCTATATTTTTGTTGGTCGTGAATAGATTGGGACGAGTTTGAGCTCATACACATCGTCTATTGAAGTTCTTGCTTGCAAATGCTTGTCTTTGTATTTTTTGGTGATTTTGAGCGGTCAATTTGTTTTTTGGGGAATGAGAGAGTGTTACTTAAGCTTCTTTTCTGCTGGGCGTTCGCTTAAAGGTAGGTTAAGCGAAGGAAAGGGGGTACCAGTTGTGTAGGTAGCAGTACATCTGAAGACTCACTAGCGCAATGAAGGTTGTTGAAAGTGCATTGTTTGTTAGTAGCCTGTCTGTCGCTGTATTCACCATAATTAAATTGACTTTCTAAAATGGTACCAAGTCTTAGTAGAGGAAGGTCTCCATGGAAATTTTGAAATGGGGATTACAGGTATATACTCCCCTTCATTGCTCTCTTTTGAGCGGCTGATTACAAACTATATTTATGGGAGACTTGAAACACATTTCGGATCTACAAAAAGATCATTACGCTGTCTACACAGGCTAAATCCGATGCGCCTTGACCCTTGACAGAAACTTAGTAACAGAGCGCCGAGAGAAAAGCGGAAACCTAAATACGTATTAAAGGGATACTGGGCTATTTAAGTAATTGTCAGTCCGTTCTTCTACTACGCTATCGCTTGTAGTCGGGGTAAGCATGTGTATTGCGGAAGCAAGTGCATCGTTAGAATAGTGCTACCTTACATTAGCTGTATCTCCCTTAATATAAAAGCTATTATTAAAGGAACAATATATATAAATAGCCCTAATCGATAGCCACAATTCTATGTTCCCAAACAAATCTCTCGACCGGTGGAAACTATATAATATAGGTAGCAGTAGTAGTTCGCGCGTGTGCCTTGAATTTGGTATAGTTTTACCCCTATACCCCTACAAAATCGCTCTTTTCCTTAAAGCTTTATATAATACTTAGTAGCTCAATACGGCACGATCGCATATAGCTTTTAGATTCATATATTATAGAGCCAATTAAGGGCTTTCCTTTAGGCCTATATCTCCTCGTTGCCACGTATGTACGTTTAGATTTTTAAGTTTGTTATGTCCACTTTTCGTCTTAGAACTTGCTCAAGATAGGTTCAATTTTACTTATAAAACTGACTAAAAATCTTCTAAACTGAACTGAACTGAACTGACCAGAACTAACCAACTGAACTACTGACTACACTGCTCACGAGATGGATACGATCAAACTACTTATCTAATGAATACTGGAATCTAAAATGATACTCTGGGAAAAGGCTAAAGGTGAGGATAAAGCAGAGGATAGAACAATAGAGAAGTAACAAAACCTACATGGACACGCCAATGACTGGTTCCTTCACATATCAGAAGGCAGAGAATGGGTTTCAGGGCAGAGGAATTTGTGTTAAGAAGAATATATTTTGCAACAAAGCTTGTTGAGAAGCTTGTTGATACACTATGTTGAAGATGACTATTCTTATGAAAATAGGAACTGTAACATGATTCTTGAATGATTTCCTCCCCATCTGGACCTAAGCCATGGAACTATCCCTTTTGAGTGTCTCTCAATTCTCCCAGTAATTGAGAACACCCTGATCAATATCATTGGCGTCCTTTCCCTCCTCATTCCATTTATTACACGGGATGAATGCGACTTACCTTTCGTTTTCATCTTCACCACCCCAATCTCTACCACTACCCTAGATCCGGAGCTTACGACCAGGACGACCGTCCCCACCCTCTTTCTTTTCCCGCTCACGCTGCAATTTCTCCAGCCTTTCCTTATCTCTCTGTCTCTGCTTTGCAAGTTGTTTCTCCAGACGCTGCTTCTTTCTGTTTTTCTTACTGGCCGCGCTTTCATCGTCGTCGTCATCGTCGTCGTCGTCATCGTCATCGTCATCATGGTTACCCTTTCTTGTCTTAGAACTACCTCTCCAACTACTTTTAGAGGAAAACAGTTTGCGACGAAGAAGTTTGTTCTTGTTGAACCAATCGATATCGAATGCGTAATCCTCAGAGTCGTCATTATAAGGAGTAAGATCAATTTCCACGTTTTCCGTTGTGTCTCCGGTGATTGTAAGATCTTCAGTACCAAGGATACGAAGCTTTCGACGAGCAAGGCGAAAGGGGTCACGGGTTCCCCTGTCTTCACGCTGCCTCTCCTTTTCCTCTAAGTCTTGTCTTTCTTTGTCTACTCTGTCATTCTGTAGTTGTTCCAGTTCAGTTCTTTCAGCCTCCTCACGCTCCCTTTGTAGCCTTTCCAAGTCCAGTCTCTCGCGTTCCTGTCTTTCCATCTCAAGTCTCTCCATCTCTCTTTGTCTTTGAATTCGCTCACGCTCAGTTCTCTCAGCCTCCCAGTCTCTGTCGTTGGTAGTAGGGTCTGCGGGGATGGTATTAGTGCCATCATCGCCCGAACGAAGTCTTTCTTTTTCATCTTTCTGCCTCTGGATGTCAGACTTGGAAGGGGTGGTATCAGTACCGTCGTTATCCGGGCGATGTGCTTCTTCGTCGTTTCGCTCCCTTTGAGACTCCTCTTTTTCCCCGTCCATTCTCTCTTCCTCGTCTTTTTCAAGCTGGTCTTTTTCTCTTTGCTCTCTCTCTGCATCTGTCTCTGGCCCATATTCATCATCATCAAACCGGCCACATTGCCGTCTTATGGTTGAGCCATCATCGTGTCTTCTTGCGAGAGCCCTGCGTCTGTTTGAGGTTTCGTTGCTATCCTCGTCATTGTCCAGCGTGTCAATTATCAACTCCCATTCGATCTTTTCGTTATCACAAGCATCATCTACATCATCAACACGATTGGTTTTGCGACGGACCACAGGTTTGGGATAGATGTGGTCAGCTTCACCCTCCTTCTTCTCGTGCTCACCCTCCTTCTTCTCGTGCTCACCCTCCTTCTTCTCGTGCTCACCCTCCTTCTTCTCATGCTCACCCTCCTTCTTCTTCTCTGCCTCCTCGAACTTTTTCTTCAGCTCTTCCTCCTTTTCCTTCTCAGCTTTAAGCCTCTCCTCAAGCTCCTCCTGTTTTTGTTTTTCGGCCTCAAGCTTATTTTTAAGATATTCTTCCCTTTCCTTCTCTCTTTCGAGTCTATCCTTGAGCTCTTCCTTCTGTTGTTCGTACTCCTCCTTCTTCCGTTCATACTCCTCCTTCCTACGCTCTTCTTCCGCCTTAATCTTCTCGAGCGCTTCCTTCTGGTTCTCCTCCTCCTCCTTTGATTTTTCAGGATGAGGATTAACGGGGAAAGGTTCAACGGGAAGTGGGGTACCTGCTTCATGAGGATTAGCAACCCTTTTGTGTACGTCGTGGGTGTACGGGCCTTCGTTGGTAACGCCAGGGGTAAATGGTCGATTTCTTGGTTGGCCAAACCCAGGAACAGCGTCTACGATAGAGGGAGAGCCAGTTCCAGTGGAAGAAAAGACACAAGGTTGATATACGTCTGTGTTGGTAACGGGTGGCTGTTTGGTGGAAGGTATTTCTGTGGAATGTCCTCTGGGAAACATTTTTGTGCGTCTCCCGAAGTTGTCTTGATCAACAAGGAAACGAATATCGCCATCATCGTTGAGAATACACGGGAATTGCTGATTCGGATCGAGGCTTGGATTGGGGTTGAGGTTTGGATCAGGGGTATGTTTTGAACTAGGGATAGGATTCGGATTAGGGGTAAGATTCGGATTGGGGTTGAGGTTTGGGTTGGGCCTATTTTTTGGATCTGGGTTGAGGTTTGGATTGGGGTTGAGGTTTGGGTTAGGGTTGAGGTTTGGGTTGGGCCTATTTTTTGGATCTGGGTTGAGGTTTGGATTAGGATTGAGGTTTGGGTTGGGCCTATTTTTTGGATCTGGGTTGAGGTTTGGATTAGGATTGAGGTTTGGGTTGGGCCTATTTTTTGGATCTGGATTGAGGTTTGGATTGGGATTGAGGTTTGGGTTGGGATTGAGGTTTGGATCTGGGCTGAGGTTTGGGTTGGGCCTATTTTTTGGATCTGGGTTGAGGTTTGGATTGGGATTGAGGTTTGGGTTGGGCCTATTTTTTGGATCTGGATTGAGGTTTGGATTGGGATTGAGGTTTGGATCTGGGTTGAGGTTTGGATCTGGATTGAGGTTTGGATTGGGATTGAGGTTTGGATCCGGGTTGAGGTTTGGATCCGGATTGGGGTTCGGATCGCGGTTGGGCGCAGGAAGAAAGATTCGTACGGTCTTATCTGTCGAGTCTTTGTCATACTCCCTCTTTGGCAGAGTGTTCGCGTCGCTCTTGCGCGTGACAGGAATGATCGCCGCGATGGCAGTTGAAGAAATGGCCAGTGCCACTACCGTAGTGAGTTGAAACTTCATCTTGATGGGCAGATGTGACCTGCAAGGCTGTAAAGATGATGATGAATCAAATGAAATGTAGCGGGCTCGAAGACCTTTAATATTGCCGCCTCAGCCCATGGTTTTGTTGTTATTGATTGTAACACATTGATGAGCTAAATTCAAAAGGGCTTTCTGTCTAGGTTTTTCTGTCTCTTTGGTATGGTAAGAGAGCTAAACAAATTAAACTCTTGTGAGAAAGCATAGGCTGACGATGAATAGTTGGCAGAGGTTCTAGAGGCTGCCCAACAAAATTGCAAATCGTCATCACATCGACGCCATAGGGTGAAATCTAAAACCCAAACTTGCAGATTTGCACACAGAATACGCATGCTCTATTACACCTTGTAAAGGGAACGGCTAACATCGAAAACAAGAAAAGGCACCGCCTACAAAGAATCACGTCTTTTCCCCAACAAATAGAGGCTTGGAAGAGATTTCAGCCCATCCCATTTCGGTATATCCCGGAGCCGAAAGCGGGGAAACCTAGGATACTCAATTACCTGGTAAAGGTTTTAGGTTTGATAATCCCGTCATCAAAGTCGTTAAGTCAGTATAATGTTGGGGAACATAAGAATAAGCATCAATCGGAAACGGACCGAGTTCGGAGAATAAGACCGTTGACTCGGCAACTTAAAAGTGGAATCCTTTAGTATAATACCGGTATATGCTATTTCATCTGACCAATAGAAACGCGATAAATACACCAAGCGAGGAAACCCCGCGATATGGCTGACTATAAGCACGGCATATATTTACAGGTGGAGAGATGATATATTAAACAAGTAAAAGGATGGACAAACAAGAGCTTACTTTTGGTCGTTAGCGCTACCTGGTACCTGCTTTGGATACACCCAGTTGGCTGTTGCTTGTCAAAATATATATGAGGGGTTATCGAAAATCCTAATTCATGATTTGTTATATTACTTGCTAACAAAACTCATTCATAGGCTACAATGTTGTCACCCTAACACGTGGGGAAGATCAACCAGTAAGTATTCAGGTATCGTGTCATGTAGGCTGTAGTGAGAATTTGTATTTATGAATTTTATGGAGACTTTCTGCGGCACGTCAGAGCCCTCGTCTGGACTACTGCATCTCCATCTGTCTGAATATGCTGAGACAACAACGCAACAAAACGGAGGGAGAACAGCCGAATGCTAGCACTGGGGTTAAGGAATCATGAATGCAAACCAAACTACTTTTCACAATCACGCCATCAAAAACCTTTCAATTAACACGGAACGTACGATTGGCAGGCGAACCGCTTACTTTGGAAACTTAAGTAAGTGCCAGCACTATACAGAACGACATAATCTTTCCAGAAGAGGGAAAGTGAGGCTGTAGTTGAAGTTTATCAAACAACCCATTTGTCAAGATTTCGGGCTTATGAAGAATTCAAGAAGATCCCGTATCTTCGTCTACTTGGCTCTCAACTTTGTAAGATCGTATTCCCATCGGATGAAAATTCCTTCTCCGTGATACACGATGTATGCCACGTGCAACAAATCTGATCAACGCTTGACTGTTTTGCTGACAGACTTGCTACCTCATTCCAAGTGCATCGAATATTGCATAGAGTCAGAGAGTAATGTTGCTGTTGCTCGATAAGTTCGTTATTGAAAGCGAGATGGAGATAGTAATGTTGCGAGAATAAATATTCGGGACTCGGGAGTCTTAGATATGGCCGCCGTATCCTTGAAATCCGTTCTGAAGCGGCTTTGTTCAACCGCGAAGTTGAACAAACTTTACAGTGCACAATGTATCGATCGGTACGCTCGATCAGATATAACGGCTTTGAGATAAGGTACTCGCTCATATATTGGAGCGTAAAATTACCCCTCCGCACTGTAGATCAGAAACTGGGAGTTGACTTCTTCCTCGTTACCCCTCCTTCCTAGGGCATTTTTAAGTAGTTAACCTAAATCTACCTGGGACAATTACTTTTATTGTCATGCAATGCTCCGTAATCTTTTCAATTACTTAGTCCTTTATAAACAATTAAAATTCTCGCATTAAGTTAGGGGGATGACGAGCTATTTCTTGCCGCTAGTTTTTGTCCACCACGTGCCCCGCTCGCTTGTGGAAAGGGAGGCCAAAGCTCGCTTAATAAGCGACTGGGTAAACTACATATTTGAAACAAGGCTAATGTAATTATATTCACGCTACTTCGTTGAGTTCCTAGTGTGTATCTTTCTATGTGGCGAAACAAAATAATTATTCTACCAGATCCAAAACCCTCAATTATTCCAATGCCACCACTAATTGCTGAAGAAAGTATGAAAATAATTCCGTTAACTTCCTTTACTCATTGCCTTCATCCCACTACTAATATGACTAGCTCTTACTTCTCATACAACCCCGGCAGCCCCTAACTATTGGAGTCACAGGTTAATAGATTGTGTTTTGTCTTCTCCCGCATGGCACCGCACCCCGTCCGGGACAAGGTCGTGGAAATGTGCTCCGGCTCTCAGTGTCCGCAATGGTGATATAACATTAATCAGTACACATCTTGAAAAGTAGTAGTTGACTCGGTAACTAGTAAGCTATCTACTTCCAGACCGGTTGATGTTTCTTGGGAGTGTTGGATCCAAAGGGGCTTGAAGTTGTTTTGTATTGTGGTATGCTTGTAAAAGTGCAGAAGTGCAGGTTTTTCTGAGAGCATAGAGTTTTCAGATCCTACAAGTCTAAGAAGCAATCTAGAACACCCGCCGTCGATTTAGCCGCTCCCGCTGTGGAGACATGTACTGATGTTATTGCCCTCGGGCACGGGTGAGCCTCTGGATAACCGCGGGAGTTCTTTACGGCTGATTATTTTGCGCTTAACCAGCAGACCATGATGAAGTTGATGAAGTGGTTCAAACTTTCATTGGGAGTGTAGCGTATTACCCAGCAACGATTGAACTATTGTCACCATGACTTTAGAAGGCTCCATCCAATAAAGACCTCTTAAAACTCATCGTGGTGAATTGCCTGAAAGTGTCGTGGGGGGGGGGGGAGGTGGGTAAGTATGTTGGTTTTCAACATCCTTTCTAGACACGGTGGATTCGCTTTCGACATAATTCTGGCCAATCTAGTACGCCCATAAGATATAGGCTTTAAAGAGTCTGCGCCCTCATTGTAGAAGTCTTGTGGCATAGTATACGTTTATATCTATTTCCCAAACACTTGAGCCTTAAAACTACTTACCTTGCATGCACCATTGTACACGCTCAAATCCTGCACACTTAGTCTGGAAGAAATCAGAAGGTGCAGACACGAAGGTAAGAATGTGTTCAAAATGATTTTAACTTTTCTATATTACATCTATAAGCCACCTGGATTTCAGTCCATTTCTTACCATCACCATACCATCTAACGAGAATAGATTACATGACCACCCAAAAGAGAAAGGTTGGTGCCGTTGTTTTATCAAAGATACCGCAATCAACACAACGACGAAAACGAATCTAACAAAATCAGACGATTGTGGTGCGCGCAATAAAATATCTCGCGTCGGGTGTAGTGCAAAAAGACCCCCGCTCGCTTACGGAAAAGGGAGACCTAAACCCCACTAAAATGCCCTAAGCGTCCCAGCCCCTTCCCCGAAACGGTATATACATGTATGGTAGCTTCGAAAATTGCCCGAAGTATTTTTGTCGAATCTTTTCCATTTCCAATTCTTCAGGCATAGGTTCTAGGAATTTGTCGATCTCCTCCTCCCAAAACCAGTTCACAAGATTCACTTGTGAAGCCGTGGTATACTCCCAATATGATGGGTACCAGCCAGATGTTTCCCAATCTATGATTTCCACAATGTTATCGCCGCGGACAAGAATATTCAAGCTACTCAGATCGCCATGCGTAAAGACTTTTGGCGGCGAAGCCTTGTCTTGCAGTGCTATGAGCCTGCTAACTTCAGGATGCGGACATGTATCAAATCCCCCCTTTAGATGTTTGTGGAACTCGTGAACACTATCGAAAGGTCCATGTAGCATCTTATAGGCAGCCGACAGTCCCATATAGCTCCACCGTTGACGTTCCACCTTTACTGTGAAAGGGAATTCCAACCTGAGGCAGCAAGCGAGATAACCACGTGATATTTCCTCGCCTCCCAATCATCGCTAGGGCTTCCGAGGTCTCTCCTTTTTCACACGATCCTGGTTGATGGGATGGGTTTGGACCTCCTGGACTTGGCCAGTGCAGCAGTGCTGCCCAGTACCAGTCTCGCTAGTGTACTCGAGTATCCCCACCAGTCCCCCCAATCAGGCATCTTCTCCATCACTGCCACGCCATAGGATATGGGGCATAGGATATGGAGAATTAAATTTCCGTCGTTGGCAGCAACGTGGTACTTGGAAGTAGAATTTTCCTTCTCAATAAACCTGAACTCAAAAACCCGTTCAGCCTTCAGGCGTACGGCAGTCATCAACTGCCAGGCACAACTCGGATGTGTAATGGTGACTCGAGGGGATTGCTGCATCTATATTGTATTTGAAGAATGTCTAAATTTTTGGTTGTTTTCTTCTGGATGGAGAGCTTTCGAATTACTCCGTACTTCAAAGTAATTTATGCCTTTATGGATTGTCGATCTTGCCAGCTCCACTTTTGAGTTCTCTTCAGTGCCATATGGCCGGCCATTGGGTACCGAGCTTAGGACTTCCCCTCCTGGAAACTTTGAAGCATCCGTGGCAACCTGGAAGTCGATACAACTGTGGAGCCGTTTGTGCAGATATCCAGAAAACCCTTCTACAAGAGTCTTGTGAGGCTTGTCGAATCCACAAAGTCCATGATTCGCTGCTGCTGTTGGCAATCGCTCCCTGAACAATCCGATCAATTCAATCGGTTTTGGTTCTTTTCCGCTATCGAATGGGTGGATATGCAAATCAGACTACTGTATAAAAAACCGGGTCCGGGTGTTTCCCTGATGCCGAACCTTCCTATATGAGATCTGCCCAGAACCTCCTTTTTCTTGCGCACTTGAGCCCGTTACCAGAAGCATGTTTTTTCAGTCGAATCTGTTGAATGGAGGCGTAGTAGGCCTCGCCGTTCACCTGGGTATCTTTATCCGAGGAGAATGGCATATGCAGGCACCTAAACTACTTTTCTTGCATCTTATTCTATCCTTAGTAACGTTTGGTCTCAATATTCGTGTTTCAGGGCTTTCATCAATTGCTTTTTCTAATGCATCTACCATTCTTGGAGGTTACCTCTGTGGCCTTTTTTCGAGCATCGTATTGTACAGACTCTCTCCTTTCCATCGACTGTCCAGATTTCCTGGCCCTCGACTTGCAAGTGTTAGCAAGCTCTGGCACGTCTGGCAATGCCGAGATTCTCGCAACCATTTGGTCATTGCAAGACTACATGAAGAATACCCAGGCGACTTTGTAAGAATAGGTATCAACATCCCCTAAACCCGTCAAAAGATTGTGTATTTCGTCTAACTATCTCAGGTCCTAGTGAGCTAGCTATCTACCATCCAGATGGCTTCGATATCGCTCTTGGTCTTGGTACGAAATGTACAAAATCAGACTTCTTCGACATGATGCTGCCAAATTTCTCTATAGTCTTTACCCGAGACCAGGCAACCCATCATGCCAGACGTCACGTTTGGACTAAGGCTCTGAGTATGAAATGTAGGCATTTCCCGAAATCCCCAAATTACATGGTCCTAATTCGACCCATCGTGTAGCTATTATGTTGTATCAGAATCGAATCAATCGACAAATTGAAGTTCTGAGAACCCAAATTCGCGAATCTGCAGTTGCCTGTGAAGATGTTGTGATCAACGATGTCCTTTACTGGTTTACTTTCGATGCAATGGGAGAGTTTGCGTTTGGCGAAGATTTTGGTATGATGAGAGAGAAGAAGTGGCATTTCGCTATTGGAATGTTTCGAAGAGCACTTTCTTTGCTGGGCATGTTTTCCTCTGTCATGTGGATTATCCGCATCGGATTCGAGCTGTTTCCTTGGGCGCCTAGAGCACGAGATTGGCTTTCCATGGAAGCTTTTTGTCACAAGCAGATGGATAAACGAGCTTTGGCAAGTTTGAAGACGTCCAATTCTGAATTAAGTTTTAATCTGATATAGATCAAATCAAGCGAAATAGATGTCGCGTCGTTCTTCCTTGAAGAGGCAGAGAAGCAAGGAGAGAAACATCGCGCTGTAAGAGACAAATGGCTCAGAGGAGACGCAACCACCGTCATAGTTGCTGGAAGGTAAGCTGATCAGCTTCCCTATATATGAATGTTAGCTAATCCCCACACAGCGATACGACAGCCCCATCGTTCGTTTTTATATTCTACTGCCTTGCCAAGTACCCCTTGGAAGCAGAAAAGATCTACGAAGAAGTCAAAAACGTAGACACACTTGACATTGCTACTGTGACAGCACTACCTCATCTAAATGGTGTTATTAACGAGGCGATGCGCCTTTATCCAGTTCTTCCCACCGGTATATCTCGACTCACCCCTCCAGAGGGAGTAATGTTTGGCAAAACCTTTGTTCCTGGAAACACAAAGCTTCTTCTCCCTGCCTGTGTGATCTCAAAACGTGAGTTTTACAAACCTTGAAAAGTGTAGATGCTAACTACTATCTACTATGTAGTCGAGAGTGCGTTTGTTCGAGGCACAGAATTCATCCCAGAACGCTGGTATAGCAAGCCCGAGATGATCAAGAAAAGGCATGCGTTTGCACCTTTTGGGTTGGGTAAGCTTACTATTTCACTCTCCCCTGATTAGCACATTCTGGATTTAAAACGCTGATCGATCTGAATTTTAGGTCGAATGACTTGCGCTGGCAATTGTTTGGCAATGACACAGTTACGTTTGGTAACTGCAACTCTCGTCAAGGAATTCAAGATTAGTTTTGCGCCAGGAGAAGATGGAGTTCCTTTCCTGAGAGACTTGAGAGACCAATTGACTGCTCAGCCCGGACAATTGAAGCTTTTGTTTCAAGAAAGAATATGAAGAATATATTAATAAGCGACTGATGAATATTAATATATCAATACACCAACTGCCTGAGATTGTCATTGTATGTGTGACAAAAAATGCTCTGCCAAAATAGGGTCCATGGTAAGCTATTATCACGTGTATCGGAGCATTGGAAATCAACCCACAACTGATGCTGTCATCAACAAGCCACATCCCACGGAGTGCCGGTAGGGCAGCATCAGCACCAACTATATGTAGTGTTCCTATCGACGAACCAAAGTCATGGTTCGCGTCTATCAAGTGTTCTAGTTTGGTCTGTGACTTTGGCTTCAACAACACAAAATGGCAGCGACCACCCGAAAACCTATCCTCATATCTGGCGCAGGTCTCTCCTCCCTCCTACTCGCGCAATCCCTCCTGCGCGCCTCGATCCCCTTTCAATTGTACGAGAGAGACAGCTCAATTTCTTTTCGAGCACAGGGATATAGACTTCGTCTGTCTTCTGCAGGTCTAGACGCCATTGAATCAGTTCTCGGACCAGAGAAATGGGCAAGATTTTGGGATAAATGTGGGAAGACTGGAGGTGGTGGATTTTCTGCTATCGATGCAACAACAGGGGAGACCATTCCTGAGCCAATGCGTGAGTCGGAAAAGAATGAGGACAAACAGAAAGCCTCGAAGGAAGCTCTTTCATCGCGCGATGGAAAGGTTGTAGGAATATCAAGAGGTGATATGCGTAAGGAGTTTATGTCGGGCTGTGAGCCTTTCATCAAATGGTCTCATCATGTCACAAGCTACGAGTTAACTCCATCGGGGGTTCACGCCATCTTCGCAGACGGTTCCAAATCTGTTGAAGGAGAAATGTTGATTGGCGGTGAGGGCATTTACTCTAAGGTTGCAAAGAAGGTCAGTAAGGGAGCTTTAAAGGTGTATGATACCGGTGCAAGAGGAATACACGGACAGGCGCCCTCAGCTGCCTTTAAAGGGATTGGCGAAGGTGTTTGGCGAATGATAGATGACACAAACCCTAAGGGAAAAGTGTTCGTGATTACCAACGTACGACCAGGCGAAATGGACGATCCTAATGTCCAGTTTGGGTGGACGATGGGGGCTAACCCCGGCGTTATCAAAGCTCCAAACGATGATTACTCTCTAATCGGCATTCCAGCAGCTAAGATAGCAAAGGAATTTACAGCAAATTGGCACCCGCGACTGCGACCCCTCTTTGATGAGATGGTCGAGTCCGAGGCTGCATTTTGGAAAATCACTTGCTCCACGCCAACTGGTGTCCCACAGTGGGAAAACGAGCCCCGTGTTACTGTTATTGGTGACGCTGTACATTCCATGACCCCAGCTGGAGGTATAGGAGCCAACACAGCATGCAGAGACTCTGCGCTTCTGGGCAGACTTCTTACTGAGGCAGGTGGGTACAAAGAAGGCGTGACTGCTGCATATGAAAAAGAGATGAGAGTTTATGGTAGCGAAGCGGTTGGTCAGAGCTACGGAATGGCGAAAATTGGTTTTGGAATTTTGATTGATGAATACACAAAGACTGTGTAAAGCGAATTGGCATATTTGGTATACGCATTACCTCCTCTGTGATCCGTAGGAATAATGCGAACATGTCTCCACATATTTGGCAGAAAGTTTTGGTCAACTTTTCTATTGTATTGAGAAGTCCTTGGAGGCTGTTCTCTCTCTATTAGCAAATACAAGAACAAATTGTACATATATTTTGCTTGACTTTACTGTGTCATAGAGAGCCCTGCATGTTTTTATTGTTCTTCATGAAATCAGACTGAGGCCATAAACTACTTGGTGAATATCCCATATGTATTGGCACTTACACACCATAGGATACTTCCAAGCGCCTTTGGGGTTATCATTGGATATTTCCCTCCAGATCTCCCACCTTCATTACAGCTATTTTGGCTTCTATTCAACTCTTAACACTGATATCATTAGCACACAAAGTCACCCACATCCACCCACACTTACGGACTAGTTTTGCTAAACTTTATCAACATGGAGCTTGATCCTCAACTGTTCAACACATACAGGCGATACAAGGCAGGCACAAGGAAGGTGATGGCATGGCTCGCCAGCAATACGCCAGAATCAATGCGAGACAGCCTTTTAAACTGATCTACTGGTTCAAGCGGAGGTAGACGAGAACTCCAAAAATGGATGTCAGCAAGTCTCAAACAGTCTTTTCAGTTCGTTCAAGCCAACAACTTCGTGGAACTTAATATGAAGTCCATTTTATTGTTGGAAAAGCGACTTCACGCTGATTTAAAGGAGGACTTCATGCAAAGCATTCTCCATTCGAATTTTCGTGATCGTGCAGCTCAATATTCTTGGGGTATGTGGTGTTTATTTTCATTTTATTGTTTATATGAACACTAAACTTACCATGAACAGGGCAGTTCTACCTTATTCGTAACCACCCAATGCTGTTGGGTCTGATCGTCAAAAGCTTTTTGACTGAGATACATGGGATGGGAATTGCCATGTCAAGTGATCAGGGTACAATTCTGACAACGACTCATTTGTACAACGCATTGCAACATTTTGGCAACCTTTCGAGAAGCCTAGGTCAGTAAAGCTGCCTTTCATATTCATAATCCATAATAATGTTTGATCTAATCTATTGGTTCGTAGTTTGGACTGATCTTAAGAAATTGATCAGCTGGCAGGGGCCGTCTTTGATTTTCGTGGGAGATCGCCCAAGGACCCCACGGGACTGCCTTCTTCGTCATATTCTCGCTGTAGGGTTTAGTGTAACAGTGATTTCAAAGGACCAACATGGAAGGCATGTAGTCCGGTTAGCTAAAACCAGAAACCAACCAAAATTGCCACCATCGCCTCAAAGAATTCGAAAACTCAAGCTGATGTCAACCTAAATTTGGCTGCAGGATGGGGAGTTTATGGCGAAGGGTAGGACAAAAGGGAGGCACTGGATGACAACAAGAGCAGCAACCGAACCGCTAGTTATGCTGGAGATGCTTGTTGCAAAGGTCTTAGAAGAAGAAACTTTTGCGATGACAAAATCTACTTCTAAAAAGCAGCTAATATGCCCGAACCTTGACCCTCTAACAATATTCAAAGACAGACTAAAGTTAGAGGAAGACATACCTCGTTTCGATATTTTGGCTTTGAATCAACGCTGTGTTTAACTGCTTCGCAAATTTCAAAATATTTGTTTGAAGCAGTCGCCTCTGGATTATCCAGTTGAAGAGTATGAAGGCGATAGCACGCTTTGGGCATGTGTTACTCGTCTGATGTTGAAGGAGCTAGGTATGGAACATCAAGATCCAACCAGAATCCTCGACGCTTCTTCTTTAGTGAAGGATTTGATCGAGAATTTTGGCGAGGAGGAGTATGTAAAGGCAAAGTCCCGCTGCTTCATTGCTGGAGTCAGCAAAGGTTAGGGAAACCTTTCCCTACGCGCGATGCAATTCAACTTTCAGAGAGCTTCCCAATGACTTGATTGGTCTTTTTAATGATCTACCCAAGTCAATGAACTATGATGTAATTTGAGGGCTGTCAAAAGGAGGGAATATGGCAAGCGAACTTATAAGTTCTGAAAAGTTCAACTGCGAATATGATCTTGTATTGGAATGTCATTGCTGTGGCCACGTGCCATTAAAACTGGAAAAAATAGCACAATAAGTTATATGTTTACTTTTAAAGGGCTTTAATTAATGATTTATCGCGGATAATATAAGGGAATGTGGGAATCTGGTGAAATGATGACTATCAGGGGATATAAAAATATACACAAAGCAAGCGAAAATTGTCTCTAAAATTAGTCCAGAAAGTACTACACCATGTACCGCCATTTATCAACCTAGTTTGACTTCCGGTGTTAGATAAAGCAGAGGTAAAGCAAGAGCTGTTGCGAGAGACGGAATAACTAAGTTGGGTTTGTAAGAGTTTGCTGCCTCCCTTTTGTGTGGACAAATTACTTACTTGCAACAAACTGAAAGCTATGACGATAACCAAAGTGAACTACCCTTCGAAGTGTTTCAGGGACAGTCAAGGACCCCGATCCGTTGAGAATCCCGCGTATTACCTGTAGGTTATGTCAAATTTAGCCCTCTCCTTGTGAAGTCTCAAGCGAATCAAAAGATTAGGTTTCTCAAATTACTTACGTCTTCTTTACGAGGTATTCCTTTCAACCAATCTTGGAGGGTGTTGTAAAAGATCGTATGGAGTGTGACAGAAGACACCGCGGTTCCAATGATTCCACCTACTTGCTGGCAGAGAAAGTAAATGCAAATCGCTGTGGCATGCATCGATTTTGGGGTACTCATGGTCATTCCCACGAATGTGCAGGTAAGAATGGCACCCATTCCCATTCCAGCTGGCAGAATGTAAAAGTTTTCCCATTGGTATGGCTTGTAGCCCCACCTTAGAGCAATTACCAAGTACACCATACACGCAAACACCGTTGAAGCCATGCAGAGAGTTTTGTATCTGTTAGTCCTATCTCTGGTTTAATTACAAGTGTTTATGGTGGGAAAGTACAAAATTTACCTTTGGATAATGTGCCCAGAAAGGAGAGCCCCGATAGTGAAACCAATCGGCGACGGAATGAGCCGTAGGCCAGCAGCTGTTGATTTGAGGTCTTCAGTCCACAGAAAGTATGGGGCTATGGTTGATACGTGCTGTTGTTCAAGTCAGCTCAGAACTGCCGTGGAGACAAAAAGAATTAGAGATCAATTACAGCTTCTTTTCCTAAAGCCAGTAATATTTGTGTAAGAAGGTATATTCCCGTGACAGTTTTCAAGAGGCTGAGAGGAATCAATGGCTCCTTGGAATAGAATGCTTCAATCAGCAGAAGTAGGAGCCCAAAGAGAACCGCCAAACCTAGCAGTATCAAGGCAGTCTTTGAGTTCAAACCTTGCTTTCCAAATAGCTGAATTGACGCAAGTAAGCTTGTGATTGAGATGCTGAAGGCCCCAATGCCAAGATAGTCAATATCTTTTACGCTTTTGCGTTCCTGGCTATGCTCAAGACCGTCGTCCGACTTCCCTCCTGTCGACAAAAGAATCACGCAGAAAGCGCAGCATGTCAGAGCTACAGGAACTTGACAAATAAAGGACCTGTACTATTAGACAGTGAAAGTCATTGAGAAAGGAGGATGAAAGTGCTTACCATCGCCATCCCAATACATCAGTGATCACAGCCCCTAATGGACCCCCAAAAGCACGTCCAATAGTGTTTACCACATTTACATAACTTCTCATGAGGGCTAATCTATTTGGCGCAACATTTTCTAATAAACATGTTAGTTTTTGAGCTGTCGTAAGAATAATTTTTGTCTTACCAGTGAGTATTACTGATACAAGGGCTAGCATTCCAGATCCACCAAGTCCAGTGATGATTCTTCCAACGATAACTTGCCACAGATGCACCCCTAGTCCTCTACATATTATCAGTGTTTGTGGTATAAGCATGAATTGGAATGGCTTCTGAGCATACGAAATAAGGCACCCCATACTGAATAAACAGTAAGATGTAACCAATGGAAATTTGGTTCCGTAGAGACTGCTCATTTTCCCGTACTATCGGGGTAATTAGCGTGATGATCCACGCAGAATTTCCGATTTGAAATGAGCCTTGCTTACAATAGGCAATGCGACACAATGACCAAGATTATAGCCAGCTAGAACCCAAGCACTATTTGAAGTATCCTTGAAAGAGGAAGCTATCAACTCATATGTAACTTGGACGAAGGACGTGTCCGCGCCTGCGATAAAGACACCTATCAAAGTCAGTTCTTATACCTACAGTAGACCAACCAAACTCGCCTGTGAGAGCAAGAACAATTCCCAATATTCTCCTCCATTTTGATAAAACTATACTAGAGCTATCTTCATTCTGTCCTACCAGATACGACTCAAGTTCCGACTCCGATGTTGTTGCCGATTGGACTTGCTCTCGAGATCCAATTAGCGGGGTTCCCTCAGTAGCTACTACCATAACGTGGACTGTGAATTGTTGATGAGCTTCCAGACTTTCCGACTGATTGATGTTGAGATGGGGGCTTCAAAAACCAGAACCTTAAGGATGTAGATTGCCTTGATGCTCATAGTTCGCTAGCTTGCTGAAATTCCCTCGAAAGGGGCGAAGTAGGCTTGGTATAACATGGTACCTAGCGGGAGCCTTGCTGGCTGATAAATTGGTATCAGACGCAGCAAATATCCGAGAAGATTCCAACGCCACAGTGTGGCTACTTTGGCTTATCCAGGGTCGCAAATATCGATCGATCTATGTAACCATTTCGAAACTCGACTAATTGGTAAAAAAGCAGACAGGCGCTTTATTTACACACGTTGTGCGACGGAGTAGTTCTCTCATAAGGTGAGACAATCAAGAAGATCAAGATTTTAAGGCCTTGATAGGTGTGAACAGAAGACAAGAACATTCTAGCGATATTTCTTGACGTCGGCACCCTCGTCATGGTCCTCAACTCCTCCTCTCAAGTTCATTGATGTCACAAAATATCAAGTTTAATATTACACAACCGAAATCAAAGCGTCAATGAAATGACCATTGGCGTGGTGTGGCCTGCCTACCTCGAGTTACACTTCAGATAACTTTCAATCCCGAGCGAGGCTGTATCACCTTGTACCCAGAGCCACACCAGCTATGATGTTGGGGCTTAGAAATCCACAAAAGGTCATCAACAGCACGTCATATAGTCAAACCTAGACTCTTGAAGATAATAGCCTCAGACTCTTCAACGAAGATGCATTGGCAGTATGCAAAGCTTTAAGCTCTTGACTTTGCTATATTCCATGAAGTCCTTCATTCAGAATAACGATCTCTTCAATGCGTATCGGTGTGGTGGAATCCGCTTCTTAAACGTAAGCGTTTCGTGAGGGGCGTCTTCGAAGATATCATTAAGAGCATAATATGCTGGAATTTGGGTTGGGTGTTGCTGCGCGCTTGTCCTCGCTTAATCTAGCACCCCTTACTATTTCATGCATCATTCTTTCTGGAACTAAGTGTATTCCAAGCTTTCCTGAGGTTCTGTATGGACCAAAAAGAAAGAAATCGCATGTCGTTTGTATTGTGCTCTTGCAATCTCAAATTGTTGTGCCATGGTCGCTGAGGGCCGCATTGCTGGGATTGGCTACAAAAGCTAGTAAGTGCCTGACAATTTGAATATTGTTCTTCTCTACCGCAACATAGAGAGTTGTCCTAGGAAACTCGAGTATTTTGATTCCCACCACATTGGGGGTTGCTCCATTTTCCAGAAGCAATCCGCGGAGTAATAGTCTCCACGTGTCCAAACTATACCGATGCTTGAAGTGCGGTCTTTCTATCTCTATCGTGTGGTGTTTCATTAATTTTCCACCCGAAACCAGGCAAGCTCTGAAAATTTCAATCATAAATATAGCTGCAGCAAGCTACAGTAGAAATGAAGCTGGTAGTTCAAACCAGTAGTGAAGTAAAAAAGTGTTTCCAGTCCTCACCTTGAGGTGGATCCTTGCGCACAATGCCAGGATATCTCCTTTTTGACCCTTTTTAAAGGAACCACGATACTGCGCAAAATCATTTCGGTTTCTTTTTTCCGCTCTCCTTGGGCTTTGTAATATGTTTTTCCAAATACTCCCACTCGATCTAGGCCAAATTCTTTCGCCATTCCCATCCTCTAAATTGAGTCTCGTACTGATTTTTCCAATTGATTCCGTCAATGTTCTATCTTTATTGAAATCTGACGAGCTGCAAATCACGAAGCATTGAAGTTGTGCTTCCGCTTCATTACTTGACGGAATCCCCGAGCTTCATGTCCAGCTTCTACTACAGTTGCTTGATACGATCATGATGCGCTTCCAAATTCAACGTCATTCTGTCTCACTTAATCATTGGTGGTAGCTTTCCCTGGTGTTTGAAGCAAACAAGATAACGAGGTAGGGTGGTAGAAGAAGAGAATATTCGTTTGTAGCCTTGCCAGATACCTCCTTTATTTCTATGGAAGCCACTCAGCTATTGGCTTGATGCCTAATAAAAGTTGCTCAATAATTGGTTACTCACAGAGTCTTCTTGAATAGGCTGGCTGTAGGCATATGTATTGTAGATCATGGACTACTTCTTGCCACAGGGTCTAACTGTTTGGTCTCTAACTAGTCAGAAAAAAGAGTGCAAGAGAAGAAACTAAAATAATTCAAGTTACATAGACTGAAAAGATTCAAAAGAATATCCTAATACTCTGAACAGAACAAACTTCAGAGTTTTGTTGAGGTCTTTTGCCCAGAACTAAGAAAGAGAACACAAAGTAATATGGCGAAATTTCCAGTATAGCATGGCAATTCACAAAGCCCATTGGAGGTTCACTTGTATAACCTTTATACAATCGCCTGGTCTGTAGTTATGTAAGCATAAGAACTTCCCAAGGTGGAGTATTATTCCTTGATAGCCAAGCATTTTCCCCGCGAGGGGCGATAGATAAAAACTGGTAGCACAACAGCCATTTTCAGTCGCTGTGACTTTTACAATTAATGGAAGTAATCAACTCAGATATTGGAACGTTGGTTTGATTATCAGTATATTACTCTAGAACAATGACGAACTAGAACTATCCATACTAGCCATCAAGAATATTAGTTGGTGGCGCAGTTACATCACGTGAACGGAGGAGAAGAGAAGCTTCTATTCATCCGATGTTATCCCGGAGGGGTTTACTGGTAGAAAGATCTAGAAATACATGGAGCTTCAAAAAACCAGCGACCTCTCTGGATTGGATTTTGCAGCACTTTTCGACTTTTTAACGCATTATACCCAGTTTCCTGCGATAAATACTCCATCAAAGTATCAGCAGCGACGCAAATATGGCAGACGAACTTAAAGCTGCTGGTAACAAGGCCATCGCTGAGAAGAACTTCGACGAGGCTATGTAAGTGCCATCCCGCGTGATCCTATATTCCACGAGAGATTGTCAACAATATCTTCCCGCGCCGTTCCTGAAAGCTTTTGCTGACCAGCTGCAGCGAGAAATTCACACAAGCTATCGAGATCGAGCCCACAAATCATATCTTCTATTCCAACCGCTCTGCTGCCTACGCTTCGAAGAAAGACTACCAGCATGCCCTTGAAGATGCCATCAAAGTCACAGAGATCAAGCCAGACTGGGCAAAAGGTTGGGGACGTAAGGGTGCAGCATCACACGGCTTAGGAGATCTCATGGGCGCATACGAAGCTTATGAGGAGGGGCTGAAGTTGGATCCAAATAATGCAACAAACAAGTCAGGCCTGGCTTCCGTCAAGCGTGCAATTGATGCCGAGGCTAGAGCAGGTGTGTGACTTTTGTTTTCTTGGAAAAGAATATAGACTAATATTCCTAGATGGTGTCACTGGCGATCCAACAGGCGGACTTGGAGACATGTTCAACGATCCCCAGTTATATCAAAAGCTAGCAGCAAATCCAAAAACCAGTAAATTTCTAGCGGATCCCTCCTTCATGATGCAACTTCAGAATATGAAGAACAACCCCGGCAACGCCCAAGCAATGTTCTCCGATCCCCGAATGATACAAGTTATGGGTGTACTTATGGGTGTGGACATGGATATGATGAGTGGTATGCCACCAGGTGCTGAGGAAGCTGGTTCCTTTTCGAGAGAAGCAGAGGAGGATGTACCAATGCCAGATTCTCGACCAAAAGAAGCACCAAAACAACCTGAGCCTAAGTCCGAACCTGAACCAGAGGACGAGGAAGCTGCTGAAAAGGCAAAGGCAAAGATTGCTGCGGATAATGAAAAGAAACTTGGTACGGAGCAATACAAGAAGAGAAACTTTGATGAGGCCATTGCGCATTACCAAAAGGCGTGGGAGACGTACAAAGATATCACCTACCTAAACAATCTTGGTGCTGCATACTTTGAAAAAGGAGACTACGAGGCAGCTATTAAGGCATGCGAGACCGCTGTTGAGGAAGGCCGTGAAATTTACGCTGATTTCAAGATGATCGCAAAATCATATGCCCGTATCGGAACGTCATACGAGAAGTTGGGCGACTTCACAAAGGCTATTGAGAATTACCAAAAGTCACTCACTGAGCACCGCACTCCTGAAGTCGTCAACAAGCTCCGTGCTACTGAGAAGAATAAGATTGATACCGCCAAGAAAGCATACATTGATCCAGAAAAGGCGGAGGAAGCTCGTGAGCTTGGTAACGCCAAGTTCAAGGAGGCTGACTGGCCAGCGGCTGTAGAGGCCTATTCAGAAATGACAAAGCGAGCACCAGAGGACCCAAGAGGTTACAGTAACCGAGCAGCAGCTTTCATTAAGCTTCTCGAGTTCCCAAGTGCTATCACAGATTGCGACCTTGCCATCAAGAAAGACCCTAAATTCATCAGAGCATACATCCGCAAGGCACAAGCTTACTTCGGTATGAGAGACTACTCGAAGTGTTTCGATGCTTGCACAGAGGCTGCTGAAGTCGATGTCACCAAAGCCAATGCCAGAGAAATCGAGCAACAACAACAAAAGGCATTGGCTGCAATGACCGCTGCGAGAGATAACGAGACCGAGGAGCAAACGAAAGAGAGAATCCAAAGAGACCCAGAGGTAAGCTTACCTAGCCGTCCCAACCTGATTCACTAACTTACAACTACAGATCCTTGGTATCATGCAAGACCCAATCATGCAAAGCATCCTTCAACAAGCACAAGGCGATCCAGCTGCCCTCCAAGAGCACATGAAAAACCCAGGGATCCGAGGAAAGATCCAGAAGCTCATGGCGGCAGGTGTCATCCGAGTTGGTAGATAGAAGAAGAAATGATATGATGAAATCCATGGTTAAGGTAATTCATGACTGGCGTATAATGAGATATTGGGAGGGCAAATATGATGAGATGAGATGAAAATTGGGTTTTATGCTTTTTGACTTTTTAATCAGCAATGAACGAGCTCATCTTTTTTTCTACAAAAAAATCATCAAAGTGTACTTTAGGTCATACCGAATTTAATTTTAGCGTAATCATTGTTGGTTTGACTACTCGTCAAATATGGGGTGCAATACAGTAGAGGCTAAAACCTTAGTATTAGACTATCTACTTGTAATGTGCACACCGAGTCAAAGGTGTGGAAGTGGTGCCCGGATAGTATAGGCAGGACCAGCCTAGTCAGGTGGTCCGTGCCACCGAGTATATTCACTCGGTTACTATAACGACAATCATCAAATGCGTATTTGATTGATTAGTTTTAGCTTTTTTGCTACAGTAAATAGTGATTTGGTGTGTTTAGATGTGTGAAACTTGTTTTATTGATCTTACAATACAATACTCAATACATAGCGAGATACTCGGGTAGATTTCGTGTGAGGGCCTTCTGGCCACCGTACACCACCGTAATTGGTGACCAGAAGGCCCTCACACGAAATCTACCCGAGTACATAGAATAATGAACTAATTCGTAAGAAACGACTCCCTGGAAATTCAAAGACTTTGCTTATCGATCATCCAAAAACAGCTCCCTTGACGCCCCTAGCAATATCCCCGCTATCCGTAAACGCCAACAAGAAGCTACCTACTTTTTGAAGAAATTCGTGATTTTATGGGTACCTTTCGCGGCACTAGTTGGTTTTGCAGGACTGTTTGTATTGTTGCTTGTTGCACTCCGCATCTTTCGTGTTGATTTTTGAGGAGAGGTCGTTTTGTTAGGACCTTCGGATACTTTGGAGGCTTTCTTTGGCAAGTCTTCGTCTGGGACGTCATCGAGGTGTCGCTTGATTCCTCTCTTAGTTTCTGGTTCTGGGATGGGGAGGGGAGCGTTGTCTTCTGTTCCTGTGTGGTCTATTGTTTCGCGATTGTCTTCGGTTCCTCCTTCCTTGATAGCTTCCTCCTTGGTATGTTCTGTCTCGACATCTTCCTCCTTGACAAGGCTTGGCTCCCTTGTCGCAGGCGGTTTTGTACGAGTTTTCGAGTCTCCTTTTGCGAAGAAATTCGCAATATTGGACTTGTTCTCGCTACTTGCCACGGGAATAATGAAGGTAGGTGAGTTGTTTCCTACCTTTCCTACGTCCTTGCTTACAGGGTAGCATTCTAGTTCTCCATCGAATGGCTTTAGTAGACTTTGAAGTTCTTTTGACCATGTGGATCGTTTTGGATCCAACCAAGTACGAATATCTTCGGAGCCGTTTTCGAGGATTACAGGCATACGGTCGTGGAGAAACTTGAGCTGTTTATTGGAATCGGTCGTGATGACAGTGTATGTGTAGTGTTTTTCATCAGAACCTATTGCCGGTTTTAGTATAGTCCTCCGAAAGTAAGGAAAATAAACACCTTCGTATTGAACACAATCCCAGAGCCCCGCAAAACACATCAATTGTTCGTCTTTCCTTTTGGTGTAATGAGGGATCTTCTCTTTGCCTTTCTTCAACCATTCGTAGAATCCTTGTGCTACTACTATACAACGCTTCTTTTGCTTCATTGATGTCCACATCCCACGGTTATCAATGAGGGAATCGTCTCGGCAGTTTATTGTTTTCATCATTGAGCCGTAGTCAGGGTTTCGTTTCGTCCAAAATGGAATCAGGCCCTATCAAGTATAGAAATCAATACCGAGGATCGCAAAAGAGAACACCAGAAAGAGATTGATTCGACAAAAACGCGGCAAATCTAAAAAGAGGGCTTCGCTAACCCATTGCATTGATTGAAGTTTGTATCTAGTCTCCTGGGGATCTTTTTCGGCTTCTGAAGCTCCCCCCTCCAGTGCATTCTCTGTCTCGGCATCTCCCTTGGGATGTTGTCGTGGTCCAGCGCCATAATGCGGCGTATCGGCTCTATAAACTATGCCATGGTAACCAGGAGCGAAATTGTAGCTCTGACGAGGTCCTCCTTCAGCATCGTCCTCCGGGGCTTCATGAACTGGCATATTCTCATCCTCTAGGTACGCTCGAACCTGACCGGGTCGCTAAACCGTCAATTAGCAGCGTCCTAGCCGAGAAATAGGCACAAGCTTACCAGAGCTAAGCTGTAGCGGCCGCACATTTTCAGAGAGTTGTTCACATATTATGTTGTACAAGTGTTAAGGTTGGCTTGGTTGGTTATCACGTCGCGAGTGGTGCAAGTACACCACCTACAGAGCGTCATAATGCGGGATTGTGGGCACGTGGGGCAGCTGGTGGCGCGTAGTCACGAGGGAATATGGGTCCGATCAGATTTGCGCTTATCAGGATCCTTGGCGCTGAAATATTCTGCTCCCCAAATTTATTTTCCGCCGAGCTTGCGAACTTTCTGAAGAGAGACCAGCAAACTCCCACCACATCAAAGATATCAAAGATGGACTCAATCGAACTCCAAAGCAAGAAGCGCAAGAGGAAGCACGGCGGCTCGAAGGCTGCCAAAATCGATGCGCCAACTGTCGCCGACGAACCAGAAATCACCGTTAAGTCTAAGAAATCTTCCAAGACCAAGGAAGGAAAACCTAGCAAGAAAGTCAAGAATGTTCACGAATCGGACGATGAGGAGGAAACCTTCGAAGACGACGCACCTGAAGGCGAAGAAGACGAAGAGCTAGAGGAATTAACCGAAGGACAAGCCATCGAGGTCGCCGAAGAGGATGAGGAAGAGGATGGAGGGGAGGAATTGGCCGAGGGACCAGTCCCAGGCGCTGGAACCCTTTCCTTACCAGAAACTGGAGAAGAGGCAAAGAAGTTTTCCGAGTTGAAGTTATCCGACAAAACTATGAAAGCGCTTGTGGAGGACATGAAGTTTGAAACCATGACCGAGATTCAGCGAAGGGGTATTCCACCGCTACTCGCAGGTCGCGATGTGCTTGGAGCTGCCAAAACTGGATCTGGAAAGACCCTTGCATTTTTGATTCCCGCGATCGAAATGTTAAGCGCATTGAGATTCAAACCGCGAAATGGAACTGGTGTTATTGTTGTTTCCCCTACTAGGGAACTGGCTCTGCAGATTTTTGGTGTTGCTCGGGAGCTAATGGCGCATCACTCGCAGACATATGGAATTGTTATCGGGGGAGCGAATCGAAGAGCGGAGGCTGAGAAGCTCGCAAAGGGTGTCAACCTCATCATTGCCACTCCTGGACGATTACTCGATCACCTACAGAACACTCAAGGTTTCGTCTTTAAAAATCTCAAGGCCTTGGTCATTGATGAAGCTGATAGAATTCTGGAAATTGGATTCGAAGACGAGATGAGACAAATCGTCAAGATATTACCAAAGGATGACAGACAAACGATGCTCTTCTCAGCCACGCAAACAACGAAGGTTGAGGATTTGGCCAGAATATCCTTGAGACCTGGACCATTATACATCAATGTTGATCACCAAAAGGAGCACAGTACTGTCGAAGGTCTTGAGCAAGGCTACGTGGTATGCGATTCCGATAAACGATTTCTCTTACTTTTCTCTTTCCTTAAGCGCAACATCAAGAAGAAGATTATTGTCTTCCTTTCAAGTTGTGCCTGTGTAAAATATCATGCCGAGCTTCTTAATTATATCGACCTCCCAGTCTTGGATCTTCATGGCAAACAAAAACAACAAAAGCGCACCAACACATTTTTCGAGTTCTGTAACGCAAAGCAAGGGACTCTGATTTGTACAGATGTTGCTGCAAGAGGCTTGGATGTAAGTTGAATACCAGTTAATATCTTTGGAAACAATGCTAATCACTCTCCAGATCCCAGATGTTGATTGGATTCTTCAAGTTGACCCTCCAGATGATCCACGAGACTACATTCATCGTGTAGGTCGTACCGCACGAGGCTCTAACGGAAAGGGTCGGTCTCTTCTGTTTCTTCAACCTAGTGAAATCGGATTTCTTGCACACCTTAAGACTGCTCGTGTGCCCGTGGTTGAATTTGATTTCCCTGCCAAGAAAATCGTCAACGTTCAATCACAACTCGAGAAGCTCATTTCCCAGAATTATTACCTCAACAAGAGTGCAAAAGATGGTTACAAGAGTTATCTACAAGCTTATGCAAGTCACAGTCTTCGAACCATCTTCGATGTTCATAAATTAGATTTGGTAAAGGTTGCGAAGGGATTTGGGTTCACCGCTCCTCCAAGAATCGATTTGGCATTGGGTGCTAGTATGAGTCGGGACAAGAAGACTCCTGGAAGAAGACCATATGGGAGTCAGCCTAAACAAGGTGGAAGCTTCAAGAAGAGAGGCACTTAGTTAATGAAGATGAGTCAGCGGTCGTATATTTGGGGTCTCAAGGCCCTCCCCAGAATCTAATTGGCCTTATCGTCGTGGGTCTTCACATACGTTCTGCTTCCTTGGTAGCATCGAAACGGATATGGCGTGTACCCCGGGGAGTGTAAAAACTGTGCCACTATCTATGCGATTTGGGATCGAAGTGGGCTGTTGTAAGAGGCAAAGCACCACAAAGGGTGGAGAATAAATTGGAGGTTAGTTGTACTTACGGCGCATTTGAGCGGCGTATTTGAAAGTGGAATATTGCCTATTTGTTTACTTAAGACTATGAAAGTATAAGAACCTCTCTGTATCCATTTCCAAATCGCACTTGTCATACTCAGATTCCTTTCTCATCAAATAGGGCCAGTTGAAAGTCCCCAAGACATATTTTATAAAGGCACCGTCGTCGCCTTTGCAGCCATGCTAGTTGATGTTGCTGCCGTCCCACCTGGAGGAAGCACATTGCCTTCAACCCTTATTATCTCAGTCGTCGACGCGTCCGGCGCTGTTCTCGGTACGCTGAACGGCTACGGGAACTTCTCATCTCCTGGACCTAGCTACCCATACCGTGCGCTTCCTACTACGGATGTGTATGCACGTCTCATAGCCTACAACCGTTGTTCTGCGTCGGATTTTCTGGCGTGTGGAGGAGGTACTGATGGGTCTTTCTATGTAACCTTCAATCATATTCTCGATACATGGAGGGAGAAGGAAAGGGGGAAGGGGAAAACTAATGCGTGATTAGCAACTTGGAGGAAATATCGTGTTGGATGGTATGGATGGGACGTGGTCGGTTGATGCGAGGACAGATGCTGCGGGTGGTATTGATGCATTCCGAAGACCATATGGGATTCCAGTTCATGTTGGGTCGACTGCTGCTGCGATTCCTGTTACTCTGAGGGCTAGGTCTGCCAGTGGATAGATTTCTGTATATGACGTGTATTTCTGGTTGAATTCCCAACCATCGGTTGATAGAAATTGTGGTTTTCGGGTCTCACCTTCTCTATCTAAATTTATTTTCTCTCGCACGCAATCCGAGTTGTTGGGTCTCGCTTATTTCTTGGTGTGGTCTTGGTCTTCTTGAACAGTTCTTAAGCATTAGAGTCCGCGAACGCTCCGAGGATAACGTGCTGTGCCCTTGTCCGTCTTGTCTACCCAGATGATCACAGCTCGGACCTTTCCGTCTACAAGATAACCCCTCTCTTTATTTACAGTGGAAAAAGTCTCTGGGTAGAACGCTTACGAGGCCTTTGTGTCGATTAAACTGAAGCCTCGCACATCCCGAGAATCATATATTTGGAAACCGGGATTTGCTTGCTTTGAAGGAACGTGATATATCGGCTAAATGATGAGTTGCGTGAAAGGCATGGAGTTCCAAGTTCTCCTATCTTCTTATCGTGGGGGCTCTTCAAGACGGGTTGAATTGTGCATGGGGCCGGGCCATATGCTCTTTGGACCCCGGAAAGTAAGCTCCCACAAGCTCCCACAAGTGGGAGCTTGCTTGCTTGGTATCAGTAAGTGGGGTACAAGTAGAGGAACTTGGGCTTGAATTGTGGATATGCTGTCTTTGAACTTTTAGATACAGTAGGCCAGAATTTACTTTGTTGTTCTTATTACTATCGACTGACTTGCGTATGGATGCTCCCGCATAGAAGTGGGCTCGCTTAGCACATGTCTCGTGCGATGTTTTTTGGGAGCGTATTGTAATATTCTAGGAGTGACAGTCAAGAATGTCTATCGAGGGAAGAAGTTCAGTGGTTTTGAGGATATATCAAATATTATTCATGATTTAGAACTAAATACGTGAGGAGTAGCAGTAACAAGTAAATACAGTAAATCTGTGAGTCCTTGGCTGTAACAGGCTTCTACAAAGCCAAACCAATTATCAGTACAAAACATCTCTGCAGGAAAAAAGTACAAATATGCAAGTCTCTTTTAAGAGAGAAAATTCCAGACTCATTAGCCCTCTTATTTTACTCTGCCTCGTCATCAAAGAAGTTGAAAACCTTGAACTCAAAACTCTGTCTGGGTGGATACTTGGTATATTTTGGGTCGATAAAAGCAGAGTGAACGACGCGGATATCGGTGTCTGGGTTGCTGTCGAGTTCCTTGAAGATGACTGGCTCACTCGGTTTTTGCTCGCTCAAGTAATACCATTGGTGTTCCTCACTGAATGGCGGGGAACTATACTCCATGGCTTGTTTCATGATATCTCCTGCTCTGTGATCGAAGCTGAAGTCTCTGACATGTCGGTCTGCAATGAAAGAATCAGGGTTAACGGAGTTAACATCGCAGAGCGCAAATGGATCTCGGAGAATTGTTTGGATAGGGCACCAAAAGTTGCAGACAACGAATCGTTTCTTGAGGAGACGTTCGCGTTCCGCTTGGTCGGGAATCACTCGTTTGAGGAGGTCGGGAGTGGCTGCGTGTGTGAGATCCGTGTGGACACCGTGAGATGGAGAGTGACCAGAGCTCATTTGCTCTCCCTCATTGTTGCCTTCGTAGCGAACTCGGTTTATATAGACCACGAATTTGTTTGCTCCGGTGCTATGGTGAGTTAGATGACTGGTACGAGGGATGACGATCTAAATATTCAACGTACAGCTTTCCCATCTCACGCTCTACGACAGGCCGAACAAACTTGTCAAGTTGCTTCAAATCCTTCCAGTCTGTCACTCCCTCGTACTTGATGTCATGGAGATATTGGAACCCATTTTTGTCCAGCGTAAATTCTTTCTCTCTGCCTCTGACGTCTTTGATGACTACAGGAAAGGGCTTCGATGTTTTAACTGCGCTTGCTGGATCGAACCCGTAGCCATCATTGCTGTCGAGTTTCTTGCTCACAGTGGCATCGAGGTAATTGAGTGTTGTTGTGACATCCTTAGGTGTTGCTGAGGATGATTTGGTTATTGGAATGACGTTGCTCATGGGTTTAGTGGTAATTGCTGTTGGAGCCATAATGATGATGATTTTCAAGCGTTCGCTAGGTATAATCTCCTGATGAGTAAAAGATGCATTTGGAAAAGCGATAGAAGTATATTTATATATACTGTCGATATTCACTTCAACAGCCAGTTGGCCCAGTTCGGACCGGAACTTGATCAACAATATTGATTTATTCACATGCTGAATCAGACTTCAAATAGTTCTATGGGATCTGTCAATCTACCGTACCTTATAGCTAGTTTGGTGCTGTGCAGAATGCCAAAATATGTTTACACCAATGATATCTCATAGTGGACTTCATGACAGGAGTTACTTTTGCGATTAGAAACCATAAAAGGATAGTGCAGGTACTTGAAGTCATTAGTAACGGTTCTATAGTTCACGCTATACAACCGATCAAGGAAAATAAGATGAGAGAGTGAGAGTATAATTTACTGCGGGAAGCTCTGTGCAGAAATCGGGTGTCTGATTTCTAAAGATTTACTGTATATATTGTGAATTTGCAGCCAACAACTGAGTAGCTAGGTAGTGTTGAAAGCACATAATAGCCATATATTGCCTGTTCTCTCGTGGGGTAACGAGTTCATGGAAAGTTTGGCAACTAAACTTTCGGCTTCCTCTACCACCTTAGAATCCAGGCTTCGAGGTTTCTTTATCGACACTAACAAAGACGACTTCCGATTAAGGAAGCTAGATACCGCGCCTAGCGCACGCGCGGTATCAGGAGCACCGCGAGTTCTCATTAGCTTACAACTATCCTTGCTGCCAACGAATCGTGGTAGTACTCCGTACTCCACAGGCAACAATTCCGATCATAATTTTGATCTTATGAGTTTCACAGATTGTAGAGGAAAATATATATAAAAACACCCGAGCTTCGCGATCGTAAGTTCACGTCAGGGCTCCAGCCATATGGAGACATTGGAGAGCATCTCAGAACCGAGATCGTCGTCGTTGTACGGAGTAAAGTACGTCAACAATGTCCACTATTGACACTACCTAGTGACGTTTCGTCTGATACCCCTGGCCTGGTGTTCTGGAATACTCGGGATGATACCTGTACCAACGCACAAACAATGACAAGTCAGGAACTCAATCAGCTATCAGCAAATGAGATCACAACTTGTGGCTATTATTGTAAGGCTTACCATTAGCCTCCCCTCGCATTAAATGCGAGCTTAAATCCAACCGGTCCGATACTTCCACTCAGGAAGGCCCCACACCAGAGTAAACCCACCAATCGACAGGTCAAATAGTACCCCAGCGGAAATAACCCAGTCAAAACCCCTTCTTTCATAAGGCTGAAAGCGAGACAAAAACGTTGGAACTTGGAGGAAGAAAAGGGGTGGGAATTGTGAGGAAGAAACGTGATCCAGATCCACTCTATAGTCTACTCGAGTATACTGACTATACTGGGATGCACCAATCTCGAATTCGGTAAGTGCCTCTCGCCTTTCGCTTTATTTCAAAGCATGAATCAGATCCTTTTTTTTTTTTTAAATAAAGGGAAAAAACATAGCATATACTCCGTACTCCGTATATGAAGTTATTGAGAGTAGAATAGCTCGTAGAATAGCGCGGCGGTAATGTCGGTTTAAGTCTACAGTACCTACATACTTCGTATGGTATGGAGTATGATTTGGAGAAAAGTTTGGCTGCACTTCGTACTCCGTGTGAACTTTTCGGACCGAGTACGAACTAAGCTCAAGCTCTATTACGACCTATTACGACGTGTGATTCCAGAACGCTTCCCCTCATATTGAAACAGAATTTCTTCATGGGTCCGGCACTTGCCATGCGGGATATCCTTGTGTATTTTAAGGATCTACAGCCTTCGGGTTATAGGCCCTCATCGAATTGCTTGTCTCTACCCACTCGTCATCTCTTGCGTGGCCTTCAGGCTCTCCCTGCAGTCTAAGCTTTAAAGTCTAAAAAAACATGAGTACTGGGTCAGGAGATTGCAGGTCGGACCGCAAAGCGAGCACCCGTTAGGTAGCTACTCTAGCAAGTGTGAACCTGGGACTTTGTTGATCAAATTGTGTTTATATCGTGGGTTGTCCCACTCGAAAGTTACTCTTTTCTTTTGATGTTACTTCCAACCAAAGCTTGAACTTCAAATACCAACACTTCAACATTCATCAGCGAAAACACATCTCAACACAAAGAGAAAGATCGCGACGCCAAGATGAATTTACAAGCGATCAAGTTTATCGCTACGGCGTCCGTCCCATTCGGCATGGCATTTGGAACTTTCTGCATGCTTATAATTGTTGCAGTGGGAGGAATTGCAGGCGACGTCTTGGGCCCAGTATGGAAAATCAACCTGGTCGACCTCAGCATACCAGCTTCGCAGTTCACTACCCTCACAGGCATTAGCACGTCAAGTACCAGTGATATCACCAGAAGCAACCTTGGACTTTCAGAGGAATACAGCTTTTATCTTTGGAATTACGCCGCCAAGAATAATGGAGACAACGACTTTTCCGACTCTAAATTCGACTACGTCGACAAAACCAAGATCGAAACCATCACCGTCAATGGAGTCTCCAGCCCACTCCCCGAAACTCTCAAGGACGCCAAGTCGGGATTCCGCAATAAGATCAGATTTGCGGAATATATCTTTTTGGCAGCAATCTTCAACGTCGCCATGGTCATTGGATTTGGTGTTCTCGCATGCTTTGGAATCAAATTCGTCAGCATGGTGGTCCTTGGAATATCCGGTATAACCGCAGCTATGGTCGTCGCTCTCGCGATACTGATTACCTTGGCTGGGTCGAACGTCACAGGCGACCTCAAGATTTACAAGGCATTCGGGGCTAAGATTGAAAATGGAACTTCGGATGTGGCAATTTCTTGGTTGGCTGCTATCCATATGGTCGCTGTTTGTTTGATATTGGGCTTGCCACTTTTGGGTATCGGTCAGATGAACCCCGCCATTAAGGAAGCACCAAGAGAAATGTCATACGATGAGGAGAACCCAAGCGGAAGCAGCCATTCTATGATCAACGTTAGAAACAAGTAGGATGAAGAGGAACAGGGGCGTAGGGCGACGTGGCATCTTAAGGCATTGTTGTGAGGCGTTTGGTATATATTTCTTCTGGATTAATGGAAGACAGCGAGTCATTCGGTTGGTTTGGGTGTTCAAGAAGGAAGTTCAAGTAATGGGTATTAGCTTTTTGTTCTATGTTTTTTTTTATAGGGAAGATATCAAGATTGCAAAAGCGGTAGCGCATTTTGATATTAGGGAGGTTAGAGAAGAATATGACCAAATATAAGACCTGCCCACGTCGAATCTTCAGCTTTATTTTTCTTTGTGTTGAGTGCTTCACTGCTTGTCGTCTAAAAAGGGGGTTTGGAGTAAAGGGGGAACGATCACACGGGACGAGAAACTAGGCGCATACAGAGTAGGTATGGCTGACGCTAAAAGTTGCAGGGGTAGCATCAACAGACGTCACTCGAATCCCAACGTCGAGCTTGCATTCCGAAAGGCCAAACGTCCTCAACATGGCCTCTAGATCTCCCCGACAACTTTCAAAAACTCAATGCGTGGGACAGAGCGATGATACTGTTGTTAGCTCGTACAACGCGCGCAAGATGGTACCCTCCGCATTCCACACACCTCCCTTGGATCCCTTGGAGTTCGATCCAAACTGCAAATATCCTACTTAGTTCCTCACGACAACCGTTTTCAATATACCTACCTAATAGAAAAACCCAAAATTTTCCAGGCGAGAATGACCACGAAAAAAGTCCAGATCCGAGAATGCGAGAGCTGGGCAGGGCTATCGAAGACGATTTTGCTTCATTGAGAGAAAAATATGGTAACCACCAACCAATTCCGTCGTCATAGTTGTTCATGCACTAATGCAAATATATCACAGCAACGCCTAAACATCCCATTGTCCTCGCACATGGCCTCCTAGGGTTTGATGAACTCAGATTGGCAGGGAAATACTTTCGAGGCGTGCAATACTGGCGGGGAATCACTGATGCACTTCGCGCCAATGGCGTAGAAGTCATAATTGCCCAAGTGCCAGCATCGGCTAGTATTGAAGAGCGAGCAGCGAAACTAAGTCAAGATATTGCTGCAAAAGCAAATGGAAAAAGCGTCAACATTATTGCACACAGCATGGGTGGCCTGGATGCTCGGTTCATGATATCTCAACTCCAACCAGAAAACGTTAATGTGCTCTCACTCACCACAATTGCATCCCCGCATCGAGGATCCTCATTCGCAGATTTCGTACTCAACGAGATTGGTCCGGCTCATCTGCCTAGGATATACAATTGGTTCCAGCGTTTTGGTATCGGTACTGGGGCATTCCAGCAGCTGACGAAAAAATATATGCTGGAGGAATTCAACCCGAAAACACCGGATGATCCAGCCGTGAGGTATTTTTCATATGGCGCTACTGCCGACCCGGGGGTTTTGAGTCCATTCCGCTATTCTCATGGCATCGTAAATACTGCAGAGGGGCCAAATGATGGCTTGGTCAGTGTGGAGAGTGCCATGTGGGGTACATACAAGGGGACTTTGGTCGGAGTTAGCCATTTGGACTTGATCAACTGGACGAATAGGCTCCAATACTGGGCCCTGAAGGTTGTTGGGGTTGAGAGAAAGTAAGTTTTGAATTCATTGCCGTTAACCGATTACTAACATTTTTTAGGTTCAATGCCATAGCATTCTACCTTGATATTGCGGATATGCTTGCCAGGGAGGAATTGTAGGATGGGGGTGTGTTCTGCATTACACTTGAAACTAGCATTCACCAGGGACAGAAGGCCCTTAGACTGTAGATGGTTTTATAAAATGGCACCAGGTGGACAAAATAAACTGCAGTATTTTGTCCACCTGGTGAATGGAAGATCTGCCACATTTCTTCACAGGCTGTGCTTTGGTACAAATTCACAAGCGAACGGCCAAACGATTTTATTGGTTGCCCAAACGCCTGAACTCCCTTTATTTTCCACAGTCAAAATAGCGTGCATCACCATAGGTAACTCTCGTTCCAACAACCTAGGGCAATATTCATACTTTTCTAAACCCTGAAAATATCTAGTATACTGTTAATAATCTTCATACTTCGTATGATAATTCAAGCTTTACACCAAATCGACGAGCCACAGTTCGAGCCACACTAAGATGTCGTTTTTTTCTCTACCTAATACGACCTGGAATGGGAAAGGCATACATGATATATAGGCAGGTATGTAAACCCTGAGATTTGAAATTATAGATTTCTTCAATAGACGAATTGTTGTCGTATGAAAATCAGTTACTTGGTACGGAGGAGTAGTGCAAGAAAAGTTTTTAAACACAAAACCAAAACCCCTATTATCCACAGCAGCCCCTAACAGCATCAATATTCCTTCCCGCGTCCCCAACAAACTCCGCGGCAGCAGAGCCTTTTTCCAGACCCACTATTAGATATAACAGTGCTCAATAAGCTCACCGTCGTGGATCCACTGATGATCACCCCCGGTATTCCGCCAGAGCTTCCGGAAGCGAAGGATAAGGTTTGGCCCCCTACCACGATATTACCCCCTAATATCAGGGTTTTTCCCGAGATCACTATTCCACTTCGCAAAGTCTGAATGCTGTGTTTTCCTAAGGAGCCAAGAGATATGTATTGTTCGGTTGACAGGGCAGGGAGAGATAGTGACTGACTTCCTACCAGAATTTTGCTGCCTGGCTGAAGAGTCTGAGATCCTATGAGGAGAGCGTTGTTGTTATTATTTGTTGCAAAGGCAGAAATTGGGAGAGTAATTCCTCCTATTATTATGGAATTCTCGTCTGGGTTCAGGGAAAGTGTTTGGCTGTTGACGGTGAGAGTTGTTCCTGGGTTGAGTGTTTGGCCTGCTATTATGATGGCGTTGGAAGAGTCTAGAAATATTGTTTGCCCATTTACAACGATACTGGATCCTGGAATGAGTGTTTGTCCAGCAATTACAATTGCGTTTCTGTTCGAGCTCACAATGATTTGAGAAATGGGGATTGTATTCCCAGAAGCACCTCCTACGATAAGTGCTGTTCCTGGGGAATTGAGAGAATACGAAACACCACTAACAAAAACGTTTCCTCCTGGTGCCAGTAGCTGCCCTCCTATTGCTAAGCTACCTCTAGGTATCGCTAGTGGTGCGGGTGTTATGGCTGGGCCTGGCACATGCGGCAATGGCGGTGCGCCAATGATGCTTGCTATAATTGCTGCTGCATCTGGATTCGTGAATCCAAGGGTTTGGATACCGCTAGAATCGGCTGAGATTATTGCGCCGCCGAGCGTGATTGCTGGCGATCCTGCCTTGAATGTGTGCCTTCAATAATATACCCGGAACTTGATGGAAGTATAACCACAGTTGGTGTGGAAGTACCAATTTTGATGCTCGCTGTCACTGGAATTGCCCCGGCAACCGGCAGTGGTTCTTGATGTGCCCCTGGATATGGCCCTGGAGAGACTTTTTGAGTTTGGGAAGCTTGCTGACCTTGTGAGTTGTTCACAGACTGCGGCGACGCCGAGGGGTTATTCTCCGGATATGAACCTGGCTGACCCACTGGAGGATCGTTCCATGGGAAAGATCCTCCCTGAGATCAGTGAGATGGATTTGTCGGTTGTGGTGCTTGTGGGGTTGTTGAAGGGGGGTGAATCGGTGTAAGGACACCCCCTGGCCGTGGAACGGCGGGTTCTGATATTACTGGGCCCGGAGAAAGAGGTGTTGCAACCCGTGCTGCTGCAAATATGGTTGATGTAGCTATTGAGGTATTAGAAACTGGTGATTATAGAAATGACAGACGAGAATAAAGCCATGTACCTGTAAGGACAGAAACTCCAATTTTCAAGGCTCCAGCGCCACCGCCAATATAACCACATGAGGAAGGAAGACCCAATACTTTTGAGAATAAAGAATACAAGTAATCATCTCCATAGCTAAGTGCCTGGTTCATAAACTGATTTGTATGCTCGTGATTGAAGGAAAGCGTACTTGTAAGTGTTGATGGGGGTATTGATGATAATTCCATAGGGACAGTATCACGACGCTTGCAACCATTCCATTCCAAGACCTCCTGTCCCTCCCTTGGAATATTCCATTCCAATTTGAAGAGGTCTTGGAATTTGTCACATAATCTGTAAAATAGTTCTTCCGGTCCTCTCGACCAATAGGAAGCCTACGTTTATAGGTCACATGACAGGCTACCTGATTCCCTCATACAAACAAGTGAATGACTATCAAGGTTAAGATGCAAGGTACAATAATCTGATATTGTATTTGTATGAGGGTCTAAGTGATTCTGGCTACAGGTTCGTGGATATACCCGTAGGTCACGTTGTTTTCCCCCTACAGTACAGTAGCTGAAACTACTACCAAGACAAGTACAAACAAGTGAATATGGCATTATCGCAACAGGTATTGTTTCTGAGGATATATTAAGTCAATTGACGGATGAGGAGATTGAGGCTTTAGAGTCATTTGCGGGAGATGACGATAATTAATTAGGTGTAGGAAACAATCAATTCACTTGTCACTTCGGTACAAATAGAGCCCTCTTATTGGTCAATCTATATATATATATTCCAACTGGAATTCCAAATTCTAAAGCCTCAGGCCTTGGAATATTCCATTCCAAATTAAAGAGCCTTTGAAATATTCCACCTTGGAATGGAATCTTAGAATCCTTGGAATCGTGCTCCAAGTGCCGAACCATGGTCCATTTTCATCGATCACCCATTTGTAGATCCGACAATCAACTGCTGCCACCTCTATCGTTTGTAAGGCTGGATTCCTGTTGCAAATCATTACTATTTTGCTATGCCATGAACATACATCGAGGTAAGAAAAGTACTCACTAAGAGGTCGTGATAGTATTCAGAGTCTGATCCTCCAAAAAGTTTACGATAAGTGAGTACTTGCTAGAAGTGAAGACAAGTAAGAAGTGAGGATAAGGGACAAGTAAGACTTACGATAAGTGAGTACTTACTAGAAGTGATGATAAACAAGAAGTGAGACAAGTCAGAAGTGAGGACAAGCAAGAAGTGAGTACTTGTAATAAGTGAGGATATGTAGGAAGTGAAGATTTGCGAGAAGTGAAGACAGGCGGCAAGTGATAGTATAACTCACCCTACATCTCACCCTACTACATCTCACCTTATCCTATCCTACTAATTCCACCAATCCTCACTCTCACAAACCTCACCGATCCTCACCTCACCTCACCACAAACCTCACACACCCTACCCCTATACACCCCCTACTATTTAGTTGATGTTATACTGTTCACTCCCTATACTACCCATTCACATAATACTATATATTCACTCTCACTGCAGTAGTGACCTTTGCGATTTCACGTACTTGATTGGTGAGAGTCATAGCCATGCCGTTAACATTTTCAACTTGGAAAGTGTTGGGAGGACAAAGTTATCCTAAAACTACAAGTTATAGGCTATTGCAACTGGTGAAGTAATATTACCTTAGAGATACCAGTTAATGGGAGCTGCTCAGAGAGAAACTTATCAGAAGTCCTACCCGTGCCGTTCTCTTTTGAGGACGCTCAACGCACTGTTCACCAGGACGTAGAAAGTTATCTTGTGAGGGTGTCTGTAGGGGTGTGTAGCATTAGAGGTGTAGAGGTGTATGTAGGTTAGCTTGCGAAGTGGATGATCTTGAGGATCGATTAATAGTGAATGGGAAATGAATACAGTGAATAGTAAAGATTAGTGAATGATGGTAAGGAGTATTAGTGAATAGAGAATGACGATGGTTAATAGTAAGTGACTATGAATAGTATAGTAAGTAAGAGACTGAATAGTGAATGATTTTAGTAAACAATAAATGGCACCAGTGAATAGTAGTAAGGAGTATTATTGAATAGAAAATCACGATAGTGAATAGTATATAACAATAGTGAATAGTAAGTAGAATCAGTGAATAGTGAATACAACATAGCCAATAGAAAAAAGTTAATAGTATGTAGTGAATAATAAGTGACACTAGTGAATAGTGGCTAGTAAAGAGCTATAGTGAATAGTAAGTAGCACTTGTAAATAGAATAAGGAGTAATAGTAAAAATAATTCCCCCAACATAGCTACTTAATGATTTGTAGTCTATAAATTCTTTTGTAAGGTTCGCGTATGAAAGTGACGATCCAATGGTCTTATTAGTGCCACGCTCAACAGTATATACAACTGCCGGACCCGCAGTGCTGAAGACTTGATCATAGGTCAGTGTACCACCAATTGCTCCAGCCCAAAAGCATCAAGTGGGCCCTTCGCAGTAGCCTCCTACTCTGTTCGTCGCTGTGGATGTTGTAGAATCATTCCCAAATTTTGTGGCGTCTTTAAGTTAGCAGAGTGTAGCGAGAGGAAGAAACATAATATCTACTTGGACCCGCCGAAATTTTGCCAAAAGACACACCAAGAAAAAGAGATAACCTTAAGGTCATTTCGGTTGCTAGAGGTTTATGCTCTATTTAGTTTGCTGAGGCTCTTGAACATCCGCATCCGCTATCTGTGAATGATGGCCTATTGATTTTTAATCCCAAGAACAGGAAGCAAGTCTGAATGGGAATTTGAAATGTAAAAAATGAGTTCTTACTGGTGATTTCTACCACCATATACATGAGTGTGTCAAGGCTTTGTAGTATTCTAAGGAGATCTGGAATAGTAAACCACTATAATAGAAATCCTACTGTTTTCCGACACAAATGCTACAAAGTTCAATTTTCATCGAATTTGTATGGAAAATATGGATTAAAAACATTAGTAGTATACAAGTAGTAGTTTAGTCGTAAAAAGTTAATTAGGTGGTAGTTTAGTCGTTTACCGTATAATTTAATGGAAAACAAGATAGATTCAAGGGATCCACTACGACTATCTACAATGACAGCACGACAGCGCGACATAAAAGTAAGAACTCTCTCTCAAAAAAGCAAAACCTTTAGGCCCCCTGATACTACTAGGAGGCCCCCTCAGGAGAAGCCCACTAGGGCTTTTTTGGGGGTATTTTGGGGGGAAAGGGGGAATACACATTAATCTTTTTTGCAGCGAAAAGCTGCTAGTGAAGGAAACAGTATTATGTGTACAGCGCTTATAGGTAAACACACACCAAATAACCGGGTTAGGCGAACAGGTTACCAGTTTTAGCGACGGCGATATCAATATATATTGATTTGCGAATTTTGTGGGGCTCGTAGCTACGCGAGGGATTTTGATTGGCTGAGGAAGCTTCGGGGGCTTGAGGCTCTACTACCCATGGGAGGCGACGAATAGATATGTGAATGGGAGCTGAATAGGTGCGATGTTTTTATTTCTTGGTAGATACTGTGGTCAGGTGTAGAAAATGACATTCGTATTTGATGGGATAATGTGGGAATAATTCTCTGGTAGCAGTTCAAGCCCCAACGCAGGAGTCAGAGTAACCGCAGTACCGAGCCTATCTCTCGACTCCAGATCTTTCCGCTATATGAAATCAAGGAAGCAGCACATGACAATACGATTTACCAAAATAATCAAATGACCCTTGTAAGTTGCACAGAAATACTGCGGGTTCTAGAGCTGCTTACCAAGCTACTCTGAGCTCGGAATCATCAATGCTATCTACTTGAGAGTATTCACTGCTATTGAGGTCCTGTTCAAGAATGACTGGTATTGAAATTGGCTATTAGGAGGGATTTGGTAGTTTCAAAACTCACCTGCTTGAGAAAAAGGCTTTCATATAGCCTTGGAAGCTCGCGTTATGAGTTTCAAGAACGTAAGACGCGATTGTACGATGTACAGATGATCAGGTGAGACTTACTGCCCTTAAAGAAAAAGATGGTGGCCTTTCCTAGAGGGAGTGGCCAGAGGAGATGATTTCCAAGCACAAAAGCATTTACAATTAACACAGTCCCGCAAGGTCAGAAACGTACAAGTCATAGGTAGAACATGTCACGATTTCACAGAAAATAAACAAAGTAGCAATTTGGAACAAATCATCATACGAAGCCGCGAAGTTATCAATTTCTCTGTCTAATATTCTAAGATACCAAGTTCAATTTCCTCCCACCAATGCTGGTCCATGTTGGATTAGGTATTTTGTTTCTCAGATGCCGATCTTGTTTTTGTCTAGAAGCAAGAGAGAGAGGAGACATGTGCTGGAGATTTCGTACCATAGAAGAAGAAGAGTTTTGAGGTGCTCGTGCTGAATGAAACTGGTGCAAGTATTGTGACGCGTAAAAGTAATTTTGGGGCAAAGTGATGCTGATGGTGCGGAAAGAGACGCTAACATAAATACGCATGCACGCTCTGAGACGCCTTGTCCTTGAATTACCCATTATCAAAAGGCTAACTTGAGACTGAAGCCCATCGTAAAGTCTGAAAGATCCAAAGCTGGGTATCATCGTGACACTTGTGACACTGTGCCATCATGCCACGCCAGGTAAACTAACCAACGAAAATGCAAAAGAACCAAAGAAAGTCATGATGAACGGGTGACCGTTAGAAGGTGACCGTTAGAAGCACAAATCATAGACTCTCCTCAAGCTCATAAAGCTCGCGGAATCCTTCCTTCCATTTTGCGGACTCGGCTTCAGTTGGTCGTGGAAGGGGACTTCGACCATAACCACCGTATCCTAGCCAGCCTTGCATACCGGCTTTGGTGCTGACGATACCTCCTTGGATGGCTGTCCAATCGCCCCTGGCAACGATCTCCTGCATCTGCCGTGCTTCTGCATACTTGCCATCCTTAAATAAGCGGATGACTTCGATACAGGATTTGGGGGCGATATTGGCTAGTCCGGCAAGAATGCCGTGACCCCCACCGACCACGCTCTGCAGGGCGAAATCTGCACTACCACCCAGTACCAAGAAATCCGGCGGGGTATTGTGCGATGATGGCTTTGTGGATTTGGTTGCCGCCACGATTCTATTCAACTTCCCTGTATTACCACATGTGAGCTTGACGCCCACAATGTTTTTATGGGCTGCCAGCTGAATAATGACATCGGAGCTCAAGTCCATACCCGACACGGCGCCAGGATAGTTGTATATGACCAGCGGGATGGGTGATTGGTCTGCAACCGACTCAAAATATTTAATGACACTTGCAGCAGATGGCGAGAAGAGAGGAGCATAGTAGGAGGGGGGAAGGAGAAGTGCATAATCTCCGCCAGCGGCATATGCCTCACGACAATATTCCACCGTCTCTCGAACCGATTGAGCACCACACCCCACGAGCACAGGCATTTGTGGAAAGCCGGCTTCTGTGAGTGCAGCCCGAGTCGTTGCCGTCACGGTAGAGCGTTCAGCGTGAGTGAGGTGCACTGCTTCGCCGTTGGATCCTTGGGTGGTCAAACCAGCTACACCAGCTTTGGCAAGACGGACCGCATGAGATGCAATAGTAGTCTTGTCCAAATCTTCTGTGTCGGGATCGAAGAAGCAGACCGTTGGGACATAGACTCCGGCCACCAAGGGCCTTGACGTATGCTCGCCTGGCTCCATTGAAATGCTGCTGAGGGAAGAGCTGTCCTGAGAGTTGTTCAAGGCAGGGTTCGAGGAGATGCTGCTGGGGTTGATATTGCGAGACAATCTCAGAACTAAAGGTGTATTGGAACCAAAGGTAGAGTGTGGTCCAGTGGATGGTGCGTCGTTGTGGGGAGGCATGATGGGCTGAGAGGGTGAATTATATAGGTGAATTGGACAAATTGTTAATGGTCTAGTAAACTAGTGCTCAATTGAGTTCACACTAGTTGAATCTTTGGCAAGGAAAACCTGCTGAAAACCTGGAGATTCGGTGCAGTATTGGTAGTTTCGGGAACCAAGTGGGGAGGAGGAGGGGAAGGTTAACCTTGAGGAGGTTGATGTGCGTGGGGGAGAACCTTAATATTGAGACCAAGGAGGTACTAAAACCAATTTCAAGAAGCAAGACAGTTGGAGGCAGAGTCAGGGGCAGAGCAGAGGATGATATAGAGGATGGTTTATATGATGGATATCCAGGGAAAAATGGACACTCTGAGAGAAATTCTTCTATCAAATCTGGGGAGTCAGCCTTGATTAAGTAGTATTTCCCTGTTCCTGACGTGGCTTAGAATGGCGCCGACCACGGGTCTGACAGGTCAGTGGCGTAGATGAGAGAGTGCTCTTTGGGCCATGATTTGCTGTTCCCACCTGTTGGGGGCGTTTGCTTGGGTCGGGGGATGAGCAACAATAATGCGGGGAGGAGGGGTGGTAGGTGGTAGAGGGTGAGATTCACAACATTCCAACCTAACCTAACAAGCACTACGCAGTCTACGCTCTTTTATTTTTTCTGACTGTTAGTGTGGGGGTTGTGCATGACCGACTGACCGCACGATACCACGCGAGCCAGTGGTATCAGTGGTATCAACAGGTATCGCTACGCCCTTCGCTAAAGGGACGAGGGGGAACTAAGGCCGACTAGGGGGCTAGGAGTGAATTTGCGGAATATCAGATCTATCATATGTTGACATGAATTTCTTCCCTTTTATGTAATGGAGGAGGCTTGTGACGCGCTGCTGGGACTCCCAGGGCTATTCTGCGGGGACCCCGTGGGGGAGAAAGTATCGCAGGCAAAGGACAGGTTTTTTGCCGCTGAAAAAAGAGACAATTGGAGTCAGAGAGGAAGTCGAATGCGCGTCAAACACCATCCTATTTTCAGCCCTCTGGGAAACTTGCTTTTCCCTTATCTATAAAGCCTGGGCGATGAGGCCTACTAGGGGGCCGGGGTGAGGGGGGGAGGGGGGAATGGGAAGGGGGGTGGACTAGTGACTGATGTTGGACGTGGGGGACATAGAGGGCTCATTCGTGGGGGAGAAGATGCCCTCATCGCGCAATGGAGCTCGAGAATAATCAACTCCCTATTCCGGTGTCGCTTGCCGCGCAGAACTATCAGCTGAATAATCTGGTTCAACTCCCTGGGGCCTGATGGTGCCTGCTCAAGTGGAACACAAGGCTGGATGGAATTCACCTGCAGGCAGGCTGCGGGCTGCATGCGACTGTATTCAGCGTAAGAGTACAAGTACTCGTACGGAGGATACGCACCTAACCGAGATAGGCTAGCTCGAGACTAGGTAGAGAGAGCTCCCCCCTGCACTAGCCTCAGTAGCCTCGCCCAACCTGCGTACTGGGTAGAAGTAGCGCCCAGGGATCTGCCTCTAGCTTCTTAGTAGTGTCTTAGTAGTGTCTTAGTAGTTCTGAGTAGTTTCTTAGTAGTTTCGTAGCCAATAATTTGTCAACAGTGCTCGTCTCTGATAGGCCAGCTGACTATTAGTAGGTACTCGAGTACCTGCTGGGTAGTACTGTAGGTAGCACTGGGTAGTACTGTAGGTACCACTGGGTAGTAAGTACGACATTGTGGGCGGAACTCCAGCACGCTGCACACGCACCTTGGGCACCTCTCAGACCCTCCCTTGACTCGAGTCCCTCCATTCACCCACCAGAGTGACCAGACCCAGCTGTCAGCCTGCCAGCACCACTGCACCCGCGCCCCCAGCACGCACCAGCCAATCTTTGGCGACTCGACTCAACAACAGAACAATGCGCACCTCCCTCTCCTCCTTTCCCTCCTCCCGATCACCTTCAGCCATGTCACGACACTCCAGAGGCCTCTCCCGCTCGCCCAATCCCCCCATCATGGACACCAATCGAACTTCAGATACAGGCTCCACCAGCAAAACTCATTCCAGTGGCATCTCCTCCCAACATTCTTCGCTGTCTGCGCCGCGCAAGTACAACCCAGAGGCGCATCCACGAAGAAAGTTGCGTTCACAGTATCCGCGAGGGGAGGCAGAGAACCATGTCGAGTACATATTGGTCGCATCATTCGATATCGATAAGGGGCCAATCATGGAGCACCAATACCCTGTGGCGATCACTGGTGATGAGCACATGTTGGCGGAATTGATGTTGCCAGATCAAGCGCATGTGCGAAACCAGGACTGGACCATATTCTTCCTACACAAAGACACCAGTCAGGAGGAGGAAGAAGCCGAACTGAAAGCCGAACGTCGGAAGAGGAGGCAAAGGAGGAAGGATCGCGCAGCGGGAAGACTAGGACCAGAGGACGTACATTCGCTGGACGATGAGGAGAACGAAGAACTAGATGGAGATACCACAGCAGACGATTCTGACAGCGAGCCCGAGGGTGGCGAAGGGCCTCCTTTGATCTATGTTTTGAATTTGGTAAATACAAAACAAGACCCAACGGCAAAACGAGGAGCAGTAGTCAAGGCCATGGCAATATGCACGAGACATCCCTTTTTACATATATATAAGGTGAGTTGGTACGGGCTTGATCCTAATACCCGTGCTGATGACATACTAGCCCTTATTATTACTGGCCCTCGAAGAATATTTCAAATCCCCACATCCAGCGACGCTGGCGTCGCTCTACGATGCGGTCAATACTATGGATTTGTCACTGATGCCCAAGTTAAGTATTTTGGAGAGATACCTTCTCCAATCCTCTGACAACAAGGATCTTTTCGTTGAGAAATTTGAACAAATGATCCAAATGCGGTTGGCCGAGGATAGAGGCGAGGCCCCAGATGACATACTAGCAGAGAGCCCAGAACGTCGAATGGATCTTACACGAAACGGCACGAAAGCGCATGTTGTGGCGCATTCCCAGTATTCGGTTCCTCGAGATACCCACGAATTTGAGACCAGGGTGATGTATAATGGGATTCCAATTCCCATCAAGGTACCTGTTGCGGTCTCGCCTGAAACAGTTGGGGATTTCTCACTTATTAAACTCATCCAAACTTTTGCTGAACCACACGCAAAGTCGCCTCAACCTTTTGCACTCCATGGGCATCTTACTACTAGCGGAGCCAATACCCACCCTATCATTGTATTGGTCAACGCAATGTTGACGCAAAAACGTGTAATCTTTCTCGGTCATAACAGACCTTCTGGTGAAGTAGCAGAGGCAGTACTAGCAGCTTGTGCATTGGCATCGGGGGGTATCCTCCGCGGTTTCACTCGACATGCTTTCCCGTATACTGATCTCAGTAAAATCGACGATCTTCTGAAGGTTCCTGGGTTTATTGCAGGGGTCACAAACCCAACATTTGAGAATCACCCTGAATGGTGGGATGTTCTTTGTGACTTGCCCACTGGTCGTATGAAGATTAGTAGTAGGATCGAACCGGCTCCGTTGACAGAGGGCATGGCCAATTTCATGCAACAAAACCCGGCTTACGTCAATGCTGCCAACGCAGCTTCGACTAACATGCCTGTTGCAGGTGACCCAACGGGAGACCAGGCCTTCATACAGGATGTTTTGCGTAGTATAGTCGCACGTCATGGGGAGGGAGTCATACGCACAAAGTGGCGGGACTGGGTGGAGAAGTTTACTCGTATCTCGGCTGCGTTTGAAGAGGCTTTGTATGGGGCTAGTGCGTTGTATATTGGAGTCGAAGAAGTGGAACCAGGAAACGTCAATATCAGTGGACACGGATACGTATGGGCTGATGATGCTTCAAGGATAAAAGAGATGGCTGGTGGTGTAAGTCGAATTGAAGGCTGGAGAAATACCAGAAGTTATTTCAGCTTCAAACAGGTACTTGAGGAATCCATCATTTTACGTAAATGATTACTGATATTGTGACAGGATCTTGCCCAGCTGTACAACTTTCGGCCTCTCAAAACGCTTGATCTGCATCATTTGCATGATAGACTCCAGCGGACAAAATTGAGTGTTACAGCAAGTCGAGAAATCTATATTGCCCTCTCCAAATATACCCATTCATACGATGAAATTTGTCAACTTCTTACAGTTGCTCCAGAAGCACATGCTGGTCTGTTCTACATTGCCTTAGGACTCTTTCACAAAGACCAAGAAGTACGTATAAAAGTCGTTGACTTGTTGGAAAGGATCAGTGAGCATGAAGCTGGAAGACATTGGTGGAAGGGGCTAAGTCGGTTCGAAAAACTCGCTTATTACAGAATCAAGAGAGAAGCAGAAAATGAAATGAGGATGAAAATGGGGGAAAGGAGTCGGACTGACGATGGACCGAATATGATGGTTGATAGAAGGATTAGTTGAAATCCTTCTTCGGCTCTTGATCTGAAGACCGCTGGAAACCTGACATCGAGAAGATAGGGATGAGGCATGCCCACGAGACGAATTACGAGGCTATGATATTTGGTGCCGCGAAAGCGCGTGTTTTGTTGCTGAGCAACACTAGAATTGCTGGGATGGAAACATGATTTGAGTGCTTGTATAGAGATACCCGCCTCGCGAGAGAGCGAGAGAGAGAGAAGAGCAACGTCTGTAGGCTACAAGTGATTCAAGGTTGCCTACGGTTGGAGGAAAGGAAGAGAGGAAACAGGCCCTCATCCTGAAATTACATTATGGTGTATGCATTGTTGGAGCAGCACTGAACAGGTTCATGTGTTATCAACAGCGTGTGTCTCTTATTATTGCATTGGCTATTAGAGTTTTTCTCTTGGGATTTTATCGCTTCTATCAGAGTCAGTTTTAACAGACCTGAAAAGGAGGGAGAGGAGAGAACAGCTCACTATGCAAATAGATACTTGGCCGCATGCTCAACATGATCCCTAGCAAAAGACGAGATGAAAAAGTACGAGTGATCATATCCCTACACCTCATTAGCATAGTCCTACCATCAGGGGGCCACCAACAATCCCCTAAACTGAAGAAACAACATACGTCTTGATATCTAACCTCCACCCCCTCAACACCCTTCTCCTTCGCCGCCTCGACAAAGTTTTCGGGCAACAACTGTCCTTGTTTATAAAAGTTATCACCCGTTCCAACATCAATCAACACATCCAATCGTCCCTCCCACTTTTTCACCAACTCCGTCGCATCATTACCCTTCCACACCTCCCTATCCTCGCCCAAGTATCCCGTGAATGCCTTCTCGCCCCACGGACACTGGCTAGGATTACAAATCGGCGCGAACGCTGAGACGGACTTATACATGCCAGGATTCTTCAAAAATAACGTGAGAGCACCGTGGCCACCCATCGAGTGACCCGTTATGGAGACGCGGGAGCTATCTAGGATTGGGAAGGCTGGGAAGAGGACGTCGGGTAGGGAGGAGGTGATGTAGGTGTACATTTGGTAGTTTTCTTTGTAGAGGGGGGTTGTGGAGTTGATGTAGAAACCGGCTCCGGTGCCGAAATCCCAGGATTCGTCTTCGCCTTGGATGTTTAATCCTCCTGTATTTTCATGATTAGTATTAGTAAACCATTAAAATCATCCTTCTTCTCTATCCCATCCCTCCAATCCCACCCCAACCCCCCGCCCAAAAACAAAAGAAGTAAAAGGGGAATACGAACGAGGACTTGTATCAGGATACACAACCGCAATCCCCTTCTCCCCCGCCGCCGCTTGAAAGAATCCCTTCTCCGCACAATTATCCCCCGTACACGTCAACCCGGACAGATAAACCAGCACCGGGATCTTGATCTTCCCCGCATCCTTTTGAAATGCCTGTGGTGGGAGATACAGGTTCAAGGCCATGGTACAACCCACGGAGTTGTCATGGTGGGTGAGTTTTAGTAGTTTTCCTCCGAAGGAGGGGATGCTGGCTTTGGTTTCGAAGGACATGTTTTTTGTGTTTTTGTGAGAGAGAGAGAGTGAGAGAGGGGGAGTTTGTGTGGTTTGTGTGGTTTGTGTGCGAGATCAGGAATGGGTCGATTGGTGGAATTAGTTGGGGATGGAGGATGGGGGATGAAATGGTTTTGTTTTGTTTTGTTTTGTTGATGGGGGTTGGTTGGTTGGTTGGGTTGGTTGATGAGGGGTTGTCATATATGACGTTTTAGGCTCGACAACCCCTCCATGAGGTGAGGTGTGGGTGGGGGTTTGGTTGGTTGGGTTGGTGTGTCGGAGAACATGCGGGGTTCGCTCGGGGTTGTGTGGGGCTAGGCAGTGGGATGGAGGCTGGAGCTGGGCTTAAGAGTTTAGTTTAGGTTAGGTATTATTTTTAGGTCAGGTCGGTCGGGACGGTCGGAATTTTTTACTTGTTGTGGATTTATTTGTTTTTCCCTTCTTCTTATTCTTCTTTTCTTCTTATTTCGAGGGTTGGGAATGCTTTGGACGAAGTTTGAAGGTTTGGGTTGGTTTTGTTGGGAAATTTAAGGATTGTTGGACTCCGTATTTGGTGTTTATATTGAAGCTTTCAAACTCAGAGGAGAGAGAGGGGGGGGAGGGAGGGGGGAGGGAGTATTAGTACCTACCCCGCGATTAAGATAAGGTAAGGGATACTTCATTCTAAGGTAGTATTTACTGTTGGAAGACTGATCCACCCAATCAACAATACAAGTTCTCTTCACCTTAAATCCTACAAAACCTGAGTGAAGATTTGAAATTACATCCCTCGTCTCGGTTACCAGGACCAGGACCAGGACCAGGATAAATCCACATACTACAACTATGACGGAATAGTAAATGCAAAATCCCACCTACATCGAAGAATCTCCATATTTCAACCCTATGAACTACCATCCTCGGACACGTTATACACTCCTCTACTAAGTATTCTTCGATTCAAGACCAGTACAGCGCCAGGAATTTAACAACCTCCCAAAAAGAAAGCTAGGAGAACATACCGGGTAACCAGGGACCAGGATCTTGATTTCCTCCCCGTTTTAGTTACGCTCAATAGGCTGTCGTGATGCGTTTATTCAAGTTTCTCTGGATTTCCTCGATCACCTAGTTATATGGGTATTACACATTTTACACTGGAGCTTTGATGGATTTCTTTTTGCGCTTTTGAGACTGGCTTCTGGGGGTGTGGGGTCTGTGGGGTGGTGACAGGAAATCTAGAACTGGAAGAACTAGATGGGTAACTTTTCCTGGCACTATCTCTCTTCCTACCTGGTGAAGGCTTGCGACGTTTAGGTGTGAAATGGGGTAGAAGATATAAGTTTCTATCCTCCTTGTAAATTTTACGTAGAGGCGATAACTTGTAAGTTGATTGAGATGCTCGATGTCCTGTCCGGTTATTCAGTTTATGTTACCGCCGCGAGAGAGTCAATCATAGTGTTCATGGCAAACGGACGGCTTGGTGAGGAAGTGACAGAAAAACGCTGAGGAGACATTTGGTTGTGTAGATTAGACAGGAAGTAGACTCAATAGCGAGCAAGAGATACGGGATCTCTTTATATTGTAGCGTGATACCTACCAACTTCGCGCCAGACCTTGAACTGTACGTACATCAATGAACACTAAGAGAAGTACGAAAAGCCCTGTTCTCCCTTAACCCTATCAGTATTAAAGTATAGCAAGTCCCATCCTCTCTTTCCCACCAAAAATCAAAACCCAACTCCCCTCGCTTAACACCAACAATTCACTTCAAAACATTTCCTCATACGACCATCTCACCATATACCCATATCTTCACAAACCACCTACAGAGAGCCATGAGAATTTCACCATCGCGACATGGCGGAGAAACTTTCAAGGGAAGTCTGGGGAGGTTACCCGGAAAGGCTTTCCTTGCGAAAACACTATTTTTATTTTGGAAAAAAAGACAAGAACCAAGAATCCGAGCGCAAGCGCATCTTGATTCTTGATTCTTGCGCAACAATCACCTGCAGGAAGGCGTGGGAGGAATATGCAACGAGTCAGAATGCTTTTCTTTGTTTGTTTGATGGTGGGTGTATTAAATGACTTTCGGAGATGGTGAGATTGATGGTGAGAGTTGGGTATGTAAATTTGGAAGGGATAGTATGGAAGCTGGGGGTTCTTGAGGACTATGAAGACTTGTTTGAGATTTAACTAGTGTATGTGATATCTTTCGAGTTGAATCATGGGAGTTCTGGGGCATATGGAAAAGCGTGAAAAGAGCCAGTGTTTTTTTTTTCAGATGATGTAACGGCAACAAAGAGGTTGGTGCGGTGAGTGTAACCTCAGCTCTGTCCTATGTCAGAGCTCCTTCTTCTTATAGAATAGCACAACCTCAATGGTCTGTCAGAACCTTAGAAGCGTGCCATCCACCGTTCTAGACCGTGAAGATATGGATACTCGGTAGCGAGGAATGTTTGTTGTTTGTACTGTACTCGTACTCCCAAGCCATACTCGTAGTCTCGTAGTCTCGTATTCCTTCGTCAACTCCAATGAAGACCATCTATGTGCCCCCTCCACAACTTCCCCAAACCCTCCAAGCCAACCTATCATCCGAACAATGCGAATCATCGTCACTTAGACGACAACACCGTTACACCTCACCAGGCTTGAAGCGCTTCCCTCTGCAAACAACTCGCCAGTCTCGCCACAGAAACTTCCCGTCCACCAACACCTCGCATGCAGGCACCCCTCGCCCTCTCCAATGGCAGCGTCGCCTTCCCAAAAGTCGGGAATCTGTTGCACGTCGCGAAATTTCCCAGATCAATGTCATCCAATCATTATCCCCGGTCCCTACAATGCGAAAGTTTTTTTCGCTTTCCTGGGAAACTACTGGGAACCCATCCATCATGGGCAAATTCGGATTTTCTAATTTTTTTTTGGGCTGATGGGCTGCTGCGCTGGGGCTTGGAAGTTGGGGTCTGGGCTGATGTGACGGGATGTGATATGATCGTTCGGAGGCTGCGGAGGCTGCGGAGTCTGCGGGCGGACACGCTGGAGGACCATGCCGATCGGAGACATCCTGGTGCTGTGCTGGTGGCACTGACATGCTAGTGACATCCTGGTGAGAGGGAAGACGACGGTGGAGGACGGGTGCCAGACGGTGCTGGACGGTGAAAGCTGGTTGGTGGATTGGTGGGAAATTCCCGGGGCGAGCCAATCAGAGTGTGGGGAAGGAGTTTCGGGGAGTTTCTGCCTCAGATCTTAACTGGGGGGGAAGGGAAGGCTGGACCGAGCGTGGGAGGAAGGGAACTGGGAGGGAGTGAGAGTTACGGAACATTAGAATTTAGGACCATGTCAGAGTCATTTATTCTTAAGGTAACTACAGTACATTATGAAACTCTGGTTCATGAAGAAACTTCTATTCGAGTACAATTCGATTGAAGAATGATGGTGTGACTTTCTTCGCCTACAATTTCTACAACGGTCCTCAAGATATGAGAAAAACACCAGGACTCCCCTCACCGATGGATCACGAATGGAATATCTTTGCAACTGACTCAAAGGTCTATCGCTTTAACTCTGTCATAATTTCGGAATCACAGCACAGAGTTTAAGTGAAAACCCCCTCAAACCCAATTTCAACTTGAAGGAAAGCCGAGGAAAGCCAAGTTATCTCTTCTTCTTGTAAGGAACGAAACATCCCAATCCCACATCACTACATCCAACCACACATCTCTTCTTCCCAGTCACAAACGGCTAATATTACTCAGTTGGGAAACAAGTCATATCTTATCTCAATCTGTTCTTTTGAGGGTTACACCCGCTCATGGGAATCTCGTAAGATTTTGAATGACCTGCAGCAGATCTGACTAAGAATTCTAAGGGATGTCTTACTGTATATACAGTATTGCATTCCAGTCTGGCCAATGGATCAATTGAATCCACAAAATTATCATGATTCTCTCGGGACTCTTTCCCGTACTCCTCATTGAGAAAATCAACTAGGCTCTAGCAATGGATGTAAAGAATAGCGTGAGTCATCTCACTGTTCTGCGTCTCCACGTTACTCGAGTACTTGGTTGAAACCAGACATGTCACATTTGAGATAAGTATCTCATTTATTAGAATAATTATTTTTGAAGAGTAGAGCATCGGACATGAAATATCAAACATCGAGAAGTTATTTACTACAATCCCAAATATCTACTGTGAGCACAGAAAAGTTCCATCTCCTGTCGTCATGTGAGGTTGTTCAAATCGACCGATAAAAAAGCGGGTTCCTAGAACACCACCTTATCGTTTCAGGTATACATTGGGGTCCTTTTACTACCAGCCCAACTTCTCACATCCAATCTCTTCATTTCTATTCGTTGTCATATACACTGCCTCTGGCACCTTCGAAAGATCTGCAGGATACATGCGCCTTGCAAGAACCCAGCTCTTTTCATTGGTCAACATCCTCAATCGCGTACCTCACCGAGCTGCAGGACTCAGCACTGCCACCGACAGGTATCACGAACCTCAATAACATATCTTGTAGGTTGAACTCAGAATATCCTGCCATTCCCCTTTCCAATTTTCCAGTTAGCAATTCTTGATTTCATCATGGCCGAAGCAATAGCAGCAGTCGGCATCATAGCCAGTTTCATCCAACTAACCGAATTCAGCATCAAACTAGCCCACCGAGTCCACTCCTTCACAACCGCAACCAACTCAGCACCTGACTCACTGCGTCATGTAGCCGTCGAACTCCCAGCTCTATTGGAAGCGTTAAAAAAGTCTGCTCAGATACTTTCCGGAGAAAATCTGACAGAGGAAGCAAGATGTGCGTTAGAAGCACCAATCAAAGAATGCGCTGGCGAAATCGAAGCTTTGAACAAGATATTCCTCAAAGTCCTCCCCGATCCGGGGAACAAGAAGGGAACGAGGATTTGGAAGGGTGTTTGGAGTTTGAGGTATGATGCCAAGATCAAGAATAAGATGGCGGTTGTGAGGGGGTATGTGCAGACTTTGTCGTATTATCATGTTACGGTATTGAGCTCGAAGAGTATGTCTGGTAAGTAGAATGGGGATTCTTGATATTATTATGAGAAGTTGCTAATTTGGTATAGTGAAAGCTTTGCCGAAACCGTTGCCCACTTCGACAGTTCCGTATCATCGTAATCCGGGTTATGTCGATTCTGGGACTCTTCGAGAAGTGAGGGAGAGGATGAATATGCCTGCCTCCCGTTTGGCTTTAGTGGGCATGGGTGGTGTTGGGTAAGTTCTCTCTCTTCGTGGAATGGATCTACTTGAACCCAATTACTGACAAATGGAAACAGTAAAACTCAACTTGCTCTCGAATACGCACACCAGATCCGGGAGAAATACCCAGAGACATGGGTATTCTGGATCAATGCTGCAACTTCGACCACATTCAAAGAAGGATGTCATAAGATTGTTAAAGCAATCAAAACTCCGGGTTGGGATGATCCAAAATCCAATACCTTGGAATTGGCCAGAACCTGGCTGTGTGATGAGAGAAACGAACCTTGGTTACTCATCCTCGACAACCTCGATGACCCCACTAATCCTGGCTACCAATACCTGGTAGATATCCCCTCTCGAACTCGCAACGGATCCATCCTCATGACTTCTCGATGGTTGGGTGATACCAATCATCTCAAGTTAAAAGCCAATGAGGTCATCAATCTTCAACCAATGACCCAAGATTCCGCCATCTTACTCCTCTCCCGCGAAGCAGGAATCGCCATAGACCCCGACAGCCCAATCGCAGCCGATCTCGTTCAAAAGCTTCAGTACCTACCGTTAGCAATTTCCCAAATGGCCGCATACCTACGTCTCAACCCGCAAATGACCATGCAAGAATACGGCAACAAACTAGAAGAAACATGGTCGGAATTCTCTTCTCCCCTCCAAGACCTCAGAAACGCGGGTGTTGTAACCTGGACGATCTCCATGGAACAGATACGAAAAGAACGTCCCTCGGCAGCATGTCTCATGTCACTCATGTCTGTTACGGATCGTCATTCGATACCTGATTCTTTCCTTGAGGCACAGTATAAGAACAAGAATTCCTTGAGGGAGTTATCGGGCTCGAGCGATGGAACGAAGGATCTTTTGAATGAGGAAAAATTCGATCGAGATATTTCGCTGTTAATGGCGTATTATCTTGTGGCTATGAATAAGAAGGACGAATTCGAAATGCATCAAGATGTCCGGTCAGCAACAAGGAAATTGCTAGAATCTGGTAACGAGGTTAAACGACGTAACACTAAACCCATCACTATCAACCCTATCAAACCTACCCTTGAGGACCTCCCCGCAAGCAAGAAAAAACAACTAGACCAAAGTAACGCGTCTTCAACCTCCGATTTCCACCCCCCCTCGGAGCTTGTCCAAATGATGAGACTTGAGATGAAAATGCTGGAGAGGAAACTTTTATTGATGGAGTATATTTTGTTGTGTCTTGTGATTTTTTGCTTTCTTTTTATTATGAGGTTTTTTGATCGTTAGGTTTTGGTTTTTTTTTTTGGATGTTAAGCGATTAAGCGAGGAGTTTTGTTGGTTGGTTTATGAGGTTGTTGGAATTTGACAGATGCTTGCTTTGGTATTTTGGTGGGGAGAGTAGCGAAGATTTCGGTGTTTAGTCGCTGAATCGCTGATGGGCAAGGCAGCTGGTGATGATTGAAGGTGGTGGTAGTGGATTGTGTTGACGACGCCCTCAAGGCGCAACGCTCTTGACTCCAGCGTGCAGCGTGTAGCGTGTAGCGTGTAGCGTGTAGTGTCCAGCGTCCTCCGTCCAGCGTCCTGTGCAGCCATGGTAGCGTGATGCTGGTGAGTCCTCATTCGCTAGGGAGATATGGAGTACTATAGCAGGCTAGCAGCGCTACAGCAGTTTGAATATCAGGGAATGGCGCATGGAAAAAATAAGCGTGAAGCACTGTTCTATAGAAGAGAATGCCACCTCTATCCCCTTCTAACACGGTACCGGTCACGTGCCGGTCTCTCTGACAGTGGTATATAACTAACATTAAGCTGAGGGGTATCCAAGAAACAAACCCGCCTTGGCTTAACGGTATTATCCATGCGAAAGATGAGTTTCGAGTCCACCCCTCGGGGACACTCCCTACTCTGCTCTAGTAGAGGATGTGATATTTGTGAGCCATGTTTCTTTTGCACCCTCATTTTTTAATTTTTTATTTTTTTTTTATTTTTTTGGAATTCTTTTCTATTCTCTCTTTTGTTGGGGCGATAATTTACTTTTACTAGGTAGGTAGGCGTTGTAGATCTCTATATAGTGAATGGCTGGCCGATTCCCAGCCATTCACTATTTGCTATTACTTGATTGCCATGTCATTTTGATGGGAGGAGTCCAGGGGATGGGAGAGGGAGAGGGAGAGGGAGAGGCAGAGGAAGAGGAAGAGGGAGAGAGTGAACAGTAGGAAGGGAAGGCGTAAATTGCGTAGGGATCTATCTACTGTACATCTTTCCTTCTTATCACGGATTTTATCTATCATAAGATATACACATTAACAAATCCATCCCTCTTTTTCCTTCCCTCCCTTCCTTCATCACCAATTTCTTTCCCCCTAAAACCTAAAAACTAAAAAACTAAGAAACTAAGAAATAACATCAATATCAAAAGTAATACTATATAAAAAAAGTAATACTGTACTATAAAATAAACAAACAGCTATAAACAAAATCATCCACTAACGACAGAAACAGAAATACAACTCAAAATCAAATTTTCTCACCATATTACCCACGATGGATGGGACTAGATACCTGTTAACAGTTGGAGGTGTGGCTGGGCTGTGGACGATTGAGATGAGATGGGATGAGATGGGATTATGTACTATAGGTAGGGGGAGTTGGGATTGGGGTAGTTGGGATTGGAGGAAGTAAAGAGTAAGGGAGTGATAATAGAAATGGAAATGGGTAAAGTGAAGATTGTTAGAATTAGAAGTGAGGGTTAGAGAATGTTGGGTTTGTTGAGAAGGAGGATGTTAGAAGTGGAGATGTAATAAGTGAAGTTTGTTAAAGGTGAAGATGTAATAAGTGAGGATTGTTAGAGGTGAAGACTATAATAAAGTGAAGCTTGTTAAAGGTGAAGATGTAATAAGTAAAGCTTGTTAGAAGTGAAGATGTAATAAGTGAAGTTTGTCTGAAGTGAAGATGTAATAAGTAAAGTATGTTAAAGGTGAAGATGTAATAAGTGAAGCTTGTTTAAGGTGAAGCTTGTTAAAGGTGAAGATGTAATAAGTAAAGCTTGTTAGAAGTAAACATTATGAGAAAGTGAGGTTTGTTAGAAGTGAAGATGTAATAAGTAAAGCTTGTTAGAAGTAAACATTATGAGAAAGTGAGGTTTGTTAGAAGTGAAGATGTAATAAGTGAAGCTTGTCAAAGGTGAAGTCTATAATAAAGTGAAGCTTGTTAAAGGTGAAGACTATAAGAAAGTGATGATTGTCTGAAGTGAATCTAAAGTGAATATTACAACAAAGTGAAGCTTGTTAGAAGTGAAGATGTAATAGGTGAAGCTTTTCAAAGGGGAAGTCAATAATGAAGTGAAGCTTGTTAGAAGTGAACATCATAAGAAAGTGAGGATTGTCTGAAGTGAAGATGTAATAAGTGAAGCCTGTCAAAGGTAAAGATGTAATAAGTAAAGCTTGTTAAAGGTGAAGACTATAATAAAGTGAAGCTTGTTAAAGGTGAAGACTATAAGAAAGTGATGATTGTCTGAAGTGCAGATGTAATAAGTGAACTTTGTCTAAAGTGAAGATATAATAAGTAAAGTTTGCCTAAAGTGAACATTATAAGAAAGTGAGGATTGTCTAAAGTGAAGATATAATAAGTGAAGCTTGTCATAGGTGAAGAGTTAATAAGTGAAGCTTGTTAAAGGTAAAGACTATAATAAAGTGAAGCTTGATAAAGGTGAAGACTTTCCTAGAAGTGAAGTTTGTCTAGAGTGAACATTAGAAGGAAGTAAGGATTGTCTAGAAGTGAGTATAGGCAAGAAGTGAAGATATTCTAGAAGTGAAGACAGGCTAGAAGTGAAGACAGGCTAGAAGTGAGTATAGGCGAGAAGTGAAGACAGTCTAGTAGTGAGGATAGGCGCGAAGTAAGTATAGGCGCGAAGTGAGGATAGGCGAGAAGTGAGGACAGGGGGCCGCGTTTAGAGTTGGGATTTTACCTAGTCATTGATCCTTAATTATATATTCCTTGACGATACTAGATTTTACAAGGACGATGATTTTTTAGTTCCAACATCATACAGCTATTCCACCTTCTCGCCACTCTGTTTCTTGCGATGGCCGTGACTGCTCTGAGTAGAGGAAAAGGTAGCTTGTTTTAAGCTAAAAGAAAGAGTGTGGGTGGCGAAGCCCAAGTATATCTATATATATATTCTACTATTGGATCACATGACCACCCCCCAAAACATATGCCATATGCGGACTATGCCAGTAATATGGCAAAAAAGGCTTTCGTACTTCTTTCTCTTCTTATGCATCACATAAATGGCATAGCATCGTACATACGTATCATGGATGAGTTTCCAGGCCAAGCACGGATCCTTGGAATGGTTCTAATTCCTAGAAGGTTCAAGCTTTTTCTTCTGTTTTTTTCTTTTGGAGATTGATAGGTGAATCATTGAGATCGTGAAATAGAGGGAAATTCAGCAGTAGATTTCCGTCCCCACAGCCACATTAGACCAAGTTTATCTCTATCCTGTGGAAACTTGATGGGAGTCTAACATACATGAACTTAGAAAGCCGCTAAAATATATTGTAGATTTTGTGTGACATGAACCTAGAAGCAGGACCTAGAAGACACTGGCGAATCATGGAGCGTGATTTTAAGGTGAATGACTGGACATAATGTTGGTTACTTGACACCTCCTAGCTCTTCACTCCCTCTTTCACTCCCTCCAATCTCACTCCCTCTATCAAAAAAGATTCAGCTCACGAGCAAACCTTTGTCAAACTCCTCTAGGAACAGAATTAAGGTGTGTCATGAAGCTTTAACAAATCTGCACAACCAGGCTGCTTGGCTTGGTGGAGATCTACAGTACCAACCAATCCCACCTACCGCAACTACTCGGGTAAAACTCATTCAGTATTACCTACCTACATTTCTTTTTTATATATATGGCTAGCAGCTAGCTATCTGACCAACAAGACAGACACCGCACCTACCAGTAACTCATTAAGAAAGCCTCATAACCACTATTTTATCTAGACTGGACTGGATCCGTTAACGTTCCTACTTCAATCACTAATTAGACTATATTCATGTATTTAATCATTGACCAGTCCCTAAGCAAATTCTTTTAGGGGGGAGTATCGAGTATGCTGTGAGAACCATATACTTCATTATATATAGAACCACCACCACGGCCAAAACCACCTCCAGCCACCTTTGTCTCTACTTCCACCTCGTCCACGATATCCTTGAGTAATACATTCTAAACTTCAACTTAAGATTTAATACATATATGTCATTCGCGATAGCCGCTATATATACCGCATATTATTAATTCAAAGGAGCATCCTACCGCAGCATCCAATCCAACTGAAATCTTGAATCTTGGTTCATCACGTCCTGGATATAATTCTTGATATAGGTTAGAAGATTATTGGGTTTGCCGAAGGTTTCTAGGAAGATGGATCTTGCTGAAAGGAGGTGGGATCTATTATGAGGTCTTAGTGTCATAATTCTGGAAACGATGTTATTCTCTTTAGGTGATTTTCGCATGATGATGATGAGGGTATGGGTTTCTTGTATGATTGTTTTGTTGAGGGTGGTATGTAGGTGTTATTCAGGATGGTATTTGGGAGGGGAGTGTGGTGGATATTGGGGGTGCTACTTAGATCTTTGGGTGGTAATGTATGATCATGAAAAGGTAAAAGGATAGCGAGGCTATTTAGCGACACTTCTGTTTAGAATGGTAATGTATTATGATAGAAAGGTAAAACGATAGCGAGTTTATTGAATGGCACTCCTATGTCTACTTGTACCACGAGCTGAAATACCACTCTTGTATTGAATGGTTGCGATATGGTGGGTGGAAATGCTGCTGTTTCATGGTCTATTTGTCAAGTATGGATATACTATGGAACATGTTGAAGTTTTTTATATTGAGCTCGTCAATATAAACGAGGTCAGACAATGCATTTTTTACATACAAAAACAAATATATCGTTATTGGCACCACCGTAATACAAGCACGAGGCTGAAGAAGGCAATAGATCCAATCATAACATTTATTTCGGCCTAAACCCATTAAAAAAAGAAAAGCATGTCTTCTCATCTTTAGTCCGTCATCCTACAACTTTAGAAAAACAGGTCTGAATAAGACGGAAATACGCCTTCAAAACACACAGCTTGCGCCGGGTTCTTAGGATACGTGGGATTTTGCTCTTGCGCTAGTCCTTTTGGGACATGACTTGTGATCGCACAGCCATGGAGAGGGACTGCGGACGTTGGGTATCTGTTCGTAGCGCGTGGTTTGGAGATGGGATATCGTAATGAAAACTATAGACGGGAAGAAGCTCTGTCATGTCTTGTGCTGGAGGTTCTGAAACATTAAACTCGATTGCCTACACTACTGGAAGGTATCTAGCTTAGGAGGAAACTAAGAAAGTCAATTACCAATTACCACAAACCAATCGCATATTGGGATCGATTATGTATTGGATCGTGTCGTTCGCTGTTGGTGTAGCAGAGCAATGGCAGATCTGATAGTCCTATGGTCTGTGTTTATTGGTAATCTCATCTGGTTTAGTCATAGAGAGACGAGTACAAACAGAGGATAGACAACACTCAAATGTTGGGGGTGCTGGTACTGTACTCCCTATGGTGTTGACTCGGGGATATTTTCTCTGGCGCGCATCAACACACGCGTGCAGAATGCGTTAGCCTTTTCGCGATGCTGCCTCAACCTGCCTGCATATTCCCTAATGGGCCCAAGTCGGCAGTGCCAATAGAGAGGCTCGTTCAGTGCAGCTGACGAAATATTCTTGCTCCATAGGAAACTCTTGTTCAGGTAATCGTGGTACGAGTATGGGGACTGATGGAGATACGGGCTATGAGCTATGGGTTCTGCGAGTGGCAGACGACGTTGGGTGGTTCGAGGGGGTTTGGGAGCAGGTCAGGTCTGGATGGCTGGCTGATGGGTTCCGCCCAAAGGTTTCTGGAATTAGAAGCAGCAGGATAAGCTTTAGAAGGCGAGGCGATTAGTCAGCATATTTCTTAGGCCATACCTAGGCGAAAACTCTCTCCGCCACTCACGGCAGCTGCGTGGAACCACCCTAGCAGTGCCTACAGTGCCTAGCCACCCTAGCCACCTCCATCGCTCTGTCACCCCCGGGGCCACTGTCAGTCTGTCACCCACTGCACACCACCACTCCCACCACTCCCACCCCTGATCTTCAAAGTTCCCAGCTCCGGCTAAAGCACGTTCGTACACTAGCCTCAAGACTAGCGTAGGGTGAGGGTCGGGTATGACCGCCACAAAAATCTTCATCCCCTCCACTTCGCTGCCAACAAATCCCCAAATCCCATCCACCCACCGCCCTTCATAGCTTCAACTCCCCACGAAGCAAAATATATTGTCGCCAGCTACATCAACGTGTTCCTGGGGACTCATACTCACACACTCACCCCCAATCCATCTCGGTAAGTCCTCGCGTGCTCTCTGTCTCTAGTTAACCGGTTGCCGACTGGTGCCAGCTAGCGAGAGGGGGAAAACGGAAAACTGCCCGTTATCCGCCTCGCTCCCAAGCTTGGCCCAGCCTGTCGAGCCTGTTTACCTGGAGTGAGGGAATTATATACAAAGTCCAGCAGCTAACCACTCACTCACAGATCATCTACGATCGCCTTCAAATTTACCACAAGTACTAAAAGCCTTTGATCCTTCAAAGGCAACCTCCTTTCACCACGGCTCCCGCGGCCGCAAGTCTAGTTTCTGATCAAGATTACTCGCTACGACCCAATCGACACATCCTCAACACTCGCCCTCCTCCTTCTGTTGCAGTCAACTAGGCAGCTTGAGCGCACTCTGTTCGACTCAACCCCCAACATCCCAATTCCGTCCCAAACCCCTCAGCTGCCGCATAGGACGGGTTTAGAGGTTCTTCCTCTCGCAGAGGAAGAGTCGAGCCGACCTCGTCAGATCAGTTCAGGATCTGATCGATATAGACCTCCCTAATATAACTTCAGAGTATAATAAAGTGAGTTCCTACTGCCTTATCCAGTCCGTATTTGTATTCAATATGCTAATATTTCCGCCAGACCAATCAACTTTTTAAATCCCTTGAACTTTTTCGAGGATATGTCACCTTCCGCTATCGAAACCATTTCCCAAACACCAAGTCTTACAAGTCTTGATACATACTTTGAGAATTCGAAATGTTCTTATCTTGAACTCAATGGCGTCAACATACCCAAACAACTCATCGGAAATGCTCTGAAGGAGAGGGTCAATAACATCGATCATGAGTCCTGCGAGGCCGGCGACGAAGACACTTTCTTCGTAGCTGATCTCGGCGAGGTCTATAGGCAACACATGAGATGGAAGAAGAACTTGCCCAGAGTGAAGCCGTTCTATGGTATGTATCGGTGTTGCTATCATAAAATTACTTATACTGACTTATTCATAGCTGTCAAATGTAATCCAGACCCCCAAGTAATCCGGCTTTTAGCAGAGCTCGGTACCGGTTTTGACTGTGCCTCAAAAGCCGAGATTGAACAGGTCCTTAAAGCCGGAGTTGAGCCCAACCGTATCATTTATGCCCAACCATGCAAAACAAACTCTTACGTTCGTTATGCTGCTACCCAAGGGGTCAAACAAATGACATTCGACAATACGGATGAGCTATACAAAATCAAGAAGTTGTTCCCTGGAGCCGAGTTGTTCCTCCGAATTTCTACCGATGATTCCTCAAGCTTGTGCCAATTGAGTCTCAAATTCGGGGCTGCCATGGACACAACCGACAACCTTCTTGCTCTGGCAAAGGAATTGGAGCTTAATGTTGTAGGCGTCAGCTTCCATGTTGGATCTGGAGCTTCTGACCCCGGCGCATTCATCAAGGCAGTCCAAGATGCTCGCTGTGTATTTGACCAAGCCGAAGCTCACGGATTTTCGTTCCACACCCTTGATGTTGGTGGTGGATTTTCTAGCGAAACCTTCGATGAGATGGCCGCTGTTTTGAGCTCAGCCTTGGACGAATACATGCCTTCTAACATTCAAGTTATTGGAGAGCCTGGACGTTACTATGTCGCGTCAGCCTTCACTCTCGCTTGCCATGTCATTGCTCGTCGCACTATCAAGAACCCGGCAAATGGCGAGGATAGCTACATGCTCTACATGAATGACGGACTTTACGGAAACTTTTCTAGCATCATGTTCGACCACCAAAACCCAGTTGCACAAATCTTGCAAGTTGATGGCCGGTCTTGCTACGATACCATCGCCTCGGAAGCCTGTTCTGACGGGATTGAATACTCCATCTGGGGTCCAACTTGTGATGGAATCGACCAAATTTCCAAGAGCATTCGCTTCAACCAAATCTTGGATGTGGGTGATTGGCTTTACTTTGAGGAGATGGGCGCTTACACTAAGTGTTCTGCCACTCGATTCAATGGATTCAGTGATTCTCACGATGTTATCTACGTTGCTAGTGAGCCTGGGGCGAAGGCCTTGTTGGGGATGAACTAATAATAGCTTTGCTATGAATTATATCTGGTGGTTTGACGGGATATGCCGTAGCACGGAAGAACGGCACGAGGAACAAAATGGTGTGAAGGATGAAGGATCATGAGAGATACTTCGGGCGACGAAGTTTATTGGGGGATGAGGTAAAAATATATATGCTTGCGGAGCATGGGGTGGTCAGCAGAGTATAGATTTCTTTTTGCAACTGTAGTTTATACTTCAGTTTAGTCTGCATACGTTCTTTTTTTTTTCCAAGTTAAATAACATGATACAATTTTAAGCTATGCGGCAATAGCCATGTTTATATCTATATCTGCCTTGAGTGAAGACGAGCTCTATGAAAGGGAAGTGTCAAACGATTCCAGGCACGCGACACGAAGTGATGAAGCTTCGCCTTGTCAACCTGTCAACCAACCCTAGCTTTAACCCTAACTCTAACCTTACGTGATAACTTTTTAGATTACGAAATCTTTCAAGCTCAATAACAAGTGCGATCTGAGTCCTAGCTGATGATACCGAGGCACTCTTTTGTGCAGCTATGTGCCGTGTTACATCACTTAACTTCTAACGCAATTGTTAGATATCACGTTGAAACGTAACACTATAAAATACTAGGTATTAAGGAGACATATCAAGAGTGATGAATATCTATTATGCCATCTATTCCCACAGCCTACCATCGCGACCCAATCATAAGGATGGGTAAATGGACATGCATGTACTTAAATGCCTCATAGCCCCCTTCAAATCATTATCCTGAACGCCAACCTAACCTAACCTACTGTACTCGTATGCATGTACACGCAACCCCTCCCTCCTGAATTCAGGGATCAAAATATAAATCCGAGATCGTTAAGAGGCCGCGAGGTCGTCATGCTATCGTATCTATCCCATCTAACCAATCAACCATCCATCCATTCATTCTCCTCCGACGGAATTCGACATCCATTTCATTTTCATCTTCATTTGCCAATTTCCATTTCTACCTAAATAAAGGGCGGCGTCCTCCCCGGAATTAGAGTCCAGAAATCCTAGATTTATCGACAATTCTCTGTAGATCCGCCCAAGGCGCAGGATTAAATCCCAAATCCCTCCAGATATCCAGAATACCCCTGATTCTATCCACTTCAAACTCTATATCTCCCAAGCCCTTCAGTACCTGCGGGTCTTCGAAGAATAGGTTCTCATTCTCACCTCGTTCCTCTTGTGGGGAAACGATTACCCAACTCGCAACTTCCAAGATATGCTGGGCGACGGTTGTGGTTGTCAGCGGTGGATCGCGAGCCAGCGATGCTATCTCTTGAAGACTAAGATGCGGGTTTTGATGCCAGAGGAAGAAGGTGCGGATCCAGGGGAAGGTAGGTTGTTTGGTGTTTGAGGATGTAGATTGAGAGGAGACGGTGGTGGTTAGGTAGTGGAGAGCGTGGGAGGTTGCTGTTTCTAAGAGGGTTGTGGGGTCGTGGCTATCGATAGATTCGTCTTTGGAATCCAATGCAACAGGTTCTTCTTTAATTCGGTTCAGGGGAGAGCCCCTCATGAACTCGAAGTATTCGTCGTCGGAGTCACTTTCTTGGTCTTTCTTCTCGATTTGAGCTTTTGGCTGATGTGTGGCTTTCGAGCGCGAGCGGGTGGTAGGCGTCTCGTAGTCAAAATCCATGAGTGCCTCCTTGGTTGCTCCATCATCAAAATTGAATGGCTCGTCAGTTGCAAAACGTGAAATAGGCTTGCTGGCATATTTTCTTTTCGGAACAGGGGACTCTGCTTCAACAGTTGTGCTCCCCGTACCTTCGTGGCCCCGAATTGAAGCAGCAACAGTTTTTCGTGTATGTTTTCGTTTATTTGGTACCGGAGTTTCTGGATCCTCAGGCTTGATCTCTTCTCCATTTTCATCTACTTCTGCTGGTTCGCCGGCAGGTATTTCTATTCCCTCAGCAGTCCGAATTGGAATATCCAATTCAGCGTGATAAGGACGTGGTGGTACCGGGTCCAGTCTTTCTCGTTTTGCTTCCATATCCAGGAAGAGCTGAATGCCAGCATAAGAATCGGATGCTGCATATCGGATTTGTGCAAGATCCAAAGGTCTATTCCAAGCTCCGGATCTGACGTCTCCGCCTTTGAACATTGGTAAATGGAAATGTTCTTGGACCTGAGTTGCTAGTGAAATCATCCTTTTGTTGATTTGTTTGAACTCTTTCGTCTCGGAAAACTTGACGAGTTTGAACAGATGGCTTAGTTCGAATAAGCCCTGAGGATGGATGTCTAAATTGTTTTTTACTCTTGTGCAATCGCCTTTGATGGCTACTCCAACTTTTGTAATTTCCGGGTTCTCCATCATCGCTTTCAATAATGGGGAAACCAAGTCCTCTTTCTTACTGCCAGGGTACAATGCAAGATGAAAAAGAGCTACCCGCTCCTCATTTGCAATCTGTATCAATGATACATTATTCTTCGGCCCAGACATCTTGTTCGCATTCATCATCCATTCGATGTCAAATCCAATAACTTTAGAATCCGCAAAATACTGCTCCAGCACTCGTTCCGTTGTAGATTTACTCCTACAATAGTGGACTGTGACCTTCTTTTCGACTTTACTCGATTGGCTCACCGGACCTCGATATAAAGCGTGCGACCAATACGAAGCCTTACTTTCCTTGGGCGCGTTCTTGGCCTCTCGAAATAATTCCTCCGTCATTCTCCATTCTCGATAAGCTTTCGGTAGCATATCGTATTTTGGATCTTCTGGTTCCTCAACGACGGGGTTCGGAGCCTTTGGCTTTTGACCTGCTGCAGCAGGCGCAGCAGGGTCAGTTGTCGACGTAGATTTTTTGACGATTTTCTTGGGCGGCTCGGAATCAGAGACAAACGTCGAGGATGCCGTCAACGTTGTTGCCAGCACGTAGTTGTCCTCTGCATTCGATTGCAGAGCCATATCCTGCTCTATCCCAAGTGTATTGGTAGTGCTCATCCTGGGCCTGCCAGGACCAGGACTGAATACTATCCCATTCAACGGATGCCATGTTTTCGCGGGTTGAGGGGAAAGTCTCGGTCTCGAAGAACCAGAACTGGCAAGAAGAATCTATTAGTACACTGTAAGGACATGCCAACTCAAAGTATCCACTTACACAGCTCTAGCGCCCCTCACCACTGATCTGGTAGCGCTCATCGAGTCCGTTAGTAGATTAGAAACGGTATGAGTAGATTCGGTATTGGAATTCATGGTGTATGTGAAAGGTCTTCGTAGATTTCTGGCGACGGTGGATACTGACGCTCCATAATGACTACGAAGCATGACGCGAGCATCGGACAACCAAGTATGGGTTGTTTATGTGCTTCACGGCCAGAGTGCTTGCCTAGTGGTTTGGTGGGTTGTAGGTTGAGGTAGACGCGTCGTGATATCCAACCAATTTAGCTCTCTTGGACCCGATAAAATCCCGGATTTTGACATCACGAGAGTGCAAACAGGGATTCACAACTTCAGGCTCACCTTGGAATATCTATTGACGAGGCATACTTCAATCTTGAGATTTGAAGGGTAAATTATTCATCTGTAAGTCTCCTTTTGCATCCTCAGTTGTCCAGGCTCTCACGTGGGGTGAGGTTGTCCTGGTGGGGGTACGAATTGCTTCATTGCGAATCCGACTCTGTTCTGTAAAAACCACTGACCATCACCAAGGTTGACTACAGCCCCTCACTCACAATGGCTTCTCAACTACTGCCTCTTGGTAAGCGCTCTCAATAGCCTTGACCTCTCATGCCTCCTACTGATAACCCCTCCAGAGTTGATCGATAAGTGCGTTGGCTCCAAAATATGGGTCGTCATGAAAGGCGAAAAGGGTACGACACCCCCTAAAGACTACGGATACACTAGCTTATAAGTTTTAGAATTCAGCGGCACTTTACTCGGATTTGATGACTACGTCAGTAAGTACATGATTCTACTCTCTTACGAGTGATCGGCTACTAACAAAATCATAGACATGGTACTTGAAGATGTGACTGAATTGTATACCTCCCCTCCAAATGATTTCCTTGATGGAAAACTGATTCAGCTATACAGCGATTACTCCGGAAACCACACAAAGCTCTCAAAGATTCTATTGAATGGAAATAATATCTGCATGGTAAATCAATATCGCCACCCACTATCTATCATCTCTACATGCTAACCCTCGGAAAGTTGATACCAGGCGGAGAGGGACCAACGGGCGCTACTTCATGATTTCAAACCTCAAGAAGACTTGTGGCTTGAGATGGTAGTGCTTTGATATTTATCGCTAAGAGCTGACGTTTTATCCTGCTTCTGCTGTCAAATGCAAGACCTATCTCATCCTACATTTCCAAATCTCAACCTATGTGTACGTTTTCTTCTCGTGAAGGAAAGTCCTTTAACTTTTCTCTTTTTGCCCCCCACCAAATGGCTGCACAAGTTAGATCGCAATACTAGAACTTTGCCTGTCTGAAGCTAGGGGAGAGTCTTTTTGGGATATTAATCGCTGCCATGTCGCCCCCTTCTTATACTTTATTCCTCCTCAAATCCCAAGTACAGATGCATCCGCGCTCGTTGATCTCTACATCTCTTTTCCGCACACTACTACCATCCCTGAACAACCCCGCTCCGTTCAACCTATTACACATATTCTCCCTTATTCCCACCATCAACCTTCTCATCCCTCACACCCCCTCAGTCCTTCCCATCTTCCCTAACATACAGTCCCCAAACTAGCCACACAACCATCAACATCGGCACAGGTGTCATATAATCCAAACAAAGATGCATGAACGCCACGACCACAACACCTATGAGGAAGAGTCCGAAACGAGTCCACGGGGTCATTTCGTCTTTGCCCATACCATCGTTGTCATTTTGTGTGTTATCCTCGATTTGATTTCGTTGTAGACAAGTGGTGGAAGGGTTTGAAGCGTGTGAAACCGGGGAGGAAGATGGTATTTGATGGTGGTAGATGGGAGGGGTAGGAGGACCCTCATGGGTAGGATGACATTTCGGACAATGGGTGGTTGACATTGCTGAGTCGGGGATCTCTTCGTTCTCTCCAGAATGCATAAGTCCGAATATGGGGCACGTATCTCGGAATCGAGAGATGAAACGACTTCTCGATAGTCGTTGATTCAGCTAGCTAGGTAGCTAGTACTGTCTTGAAGAATCAGAATCAGAACCGATACAGTACCACGCATCTCGGACTAGAAAGTAGAAACAGGACTCGCCTCGCGAATTCCATGCCGTCTTACTAACCCTCCAAAAAGGCACCAAAAGCCTGTATTCTTCACTCGCCCCTTGAAAAGCTGCCCAACAATCCCAAAACCAGCTTCCTATCTGGACAGTGAACACACAAAGTACCCCGGCCTAGTAAACTACCGTTTGTATAGAGCGTGACGTGTTCATTTCAGCTGGTTGGTTGTTGGTTATATTGTAAGACTTACCTGTTGTCAATCTACAATCTGTCAGATACAACGCAACTTCTTTCTACAGCCTGTAACCCGTTTATTTTAGGACATGCATTTGGGGTAGTACACAGGCCGTTTCATTCGTACGTACAACATACCACCCATCATTCAATCTAGAATATATCCAATCATGATTCTTGAAGTTCCACCAATTCCATCATCAAAGAATAATCATCACAACAAACACCAAAAAATACACGAATATTCGCCTTCTAACAAGAGGCACGGAGACAAGAATAGGAGAAGAAGTTGTAGTAGTACTCTATTCGCTCATTCAATCCCCACAAAATTGTTACATCAAGTCGTCTACAAATTCTTGAGAGCACAGCAGGCTCGATCAAAAAAAGAAAAGTCATATTAAAGATTACCAACCAATGACGGGTATGGGTTCATTTCGTATACACCCACCCACCCAGCCATCGTTCAGATTCAGAGTATCGTATCATTGCATTGTATCGCATATGCACCTTCCCAAAGTGATCATTCAATCAACGCCAGTTTCCCATCTAGTAAATAAAAGCCAAGGCAGAGGGGAACGCTCCTTCCACCTCCCCCAACAACAAAAACCATCATCCGACGAAATCAAAAGGGTACAGAACTCATGGGGTGTCCGAGGGAAAAAGCAGAAGAAAAAACAAAATAAATGTACACGAACACGAGAGAAGAAGTGCTCCCTTCTTGGAATTAAAATTCCCCATCTCAGAATATTCCCGATCACACAAATGATCCGCGAGGATATCGCCTATTCCTCCTTTGCTCTAGGCAAACCCGCAGCTTTCCTCAACTCCAAATCACCCTCTGCTAACCACTTACTCGCCTTGACCAATTGAATTACATTGATGAACTGCTTTCCAGCCATAACCGGGAAACTGATTCCAGCAATGATCCACGGGATCGTGGAGTCCATTTTATTGGCGCGCGCATATTCCAAAGCTGCGGCACTGTGTGGGTTGGCGAAGATGAGGGAAGTGGCTGATGGTCCGGAAGGACTTCCTGGGAGGAGTGTGGATCCTGCACCGTCGGTCTTCTTGACCTCTAGTAGGGATGGGGAGAGGAAGGGCGAGGAGAAGGAGAGGAGGTAAAGAGCGATGAAGAAGATTTCGTTGAGGGCGCAGAAGAGGAACAAGACCGTCTGTGGCATTTTGTTAGTCCTTCACCTCCAAAAACACATCCCCCAAACAAATGGGTATAACGTACCTTGTTCGTGTAATATAAATTGAGAATCCAGCTTCGGGACTTGTCCACTTTCTTGTGGCTTGTATCCGTACCTCCCATAATCAAGGTCGCATACATATGGACGTAATGACTAGCCAAATCCAACGAGATCAGACCTTGGAAGACGAGAGAATAACGAGGCCAGGCAGAAGACAGGAAAACGAGTAAGCAAGCTGTTGTGCAACGATCCGTCACCATATCAAGAACAGCTCCAAATCGAGTCGACTGTTCAAAATACCTCGCAGCATATCCGTCCAAGGCATCGAGAAGACACGAGATACTGTAGAGTATGGAGCAAGTGCGCGGGTGAAGTGGCATATAATATAAAGATGCAAATGCGAGAACGATTCTGCTGTAGCCTGTAGGTTGTAGTTAGTTGCTGACCTGGCCATTCCGCAAAATATGTCTGCGACTAACCGATGATATTGGGCCAGAACATAAATATATTCTCTTCAGGAGACCCGTCCTTTTCTTTGGCGTGAGCCAGCCCGTTTCCGTTCATGATGGGTTTCTGCATCTCCTTTTCCCGTGGTGCTGGAGTAGGAGTTTCTGGTGTTGCCATTGCGGCTGCCTGCCGACGAGTTCTAACACTAGACATCGTTCGTTATCGTATAATCGCGCGGGGGAAAGCGAGTAAAATTTGCCGTCGCGTGTTGGTGTTGTCGTCTTGAAAATTGGGGAAGTGGAATATCTGTCGGTTTCTGATTGCTTCGCAGGCGGGTGGATAAGTTCGGTATGACGTATGGGGTAGATGCGAGGCAAGTCGTGGGATCGCGAGGGAAATCTTTGGTGGGGAGCACAGATATTGGATTGTGGGATTATATTGCAAGGAAGGTGATCAAGTTGGATGTCGATATGGCTTCGAAGGTGGAGGGAGCTGCTTTTGGTGCTGGTTTAGTGGAAGTGTGGTATTTCCGGTATTTCCTTATCGCTCGACGCTCAGCAAAAAGGGACCCAGAGCATGCGACGAATTGTTTGCTTCCATTGCCTTGCGCTTCCACCTTCAGGGCCCTTCGGGTGCTTCGGCTCGCTTACCTACAGTAGCGCAGCCTGGTGCTGTCCTTTGAAAAGACCGCACTTACAGAATTTTTGGACCCTGCGGCACGGTACCACCAGGTACTGTAGTGGTACTCGAGTTAGGAGTATAGACTGTATAGTAGGTACGCGAGGCGAAGCACGTCAGCCCAGATAGCACTCGTAGGACTTACACAGATCATAGGCACAAATAAAAAAAGAAACTACGATTTGTTAGACTTGCTTAGTCCCAGTACTCGAGTAGTGCCACACAAGCGTATGCTAAAAGTAGATTTAATGTTGCTCTAGGTTGATATTCAAGCTGCAAAGCTTTTAGAAATCAGTTACCAACTTACCGAAATAATGACGAGAGGAGAGTAAAAGAATACAATCATATTTCCCCCCTTCATGGCCTGATTCATTTTTGCATGGCTTCATTTATCATTTACAAAACATAAAAACACTTTTCCCAGGAAATTTTGGTCTACTAAAACATCCAATCGAAGTAAGTAATAACTAGAGCAAAACGCAGCACTTGCAAGCTCTAGAAATACCCTTCTTTCCATGTAACGCCCGCCCAAGTTTCTTTTTTTCCCCTCCCAAGTTTTTCAATCGCCTCCTTTCATAATTCGAAAACAGATATTGGCATGTGCCCGATATTTGTTCCACCTCCCATACAATCGACCTTGATCACAACCCCATCAAAACAGGATCAATAGGTCCCTCAAAATTCAGAGCTTGCTCAGAATCGACGGGTTGGTTAGCATTAGGGTTACCAAATCCGCTCTCGTTACCGAAGCCAGCAGGATCGATCAATATTCTCATCTCAGCTTCTTCATATGCCCATTGGAAATCTCCACCTGGTGTTTGAACAGGAGTAAATTCTTCACCGCCAAGCCAGAAGTTATCGCCCTGATTCATTAATGACTGCTCAGATTCCATGCCCCAATCGTCTGGCTGCTGAATGAGTGTTTCGAGCTCTGAAGCCGTCGAGTTCATATGATTATTCCACTCCTCCTGGGGCTGCATATTCTGTTCAAACGCCGTGGTATCGACTTGTTTGCTAGGAGATGGTTTGTCGGAATGGAAAGCTCCCATGTGGAATACTCGATCATATTCTCGAATGAATTTATGAGGACATCCAGGTACCGTACAAAGGATTGTCCGCTTCGGGTCATGCGCATAGGAGTTGCCAATAAGCTCATCAATTGCTGACCGGTTGCCCTTTCTTCCCTTCTTCTTCTTTGGCTTCTTTATCCTTCCTATTTCAAGATCTAGTATTTCATAATCTTGGTCCTCATCGCAGTCTGATTCATCGTCATCATCCATGTCTTCTTCCTCAAACTCAGATCTCCTCTTTCTCTTCCTCATCTGATTTTTACGTGGGACAATATCTTGCCAGGACATACCCAAATGGGCAGAACGAATGTGGTTTTCCAGGTTGACTTTTGTTGCGTAATCTTTTCCACAAGCGTCTTCTTTATCAAAACTAGCCAGGTCTGGGATGTGGCTAAAGTCATAAGTACCGCAGATGTAGCGCTCACCTTCATGGGAAGCTCTGATGTGCGACATGAGATTGTATTGCTTTGTATATGCTTTGTCGCAATCGGTAAATTGACATTCAAACGTCTTTCTTTCTTCAACAGTCTTTCCAGAATGTTGTGCTTCAAGATGCCTGTGGAGATCTTGCTTACGATTGAATTTCCTTTCGCAAAATGCACAGCAGTTGCGGTTGGAGTGTGTTCTTTCAATATGAGAATTAAGCTGATTTTCAGTTCTGAAACCAACATTCGCTGGTGTTCCGTCAATCTTGAATGAACCTGGAATAACACATTCTGTACAGAGAAATGGGGTGGCGTGTACACGTTTCTCATGGAGCTTTAGTGCTGTTGCACCTTCATAACCAGCACCACAAGGAACACCAGTAATAGGATCAACAAATGAACAAAGATAAGGAGCGGTTTGAAGATGATCAGATCGTATATGGCGTTGAAGAGTTTGATGTTTGCGAAATGCTTTGTTGCAGCCAGGGTATCCAGTGCACACAAAACGGTCATTTCCTTTATGAATTTCCATGTGTCGTTTGAGTCTGGTGTTGGTTAAGAAACTCTTTCCACATCCCTCCCATTCACAATTGTAGCTCTTGTCCTTTGTATGAGAGCCCCGAACATGCGCATCAAGGTGCTTCTTTTCAAAGTATGACTTGTCGCAGCCTTCATAGTTGCATTTGAAAGTTCGCTCATTGGCATGTATTGTCATGTGCGTTTCCAATCTGATGGGTCTGTTGAATGTCTTGTCACAGCCTGGAAAGGTGCATTGGAGTTTCTTGCGCTCAGATGGGAACTTCTCTCTTGAGGCTGGTGAAAATGGGGTGACTGGTGTGTTGACTTCATCGTCATTATCAGAAGAATCCTCATGCGGCCTGTAGGATTGGTCCCAATCTTCGTCATCGTGTGGTTTGTTGTCAATTGATTGAGAACCAACTGCATCTGAATTAGTTGTTGCCGCTGCGGTTGAACATTGGCGCTGCATACCTAGAGGGTTGCTTTTAAGGTGTAAAATATTGGCTGCCGCTCCCAAAGGACCTATCTCCTTCCATTTTGTGGCTTGAGCAGCCATCAGTATCAGTTTGAGCGCTCAAGACTGATCTTGACATGAGGTTGACTTAATGATGTAAAGACGCAAGACCTGGGCTGGATAAATTAATTTTGATGTGGCTAGTGAGTGTGGGTTGCTTGTGGCTGAAGCTGACGCGCTAATCAGTCAAACCTTAAATTTCCTGGACCCAGGCGCATTGGATCACTTTTTCTTTGTGCTGCTGTGCTGCCTCTCACCTCCAGTCGCAAACTCTCCAACTCTCTTTCAGACTTCTGCGCAACCACATAAGCTACGCGATCCGAATCCCAAAATGTCTGATAACGAAGGTGGAGATGGAGGGTAAGTTTTCTTGCTCGAGAGAGGAGCTTTTCAACCTGATGTCGACCAAATCCATTGACTTATCTCCAAAGATACTCCCCAGCCTACGGTGGTGATGAGCCCGACTATGATCCAGAGGAACCGATGGAACCCGGGGACCATGATCAGGACGTCCACGACCCAGAAGGAACCGCGCTCGGCGGGGATCAGGACCAGTTCCATAATGTCGTTGAGTCGGGAGATGCAGCTGCTATAGCGAATCGAAAGGGGGAGAAGGCCCCAAAAGACAAGCAGATCCCTCGTGATAAAAGAACCACTACACCATATATGACCAAGTATGAACGAGCTCGTATCCTGGGTACAAGAGCGTTGCAGATTAGGTTAGTTTGGGTGGGCGGCGATTATCTTTATTAGGACATATATCTAACACCTCGACTACAGTATGAACGCGCCGGTATTGGTTGATTTGGAAGGAGAAACAGATCCTCTTCAAATTGCAATCAAAGAATTAAGAGAGAAGAAGGTACCCTTGATTATTCGACGATATATGCCCGACGGCTTGTAAGTTATTACAACAGGATTTGCTCGGGTTTAGCAACTAACTTAAGACCAGTTATGAAGACTGGACCTGCGAAGAACTGTTGCTATAAGATGAAAACTGGTTGGGCCAAATTACTGTTGCATAGCAAGGCATGGATACATTGGGATGGCGTTGTATAAAAGGGCGTTTTAGGAATGAAGTCCGATACTCTAGGGGACATGAAATACCAGGTGTGACAATTACCAATTGCTTTCTATAAGTCTACTTTCCTTGGTGCTTTACTATTAGTGATTTGTGTAGCCAGGTGGCGTACTTGTAGAAACACCGGGGACAAGGTAAGGTTCTCCTAAGCCCTCCAAATGAATTATACTGGTTGGTAACTTGTGGTTAGCTGCACCCTTTCAATTGGCAAACTCTCTGACGTTGTTTAGTTTGTTTTTGCAATTTGCTCTTGAACTCCCTAGAATTTGTTGCCAAGCTAAAGAATAAATTGGCCGATTCTCTTCCTGGGTACTCGTAGGTCCGATGTTTGATGGGATTGAGAGCCTGGCCTATTGTATTTAGTCCATGATGCTAAAAGCCTTTCTTCCTCGATATCATACCTACACAACTACACTCCATGTATTTTGTAGCTCTTTTCGCCAAATAGGTTCATCATCCATCATTCTCATCACCACACGCTAACAAGACCCAAATGAGCAATATCCATATACACAGGTACACTTTATATTGATATGAACTCGTTTCTGACTTTGAATCACTTATCTTAGCCCAAATAAAGGAGTATAGTAAACGATTTGAAAGAGCCAGCAAGAGTTCAGTTCCTATTGACCTATTCAGTTAGTTGTCTTCGGACACCCATCCGTCCGTCAGTTGCCGACCCGAATTACGGAGGATGGGGTTTCCTCTTCCTCTTCCAGGGCACCAGGACACCCACGGCGGTTGGAGAAATAGCGCGGACCGCGGAGAAATGGCATCAGGTGACTTGCTTGTTCTGGAAAAAGGACCTTGGGAGCTGCATAATGCTGAGTCCTCTCCAAGCTCTCGGCCAGTTGAGATGCGCCCTGCTGACGCATCTTTGATGGAATTGGTCAAGAGAGTCCTGGTGGAGTCCCACCAGGTCCCTGAGTCCCGTTGTGACGTTCTTTGTTGGCGACTTTCGGCCGGCCTTGCCCCAAAATCAATCCAACCCCACTACTTCCGAAACCCAACCCCGCTGACGACGTTGCCAAAATCTCAACGCCTCCCTTTACCAATCTCCCTCTTCTTCCACCCGACTCCCCCCTCTTTCTTCATCAACACCAACTCTCTACCCACCCCCTCATACATACCCCCCCCAAACCGCAATCATGGGCTACACCGAAGTTGATCAGCTGGCTATCAACACCATCCGTATCTTAGCGGTAAGTTTTGCCAGATTTACCCCTCCATTGCGCGGGGTGGCCACGTTTGGGCCACATTTGGCCTTCAACACTTCGATGCTCTCTTCAAGATAGTTGCTGACTTTTCTCGTAGGCCGATGCCACATTCAAGTCCAACTCGGGCCATCCTGGTGCCCCAATGTTAGTACCTTCAATGGCCTCGATTCTACTTTTCTGCTAACATCGCTTCCAGGGGAATGGCCCCAGTCGCACACGTTCTTTTCAACAAGATCATGAACTACAACCCAAAGAACTCAAGTTGGGTGAACAGAGATAGATTCGTTCTTTCGTAAGTATTTCCGTCTCTTAGATAGGCAGTTCCAATCCTCCAATACTCCAGAGACCATGATGCGGAAGTTTGCAGAGCTTCACTTGGCACTGCTTCCAATGCGGGTTCATGGTTGTCAATGGAAAGAAGGAGCCTCGTCCGTGCATAACAGCTCGAGGAGCTCAGTCGGAATGGGTTTCAACTCTTGAAAAATTCTTCCTGTTCTTACTAATGTTTACTATAGGAACGGTCACGCTTGCATGCTCCAATATGCACTCCTCCACCTTTGCGGATACAAGCTTTCTATGGATGACATCAAGGCATTCCGAGTACGGTTTCCGGCATAAATTTTTAAGTGAATTTCGCTAACAGTTGCAACCTTGAAGACAATAGACAGCAAGACCCCTGGTCATCCCGAGGCACACGATACCGATGGTGTTGAGGTCACAACTGGTCCTCTTGGACAGGGTTTCGCCAATGCCGTCGGTCTTGCCATCGCCCAGTACCACGCCGGAGGCGAGTTCAACAAGCCCGGATTTGAGCTTATCAACAACTACACATACACCTTTTTGGGAGATGGATGTATGATGGAGGGTATTGCTAGCGAGGCTGCTTCCCTCGCTGGTCATTTGCAGCTTGGTAACTTGATTGCCATCTACGATGACAACCACATCTCTATTGATGGAGACACCAACTGTGCTTTCACAGAGGATGTTGCTATGAGATTTGAGTCATATGGTTGGCACGTTGAGACCGTTGAGGACGGTAACGGTGATTTGCAAGGAATCGAGGACGCAATTAAGAAGTGCCAAGCTGTCAAGGATAAGCCATCCATGATCAAGCTCAAGACCATCATTGGTTTCGGTTCTAAGCTAGAGGGTACACACGGTGTTCACGGTGCTCCCCTCAAGGCAGACGACATTAAGCAGCTCAAGTCCAAATGGGGTTTCAACCCAGAGGAGTCGTTTGTCGTTCCACAAGAAGTTTATGACTTGTATAACGCAAAGGGTGCTAAGGGTGCGGCTCTTGAGCAAGAGTGGGAGCAACTTCTTTCCAAATACGCTGAAGCTCACAAGACCGAGGCTGCTGACTTGAAGCGCCGTCTGTCTGGAGAGCTCCCAGAAGGTTGGGAGAAGAACTTGCCAGTATACTCACCATCGGATGCCCCAGTGGCTTCCCGAAAACTTTCCGAGATCGTCCTCCAAGCTATCCACGATGTAGTTCCAGAATTGGTTGGTGGTTCTGCAGATTTGACCGGCTCAAATTTGACCAGATGGAAGGAGGCTGTTGACTTCCAACCTCCTGCCAACGGTCTTGGTGACTGGTCTGGACGTTACATTAGATATGGTGTCCGCGAGCACGCTATGGGTGCTATCATGAACGGTCTTGCTGCGTATGGAACCGTCATTCCATATGGAGGTACTTTCTTGAACTTCGTTTCATATGCTGCCGGAGCTGTTCGTCTTTCCGCACTTTCTCAAGTCCGAGCCATCTGGGTCGCCACCCACGACTCTATTGGACTTGGTGAGGATGGGCCAACTCACCAACCTATCGAGACTCTCGCACATTTCCGTGCTCTCCCCAACTGTATGGTTTGGCGCCCAGCTGATGGAAACGAGACCAGCGCTGCATACTATGTTGCGTTGACCTCCAAGCACACCCCAAGTATTATTGCTCTCTCTCGACAAAACCTCCCACATCTCGAGAACTCCACCCTTTCAAATGCAATCAAGGGTGGATACGTTGTTCATGAGGCTGAGAAGGCTGACATCACAATTGTCTCCACTGGTTCCGAGGTGGGCATTGCTGTTGATACAGTCAAATTCTTGAAGGACAACCACAACCTCACCGCCCGTGTTGTTTCTATTCCTTGCTTTGAGGTCTTCGATGCCCAGACCAAGGAGTACAGACTCAGCGTTTTGCCAGATGGAATTCCATCCCTCTCAGTTGAAGTCATGTCAACTATGGGATGGGAAAGATACACCCACGAGCAGTTTGGTCTCAACAGATTTGGTGCCAGTGGCCCTTACAAAGATGTGTACAAGGTATGTTATTTTTAGGAGTTCCAAATGACAATGGCTAACAGAAATAGAAATTCGAGTTCACTCCAGAGGGTATCGCCAAGCGTGCCGTTGCAACTGTTGACTTTTACAAGGACGTTCCTAACCTCCGTTCTCCTATCAACCGTGCTTTCCAGCAACTCATCTAATTTTCTTAAAAACTGGGGAAGAAGGGTTCTAGAGAGAAGTTATGTACAGACTCTTTGGAGATAGACGAAACGAATGAATGAATTAGCGAATGCACAATAAACCCTCTTTTTTATTTGTGATTTTTCTGTATGTCAAATTGCTGAATAGATAGATTGGTTTCCTACTTCTGATATTTGCAACTTGGTATGTAGTACTCAAGTACATTTGATGTTTTGATCGTTAATTGCCTTGATTTCCACTGCCTCGCTTGCTCATTTCAGCGGTAAAATATAGCACCTACCAGTCAGTACCTGGATGGACAAGTAGAAATAACAAGTTACTATTCCGTGACCCAACCAAATCTTTTGTTGATTCAATATTTGGGCGCGATTGTGTTGATTACTGTAGTTAAGTGATATTTTGTACAGATGCAAAACGCTTCGATGGTGTTTATTGTACTGTACTGTACTGTATACGCAGCGCGTTCGTCACACGAATGGTCCCAGGGAGCTACGTATGTATTAATTTGAATCTGATTATCAGTATAAGTGTGTGTCATAAGAAGTGGGTGGTGCTGTTATTGCAGTGTACATAAGTAAAGTAGGCCAGGCCCCTTCTGTGTACAGTACGCATATATACAGGAATCCTTCTTCCACCTGATTCAAGCTCCATAGAGCAGTTTTGTTCCAAATTGTATGCGCAGCAATTTGGTTGTTTCTTTTTGGCGAAGGGGAGGGGCGAGATAGGGATTGGGGGTTAGAGATGGGTATTGGTATGGGGATGAGGATGTGGATTGAATGGCGGCTTGGTGTTTGGCTGGAGGGAGGGGTTGTAATGGGAAGGGTAATGTGGATGGGTTTAAGGTTTGGTGGAGGCTTTGGGGTAGGAGAAGAGGATGAGAGAGGGATATGTCTTCGCTTAGTATTTAAGCGAGGGTTATGGCCTTCTCCTCATACACCCAAAGCCCTACAACAATAGACTTGATTCCTAAAACGCATAGATTAAGCAAGAATTGTGAATTTCTGATTCTACTAACTAGTTACTAAATAGTTCGTATATTTGGTTTAAGCCCTGTATTGCCCGTGTATCTAAATAAGTCGACTATATAAATTTGTTCTTTTTGGGTGTTGAAAGTCGATTACTTGTAGAAGTCTGAAAAGTGTTTGGCTTGTATATTTAAAGTACTCACATCACAGACCCACTTATCTTATCCTACTTTAATCTGCGTGAGGTTTAGTCGGTCGAAAGTGAAGCTTGTCGAAAGTAAAGCTTGTCGAAAGTAAAGCTTGTCGAAAGTGAAGCTTGTCAAAAGTGAAGCTTGTCGAAAGTGAAGCTTGTCGAAAGTGAAGCTTATAATAAAGTGAGGTGGTTTGTGAGTAAGTGAAGTCTGTCAACAGTGAAGTCTGTCAACAGTGAAGTCTGTCAACAGTGAAGTCTGTCAACAGTGAAGCTTGATGACAGTGAAGCTTGTCGAAAGTGAAGCTTGTCGAAAGTGAAGTCTGTTAAAAGTGAAGCTTGATGACAGTGAAGCTTGATAACAGTGAAGCTTGATGACAGTGAAGCTTGATGATAGTGAAGCTTGTCGAAAGTGAAGCTTGTCGAAAGTGAAGTCTGTTAAAAGTGAAGTCTATAATAAAGTGAAGCTTATAAGAAAGTGAAGTCTGTCGAAAGTGAAGTCTGTTAAGAGTGAAGCTTGATAACAGTGAAGCTTGATAACAGTGAAGCTTGTCGAAAGTGAAGCTTGTCGAAAGTAAAGCTTGTCGAAAGTGAAGTCTATAACAAAGTGAAGCTTATAAGAAAGTTAAGTCTACCGAAAGTGAAGCTTGTTAAAAGTAAAGTTTATAAGAAAATGAAGTCTGTCGAAAGTGAAGCTTGTCGAAAGTGAAGTCTGTCGAAAGTAAAGTCTGTCGAAAGTGAAGTCTGTTAAAAGTAAAGTTTGTAATAAAGTAGAGTCTGTCGAAAGTAAAGCTTGTCAAAAGTAAAGCTTGTCGAAATTAAAGCTTGTTAAAAGTGAAGTTTGTAATAAAGTAGAGTCTGTTGAAAGTGAAGTTTGTCGAAAGTGAGGTGGTTTGTAAGTAAGTGAAGTCTGTTAACAGTGAAGCTTGATGACAGTGAAGCTTGATGACAGTGAAGCTTGTCGAAAGTGAAGCTTGTCGAAAGTGAAGCTTGTCGAAAGTGAAGCTTGTCGAAAGTGAAGCTTGTCGAAAGTGAAGCTTGTCGAAAGTGAAGCTTATAAGAAAGTTAAGTCTGTCGAAAGTGAGGTTTGTGAGAAAGTGAAACTTGTCTAAAGTGAAGTTTGTAAGGAAATGAAGTCTGTCGAAAGTGAAGTCTGTTAGAAGTGAAGACATACGAGAAGTGAGTAAGAAGTGAGTACAAGCTAGAAGTGATAATAGGCTATAAGTGAGTATAAGGGAGAAGTGAGGACAAGCTAGAAGTGAGGATAGGCAATATCCTATAGTGAATAATATATAGTAAACAGTGAATAGTACTATCTAACGAAGAGTGAATAATTTAGGGTAGTTAGGTTGTGAATAGTGAATAGATATATAAGGAAATAATAAATGTTATAACTATAGATAGTGAATTACAAATACTTAGGTGTGAATTACAAACAAATAACAGTGAATATAATATATTGTATAAAGAATATTCAATAACAAGTGGTGAATTATTAGTAGTTAGTAGTTAGTAGTGAATAATATATAGGCTATAGTGAATTATTCAAACTTTAATCTGCGTGAGGTTTAGTCGCGAGATCAAGTACTTTGGTAACATATCAACAACAGCAATGGGGAAGACTTTGGCAGCTCTCTTGTTCCCTCCTAACATACCCTTCAAAATCATCGGACTTTGGTCTACGAAGAGAAGTGAATACCATTCCCGAGTTTTGATACATGAATAGGAATAGCAAAACTTCAAACCAATCAAATTGATTGGATTGACCTATTTAAAAGCTCAATTAGTTTAGTGGTAAAATGCTTCAATCTCGAACGACGAGTTGGTAACCTGTGAGGGTACGAAGCTTAGGTGAATGTAGTCACGTGTGGATTTAGGTTATCGATTGAATGTGGTTACGTATAGGTTTGTGGAGGGAATGTGGTCACGTGTGGGTTTGTTAACTCGCTTAGTGAATGTTGTTTTAAATGTTGTTTTAGATAGAGCTTCCCTAATTAGCCTAATCGGGTATAGCGTAGATTCTTTGTTATAGACTATAAATATTAGCTAGCTCTAGGACTTTCTTAGAAGGCTCGCGATCAATCTTAACCTTATTCTAGAGTAGTCTTTTATACGCTTCTAGTAATTCCCTCACATATTAATCGCCTTCTTCTAAATCGAGTTCGACCTAACCTAGTCGTCGTACTCGCTATATCTATTTCTCCGAATATAACTTACGACGAGTTCGGTGCTCTATTAGCTTCGGCTTCTAAGTATTCCGACCTCGTCACACTCTACAACTTTAATAACGATTAGTTTATTTAAGTGTTCGCCGACCTTACTACCTCCCTTCGATAAGCGTAAACTGACCTTCGACAATTATAAACTAACGCTTAGAACCTTGACGTTTAGAGCTAACTTCACCTTAATAAGATTAGTATACTTTAGGTACAGATCTAGGGATTTGTTAACCAATCTAATTAAGTCGTAGACCTCTAAGATTAAGTTATAGGCCTTTAAAGCTAACTTTAGTTGTATACCGATTAGTGTTGGTGTAAAACAGGGTGAACCAATATACTCTCTTTGTGAAGTATGATAATCGATTGATGTGTCTACTACGTGGAATCTAGGGTATATATAGCCCTGGATTATCACGTGAGTAAACACGTGGAATATATCGCAACACTGGCAAAACTTTAGAAGGTCGTGAAGACCGCCAGTGAGACGAGTACTAGCTACAAAAAGAGGGAATGCCACCTGTCCAGCTATATCCGTCTGTCTGTCCGACTACATGCTTCCTGCCCAGTTATATCTATCTGCCTGCCCAGCAGTATCCATCTGCCTGTCCGACTACATGCTTCCTGCCCAGCTGTATCCATCTGCCTGTCCGACTACATGCTTCCTGCCCAGCTACATGCTTGAAGTGCTCTGTCCATTCCACACCACATATCCTTCGCTTATCCTTCGCTTGTCGTATCCGTCAAAGGGGGGTGATTGGCGGGGGAGTGCTAGAGGGCATAACCCTCGTAAAGCTTTCTTTCTGTTCAGGTCGGCAGGGGGGGGGTCTCTGGTGCTGTCGGTAGCGGGGGGGGGGAGGGTGTCTGTCTCTCTTTGATCTGTATGTGAGCAAGATCAGAAGGGTGGTATTCGAGTTCCAATTGTTGTGTGTGTGTGTGGCCGAGTCTTGTAGGTCTCGGTTGTGTTGTCGGCACACAAAAACAGTGCAAAATATACAGTGAAAATTAGTGAAAATTACAGGGGAAAATCGAAGAGAAAAAGTGGTCCTAGAATGCCTCGTAAAAAGAGGGCGAAAAGTGGTGGAAAGTGCTGAAAAAGGGCTCTGAAAATGAGGGCAAAAAGTCGGTGGAATTGGCTCTGAAAATGAGGCTCTTTTGTAGTGCGAATGCGTGTTGATTTGAGGCTCTTTCGCAAGGTGATTTTTGTGGTGCAAATGCGTGATCCCGGGCTCTTTTGCAAGGTGATTTTGTGGTGCGAATGCGTGGTGATTTGAGGCTCTTTCGCAAGGTGATTTTGAAGTGCAAATGCGTGGTGATTTGAGGCTCTTTCGCAAGGTGATTTTGAAGTGCAAATGCGTGATCCCGGGCTCTTTTGCAAGGTGATTTTGTGTATACTCGAGGAGTGTCGGCTCGAGGGGGGGGGGGGGGGGGGGGGGGGGGGGGGAGGTCGTGGAACGATTTCAAAGGCACGTAGCGGTTGTAGCCAGCCTAGGTAAATTTGAAGCTCGAACAAATCCAGCGGTTGTAGCCAGCCTGAACAATCAGCGGTTGTAGCCAGCCTAAGTAACTTAACGAGTGATTCGAGAGAGGGAGAGTTGTTGTTGCTAAACTCGAAAGTGCTCAATTAAGAGATCGAGTTCTAATTGTCTAAGACAGTAGAAATAGTAGGATGCCTGCTCTAAGGTACTATTTCGGCTGGCCCTTCGTTAGCAAGATAGTAGGATGCCTACTCTAAGGTACTATCTTAACTAGCTCTTCGTAGTTTCCGATTTTGTCGTTACTACGGTAGTCGTCTGTTGCGTAGTAGGATGCCTACTCTAAGGTACTGTGTAAAGGCGTACTCTTCAAAAGCTTTAAAAAGGTAACATATATAATCTCGAGATAGCTATACTTTTAATAGTTCAGCCGTCTGTTTAATCTATGTGTATACACTAATTAGTGTTGGTGTAAAACAGGGTAAACCAATATACTCTCTTTATAAAGTATGATAATCGATTGATGTGTCTACTACGTAGAATCTAGGGTATATATAGCCCTGGATTATCACGTGAGTAAACACGTGGAATATATCGTAACAATTAGACCGATTAGGTTATAAGTCTTTAGAACGAAATTACAAGTCTTTAGAACTAGATTATAGGCCCTTAAAGCCAACTTTAGTCGCGTATCGATTAGACCGATTAGGTTACGTATCTTTAGAACTAGGTTACAGGTCTTTAAGACTAAATTAGGAATTACTAAAGCAATTAACTACTCTCTGCTACTAGCCCCCCAGCCGCCCTTACGAGCCTATAAAATGACGTCGCCGCTCTCTAGCTTCACCTCTAGAAGTTAAATATAGTTAGTTATACTAGTAGTGGTAGTAGTTCCTTAAAGCGCTACCGAGACCCTCTCCCTTTCGGTAGCAAAGACCGACACAAGCCTTACGATCTATAAAGCTTTATTTAAGATGTTAAGATTAAGCTAAGTATAAATGCTAATTAGTGGTCCTCTAAACCCGAGCGTATAAAGTTTATACTCGGTTGTTTAGAAGGAAACGTACGCCGACACTTCGACAGATATCTTACTCCTAATACCGTTTTTAAGGCACCTATAAATTCTGTCTTATAGATGTTTAAGTACTTAACATCTACTTACAGTAATAAGTTTAGCCGAGAAACTACGTTAAAGTTGCTCTTAAACGAGAAACAAGGATAACGTAATACTATTAAGTTCCTACTTAAGTAGGTCGGTTTAACATTAGAGGCTTAGGTAGAAGGATTTACTATAATAGGCATTTTAAAGGCCGCCCTTTACCCCGAAGTATACCGCTAAGTCTTAAGCGGGGGTAGTTACTTAGAGAATATCGAGTTAGACGATATAATTAAGTTGATTAAGAGTGCTTATAACACTTACTTAGCCGCTTTAGGACCCGGTTACACTAAGCGAGGTGCCGCTGTTACGGTAGTCCTATAATCCGCTCGGTCTATTCCCGCCGCTACTACTACTGCCGACGGTGACCCTATATAAATCGACGCTGCTAAGATTAGCACTAAGCCTGTTTAGACTTAGAAGTTCGTTAATAAGAGACGAATTCCGTATAACTAGGACAAACGCGACGCCCGCCGAGAGTTTTAGCTTAAGAACAACTTATACTTCTACTACTCTAGCGACAAGTACGTAAAGACCGCCTACCTAGCTTTAAAAGTAAAGGAAGATAAGAAGAAGGAGGAAGAAAAGAAGTTAAACGAGGGAAAAGCCTAGTCTCTAGCGATAGTCGCCCCTAGAGACAACGAACGAAGAAGAAGATAAACGTAGTATTATCGTCGCTAGAGGAAAGATAGAAAGATATAATAGAGATTCTATATAGGTTATTAGATAAGAATAAGAACCTAACTTTATCTATATACTCTCTGCTTAACTCTGGCGCTTCTACTAAATATTTTATTAATTCTAATTTTATATAAAAACAAGGATTCTTATTATACCCCCTCTCCCGACCTCGCCGATTATAAACTGTTAATAGTACCCCCTCGTCTACTAGGGATATTACCTACGTCGCTGTCCTAGACCTTTAAGTCGGTAAGTATATCGACCGGGATTAACAATTCTATATTACTAAATTAGCCTCTTATAAGGTTATTTTTAGTAAACCCTAGCTTTTGAAACATAATCTAGTAATAGATTAGAAAGCTAATAAAATTACGTTTATATTAACCTTTTATACTAAATCCTACCTCCCTAAAGGCTTAACTAAGTTAGTTGTACCTATATAGGACTTACACGCTTATATACCTCGCCGAGTTAGTACTACTATATTCTAGACTCTTATAAAGATAGACGATTCTAAGGTTTTTAGCCTCTCGATTTATAAAATAGATTAGCGCCTTAAAGTCTTAGGCTATAAACCCGAACTTAAACTTAAGGACGTTGACGGTCGTCTTTACTTAGCTTAAATAGACGACGGTATATTAGGCTACGAACGTACCTTAAAGTTTATAGACTAATATTTAAGCAAAGGCTCTCGCCAAACCCCTTTTACCTATACCGAGGATAAGGAAGTTCCTATAGACTCTAATATATAATTTATTAAATAACGCGCCGCTTCTATATACCTCGCCGAGGTTAGTATAGACGATATTTAGAAAGCCCTTCACCTATAGAAGGCTGTCGACCTAAAACTACTTCTACTAGGCTATTTAAAACCATTCCTCCCTATTTTTAGCCAGACGGATACTAACTCTTTACTACCTTATTATAACTACGATATTTATATTAAGCTAAAGGAGGGAGTAAAACCCCCTTACGGACCCCTATATAATATGTCGGCCGACGAACTTTTAGTACTCTATAAATACCTTAAGGAATAACTCGATAAAGGGTTTATTTGTACTAGTGTTTTACCTACTACTTCTCCTGTCCTATTTATTAAGAAACCCGGTAGCGGCCTCTAGTTTTACGTAGACTATCGACAACTTAACGACCTCTCTATTAAGAATCGATACCCTATTCTATAAATCTAAGAGACTTTATAACGTTTGAGTAGAGCTAAATTCTTTACTAAACTTAATGTTATTATAGCTTTTAACCGTATCCGAGTTAAGAAGGGTAACGAGTAGCTTATAGTATTTAACACTCGCTACGGCCTATTCGAGTCTCTCGTTATACCCTTTAGTCTAACTAATACGCCTATAGTTTTCTAGGCCTAGATTAACAAAGTTTTACATCCTTTCCTAGATATCTTTTATACTACCTACCTAGATAATATTCTTATATTCTCGGACGATTTACTCTTCTATTGTTCTTACGTAAAACAGGTCCTTACTACCCTTTAGGAAGCCGGGTTGTAGTACGACATTAGGAAGTATAAATTTAAAGTCACTAGTATTAAATTCCTTAGTATAATTATTACTATAGACGGTATATAAATAGACCTCGAGAAAGTCTCTACTATTGTTAACTAGTCTACTCTAGCTTGCCTTAAGGACCTCTAAGCTTTTATCGGCTTTACGAACTTTTACTAACGCTTTATTAAGGGGTTTAGTAAGATAGTTAAACCACTTAATCTCCTCTCTATCTACGGTGTTCGGTAGGATTAGAACGAAGCTTATAATATAGCGTTTTAGACTCTAAAAGACGCCTTTATTTTAGTACCTATTCTAGTTTACTTTAACCCTAAGAAAGAGATCGTCATAGAATATAATACCTCGGATTATATTATAGCCGTAGTCTTGTCCTAGTAGTACGACGGCGTTCTTTACCCTATAGTATTTATGTCTAAAACCTTCGACCCGGCGGAATACAATTACGAGATTTATAATAAGGAACTATTAGCTATTGTTTATACTTTCGAAAGTTAGAAGTCCGAACTATATAGTATAGCTTATCCTATTATAGTAATAACCGACCACTCTAATTTAAAGTACTTTATAACAACAAAGGACTTATCTCGACAATAGGTTCGCTAGAGCGAGTTTCTCTTAGAATTTAACTTTATTATTAGCCCTCGGAAAGGAGCGAAGCATCGGAAGCTAGACGCTCTTACTTGACTCTCCTAGGACCTTCCTAAGGATAGCACCGATCCCCGCCTATAGTACTAAAAACAAGTACTCTTAAAGCCTCGGAACCTACTTCTCTTGTCCTCCGCCGAGTTAGACGATAATAAGATAGACGATTATAAAGTTATAAGACTCTTCGAGGACGGGTATAGTATAGACGAGTCCGGAATAGAGTTAGACCCCTTTTAGAGACGAATTAAAACCGAACTTAATTAATAAGATCATACGCCTTACTCGAAGGAAGTCTCCTTGTCTAAATATACAATTAAAGATAATAGACTTTATTTCCGGGACCGACTTTATGTCTCCGATATAGAACTCCGAGTATGGCTCCTATAAAGAGCTTATAATTCCGTAGAAAGTGGCCACTCTAGGAAAAATAGGCTACTCGAGCTAGTCTCTCGGTTTTACTAGTAGCCTTGTGTCTCCTCGGATATCGAACAGTTTTATAAGGCTTACGAGAATTGTACTTAGAACAAGCTGTCTTAGCTTAAGTACTAAGGAGCCTTAAAACCCTTACCTATACTAACTTAGCGGTAGAAGGATCTCTCTATAGATTTCGTCGGACCGCTTAAAGAAGTAGACGGCGCTAATTCTATTATAGTAGTTTGTAATAGACTTATAAAGGATCGTCACTTATTTCCTTATTATAGCACTATAATAGCCGAAGACTTAGCGCGGTTGTTTCTTTATATTTAGAAACTCTATAGCCTACTAGATTCTATTGTCTCCGACCGTAGCTCGCTATTTGTAGCTACGTTCTAGAAAGCCGTTTATACTAAGCTTTAGATTAGTGTCTAACTCTCTACTACTTATTACCTAGAAACGGATAGACAGACTAAAATCGTTAATAAGGCTCTTAATTAGTTCCTTCGCTAGTACGTAAGTTTTATATAAGAAAATTAGGTAGAATTACTACCTATGGCGGAATTTTCTATATAGAACGTAGTTAATAGTTCTACTAGTATATCACCATTTTTCGCTAACTATGGCTACCACCCTCGGATAAGCTTCGGACCACCTATTTCAGTACTAGCTACAGCCTCTCGGCCTGTTAAATTAAGCGCGAAACAAGGCTCTAGCTTTGTCTATAAAATAGAAGATATCCTAGGCTATCTACGTACTAATCTATTAGCCGCTCGAGATAAGATAGAACAGTTCGCTAACGAGACTCGAGCTCCTACGCCAGCGTACCGAGTTAGTAACATAGTGTTACTAAGTATAAAAAATCTCACTTCTATACGCCCTATACTAAAGTTCGACTCTAAGTTTATTAGCCCATTCCGAGTACTCTAAGTAGTTAATTCTCACTCGTATAAGCTAGAATTACCTTTCGAATTAGAGGAAATCTATCTAGTATTCTATATTAACCTATTACGACCCGCCGCGGGTATTCCTTTACCTAGACAGGTTAACCTACCTACTCTACCTATTACTATTAACGTCGACGGTAATGTCTTATAGGCTGTTAACGAGATATTAGACTCTCGAAGAGTCGACGGCGAATTCTAGTACTTAGTTCGGTAGAGAGGTTACGATCCTAACTCTAACACCTAGGAACCTTTATATAACGTTGTCTCTTTAGCTACCTCGTCTATTACCGTATTTAAGAAGCGGTTTCCCCGGAAGGCTAAGCCTACTCGCGTAGAGCTTACGTAGGCTCTTTAGGACTGTGTTTAGCCTTAAGACGCTAATTTATAATATATTTAATAGAGTAAGGGGGGACCATATATAAGGGTATAAAGCTTAGGTGAATGTAGTTACGTATAGATTTAGGTTATCGATTAAATATAGTTACGTATAGGTTTGTAGAGGGAATGTAGTCACGTGTAGGTTTGTTGACTCGCTTATTAAATATTGTTTTAAATGTTGTTTTAGATAGAGCTTCCCCAATTAGCCTAATCGGGTATAGCGTGGATTCTTTGTTGTAGACTATAAATATTAGCTAGCTCTAGGACTTTCTTAGAAGGCTCGCGATCAATCTCAACCTTATTCTAGAGTAGTCTTTTGTACGCTTCTAGTGATTCCCTGACATAACCCTTTAGTTACTGTATACCCAACCAACCTCCTCACGGAAGTTTGGGTGATCCCTTGCAAACAGGGACCCTTGGTGTCGTCTGGCTTTGAAGAGTCATCGGTTCAATTCCGATATAGAGCAAAGTTTTTTTCCTTTGGGAATTCTTTTTGGCTTTATAGTTTGCCACTTTTGTTGCTTGCCACTAAGACTGAGTGGATATTTGCTTAGTTAATCATTGACTCTTTAGGGTCCTATATTAGGGAATAATAATTCACCCCTTCTGATTTGAAAGTGACATTTAGTACTACCTATCTTATAAGATTACCTTCACCCTCTCATTTTGAAGTCATCTGAAGCTCTGAGCAACTTTCCCTAACTATAGTTTCAATTAAGCCCTTTTCTGTCCAATCAATGACTTGATTTGGGAAAGCTTGATTAGTCTAGTGGTAAAACACTCCATCTTTGAACGATGAGCTTGTGACCCCTTGGTTACGCTGAACCCTGCCTTCGAAAGGAGATTTTGATGGGACTTCGTTTTAGCCTTGGAGAGTCATCGGTTCGACTCCGATATTGAGCGCCAAGTTTCTTTTTTTTTTAGGTGTTAAATCTTTTGCGTTTTCTTTTTACATAGAAGTTCTACTTTTGCTGATTTTGCATTGGGTCTTTTGGGGGCTAAGTGAATTAATGTAGAATCACTGTTTGTTGGAGTTAAAGGACAGAATGATCTATACAGTACGTAGGTATTAAGCGAATGAAGGGCGTGGACGAAAACAGGGGTCTTAAAGAAATTAGAATCTAGTTATAAGCCACCTTTTCTCCTTATCTTTGAGTTAATAGCAAGAAAATACATCTCCAATGCAAATAAACAAAATACTCAATCGATCTAGTTTCCTCAAAGGTAAGGTAGATAGATACCTGTAGCTACAACACTAATAAAGTACACCATTGGCCTTGTGGTACATCTTGCGGCCCAAGAAAACTTTCACTCTTCAGCACTTCAAAAAAGAATTCTGGGAATGGGCAAAGGAGGGGGGGGGTTATACTTGAACTAACGGGACCTAGTGCGAGGCTAATCCTGTTTTGTCTAGTTCATCGTCCCTCGCTCCTTCCACAGTTCGCTTGTTGTCGCTCCAGTGGACTTTCGCTGGGACGCATCACACACAGAGTGACCACCTTTCCAGCGCTCCTTCCTCAGGTCTAAGACTCACTGCTCAAGTCTACCCTCGTGCTCAGGTGCCTCCCGTTGACTCGACTTGACCCTCTTCAGGTTGCCCAAGCCTTACAACTTGAGTTACTTTGCCGACCGACCCTCTTGCCCTGCCTTGACTCCACAGCCAGCGCGAGTGACACATTCACACTTCTTAACGCTCCTGCCAAACTTTCCCACTTTCCCATTCTAAATTGACTCCTCAGATCATGTCAAGACTTCCAGGTTCTCAATGACTCAAAACTACCTAGGCAGGTATGATTTAACGACAGTAAAGACAGTACCTTAGAGGAAACCCACCAAAACACTTCCCTTACCCCTGTAGTAAGCCTTCAAGCTCCCACTAGCAGGCACGAACACAGTAAAGACTTTGGGATGAGTAGGGCTTCCCTAAGGGCAAGTAACCGTACGTCGATAGTCTTGGAAAGAGTCCTCGGTTCAGTTTTGCTGTCGAGTACATGTATGGTATTAAGAGCTCTCTTTTCGCCCGACTTGATTTTGTATCCCCAGTGAAAAGCTTGCTGGAGGAAAGTGTTTCTTTTCTTAGCCTGCAAAGCGTCTAGTTGCGTATATCTCACGACGACGATGGGGTATCTCGATGATAAACATGTTGAAAATTACCTACCCAGTCAACTCACATTAGTGAGCACTAAAGTATGAGAAAGAGTGGAGGTTTTCTGTACCACATAGCTACATGTCTTCAAGACTTTTGAAACTTTACAAAATATCACCCACATCACTCTCTCCAAATACCAATAAATTTCAAAAGAATCACAACACAAAAAAGACCGTATATTATCATAAAAACTACATTCATAAATCCCTTGTCTTGTCATCCCCAACATCCCAACTCCCAAAGATCCCACGAAACGGTCCTGACAATATCGTAAACAGAATTGTTGTCGGTGCTCCACCTCAGTCCGTATACGCCTTTTCAAGCGATAGCGCAAAGCATTTTCGCCGACCCTCCCTTTGAAATTTATATCTATAAAAACAAAGAAGGATGATAAAAAGCATATATAAACGTTTTAATGGGGGTATCGTCGCTGAAAACAAAATATAAAAGTAAAGGAAAGCAAAAGATTAAAGCAAAAACAACCCTGCCGGAAAGTCCTCGATGTAAAGGAGTGGGATGAGGGAGATGTTGAATGTTCCCTCTTGAGATCCAGTCGTTCTCCATTGTTGAAATTTCGTGTCATTTCAAGCGCGCCGTGAAAAGCAGAGGGACAGGCAAGGTGCTAGGAGTGGAGTGGAGGATTTACTTCCTCCCCCAGAACCCACCAAATCCCCTCTGTTTCCCCTCTCTCCTCGCAGCTCCATCCAGGAAGTCCCCCGTCTCACTCGTCTCCCCAGCAATCTTCTTACTAGGAGGATTCCCAATCACCTTGAGCAGGAACGTCATGACGAAACTACTCAAGATACTAACGATAAGAATCGCAATCATAACAAGGTTACTATTGCGATACTGTTTGGGGCCTCTCTTTGCATCCTCAGGCCAACCGGTATACAGAGCATAGGTGGTCGTTACACTTCCAAGATTTCCAAGTCCAGATACCAATGCTGCGGCGGCGGCGACACCTACCTCACCGTGGCGACGTTGGAAGATTTCGTTGGTCCAGGTCATGCAGATAGGGACTGTTGGGCCGAGACCGAAACCAACCATAAGAAGACCGCCGTAGCGTGCCCAGGGGAGAGAGCGAGGGGCGAAGGTGGTGGTTAGGAGACCGGCGATTTGAATGCAGACTGCGGCAGAGAAGAAGATGGCGCGGTGCTGGTGAAAGCGGTCTGAGATTGGTGTGACGATGAGGATAGCGATGAGGTCCATCTGAAAGAGTCAACATCTCGCGTGTCAAAAATAGAGTGAAAAGGACTTGGACTTACAACCCAAATAGGAGCAAATAACAAACTCAAGGTAATACTCGAGAAGCTTGGGTTAATGCCGGAAATAATAACGGTCCCATAAAGCTGCGTTCCAATTCCCACGCCCACAACACCAAAATACATCAGAGTCAAAGGCCAAAGTCGCCAATCAATCAGGACCATCCCCAAGTCCCTCACCGTCCACGGCCTGGGATGATAAACCCTTGTCAAGTCCTTGTAATGGACCTCGGCATCGTCTCCTGTGAGAACTGGAGGAGTAGCAGGCAGAAATCTCTCACGCCATGTATTAGGGCGAGCTTGTCCAGGCGGCAACGGACGATCGGGCAGCCACCACAACAATACAAATCCCAGAACGATAGCACAAAGTCCATAAAGCAAGAACATCCACTGAAACCCGACCAAACCACCTACTCCATCCATCTTCTGGAAACCAGCAGACACGAGACCGGTGACTGCAGCGGAGACCTGGGCCGCGGTGAAGTAATACCCAATTCGCTTGCCGGTCCGGGAAGGGGGATAGAAAAGAGTCAGATAGTACGCCATACCAGGCCACATGCCCGCAATGACGACTCCTAGCAAGAATCGAAGTAGACTAGTCGCAAAAAAGAGAGAACGTGTTAGGCAAAGTTCCATAATCCAACAAGGCAGATGAATGGGCGAAAACGTGACTCACAGAAGACTCCAAGCTGCCTTGACAGCAGCAAAACAGGCGCCAATGATTCCGACGGCGATGACGATTCTCGACATCCAGACTCTAGGACTGAGCCTCGTCATCAGGAGATTAGAAGGACAGTCAAAGATAACATAAGCGACGTAGAAAAGAGCTAATGCGGTGGACGTTTCTTTGGCTGTCAGGCGCAGCTTTTGCACGAGGGAATGGCCTTGCGCTGTGTTCATCGTTTGAGCGAGACCGACATTAGATCGAATCGCTGAGCAAAGGAAATATAGAACCCAGAAAGCTATAGCATTATCAAATATTAGCAGTCATGTCAAATTGTAAAGAATTGGGCTTGTCAAACCAGGAATAATCCTCATATCAATTTTCCTGCCCCAATCACCATATTAGCAACGCTCTCAAGAACCAATACCAATACCAAAACTCATATCAAAATGCTCACCTATAAACCTTCTCAATCCTCTCAATCTCCTCATCCTCATCCTCAAGACCCACCTCCCTCTCATGTCCAAAAGACCTCTCATTCGCATTCTCCTCAGACCCCGCAACACCATCCTCACTACCACTCACAACCCCCACCCTTTTATCATCTCCCCCAAGATCCTTCATGGCCGCTGAAAAGCCGACCTGAATCAGCCTCAGAAATCCCTTTCCGGAACCCGTTTGTCAATTTCAATGAGTTCAAATCGAGTCTTTGACACCGACCTCACGAAAAATCACACTGAAAAGGAGAAGGCTGAGGTTGAAAATCCCCGGATAAAAAGATCGAGAGAGAGAGAGAGAGAGGCAAGCTGAGGAAATTAACCCCCATGCCAATAAGTATAGTACCCACTAAAGCTTTTTCCACGCTTCCATTCAGTAGACGGCCCGCCCGAGGCACTAACTACCTACACCCACCCCACGAGTCGAGCTGCACGTACTAGGACGACGTGAACCATAAATCATAAATCCCATCCATCCCTCCAAAAACTCAATGCTACTCAAACTTCATGCTCTGATTTGCTGGCATGGGCAAAAGATTGGGGCCGAGCCGTAACGCAGCCACGCTGAGCTGACACCACCCGCCAGACCGGTCTGGAGCTCTCACCCACGGGGCACCTGCCACCAGCTGCCATGGTGCCCGCTAAATCCTGTACCGAGTACTCGAGTACTGATCATCTTCCAGGTTGGCCCTCCTCCCGTCGTGAGTGGGATATAACCGATGTTCGATGAGTTTTTATAGCGTAGCGAGCGTAGGCAGGATGTGCCTCCCGCACCTGCCGCTGAAGAAACTGCCCAGGTGGGTTATAGTTGCTTTTTCTAGAGCTAATCAGACTCCTTGACACCATCTTTTACATAGCTTGGAATTGAATTCCAGTTAGTAGATCCAGCTACAAATACTTGGCGGCTGAAACTGCACTACAGCAGTGCATCGAGGTTAATAGATTAATAACTTACTCGCTTATATACCCAAGTCGAACTCAATTGGGAACCATATACTATACTGCACACACCAAGAAGAAAAGAGCACATCTATTATTCTTACAACTAATATTCACAGTAATCCAAGAAAAACGCAACCAGCGCACCCATCAATGCCTCGGCGATATCAAAGATATCTCTTCCCATTCGCGCAACTTATATGTATGCCCAGTTCCCTCTCGCTCCCACCTAAACTTAAAAAACACGCTCCCTTGTAAAGCAAGATTATAAAGAAGAGGGAAAAAAAAGGAAAAAGCAGCAAAAAAGAAAGCAAAGAGGAGACCTGTATATCGTAACAATTCATTCCCGTCCCCTCCCACCATCCCATCCACCCCTTTTTGGCATAAAAAAGAGGAGAATGCATAAAAAACAACCCAGCCCAATAAGGCAGAAAGCAAAACAAAAAACAAGGTGTCCGTTTACTCCATGCCATGATTTACAGGGCCAGAAAAAAAACATGATGCTAATTTGATATACCCCGTTTGTTGTGATTTCTGTCCTCAAACTCCAAAAAAACAAAAACAAAAAAACAATGACGATGCCCCTTCCCTCATGATTGAATATCCGAATCCCCGGAGAAGAAATCAAAAGCCGCGATAAAAGGGAGGGGAATAGTCGCGAATTCTCTTCAGTTTCGTGGTAAAAAATATAAGAAAACGATCACATCATTGCTTGCGGTGCCCCCACGCCACCTTGACCGAATTTGGCGGCCATCACGCCTTGTAAGGTTTGGATTTGTACCATTACTAAAAGCTATATTAGTATTGATTGACATTGGATAATGGGGGATTATTCGAGAAGTGATGCATGAGAAGAGTCAAGAAGTTCTTACAGCTTTGTATCTCCATCTGCTGTCGTTCGTTTTCCGTTCTTAATTGTGCCACTTCTTCACGAATATCAAAATCATCGTCCACACGTGAACCTCGCTTCCGCTTCATTCCAGCTCGTTCACTTGCATCATCCTCAGTCTCGTCACCCCCGTTCTCGGTATTTCCGGAAGTATGTACGCGACGAAGATGCTCATTCAAGTTTTCCTGTCGCGAGAAGCCCTTGCCGCTGTGTCTCTTACAGTTCGGGTGCGGACAGTTCAATTGCTTTCGAGGACCGCCGTGGAGATTGTGGACTTCACGCTCGTGTCGTAACAGTCCTCCTGAGTAAGTGAACCCAGGTAGCTTCTCGCATCCATCTGCTGGGCACTTATAAGGTCTATCATGCTTGTCCATGTGCTAAGGGGGTGTTAGTGCATTGTCGCAGAAAGAATGCCAAATGAGTTGTCTGCTTACCTTGGACCATTCGCATTTTCTATTAAAAGCCTTTGTATCCTCAGTACACCCAGCCCATGTACATATGAATCTTCCATCGGGATCCTTTGTAACTTCGCGATCAGGTTTTGGTATTGCTCTTGATCTTCCGGGGCTGGCTGGATCGTCCTCGACCTTGCTGGGTAGCTCAGGCAGCTCCATGTTAATGGTCGCATCTATTGCTTGTTGATTATTATAGGGATTATTGAGGGCACCCGGCGACGGATATCGCTGGTGAATACTATCGTCATGTTCCTGAGGCTCATCGATGGCAGGGTAATGGGTAAAATCCCGCTGGTTGTCGTACATTGAGGACATGTCAGCGACGAAGGGCGGATAACTGGTGGCGGAGAGGAAAGGTTGCTGGATCTGGGACACGGCCGCAGAATCGTATTGATGCCTCTGGTGGCGATAGGAGTCGTAATTCGCGTTAGAACTGCGTGGCTGCTGCTGTTGCTGCTGTCGTTGTTGGACTTGATGGTTGATGTGTTGGCCTGAAAAATCGGTTGTCGCCTTAAGGTTTTGAGGGTTGTGGTGCTGGTGCTGGTGCTGATGATCGCGCTTACCTGAGCTGGGGCCTACTTGTACATTTGCCGTTGGCGCCGAAGCTCCACCATCGCTTGTATTTGTATTTGCACGACCACCATGAATGGCATCGCAGCGGGAGCCTTGAGCCGGCGAACTCGCATGCGCATCTGTGAGGCACCCGTGTCAGTACGAAGGTGAGTCCTTGGGCGAGTGCAATCAAATAGATGTTGCGGTGCGTGCCTGGAATCGCCAGAACACGATGTGGCCCGCGACTGCAACTGCGCAGCCCAAAAATAGCCTAGGAATGGGGGCTACGGGGGTTACGGGGAGAATGACTCACTGAGAGCGTGCGAACTGGGATTGCGATGCATGGTTGGCGCAGCGGTCTCTGCCTGATGCTGGCGCTGGTAACTGTGTGTGTGTGGCAAGTGGCCTGGTCGAGGGTCAGAGGGCTGCATGGGGACCTGAAGTGCTTGCGGCGGTGCTGGGCTGGTGGTGTACCGCTGTTGGTGGTGTTGGTGGTGGTTTTGGTGGTGGTTGTGGTTGTGGTTGTGGTGGTGCTGGTGGTGCTGCTGGTGGTGGTGCTGGTGCTGGTGCTGACTGGTTGGGTTGAACCAGTCACCTGGAAGTGTGTTCTGCGTGTGTGGAAGAGTTTCTCTTTTCACAATGGTCGGAGATTGCGTTGCTGTTGAATAACCCAGTTAGTTGTTTTCCATTCACCAGTCTTTCCATATCCTGTTCGGATCCCTAGTTCCATCCAGTAACACTTGCAACCATCAATGCAATATTCACTATATCCCATAGACCGCAGCATAGTAGGCTGTAAATGTCTGAACAACCACATCACCAGGTTGCTCAATGCAGTCGCATGGCAGAGCCCTTCAGCTTTCCTGATGTTCTCATGTTTTGTTGGCACCAGGTTCCTTCTCTCCTCAGCCCCTCATTAATCTCCTCTCCTCGCCAATATAAGAATGAGACTGCCAGACTTTCTTCCAGGCACACAAGTAGGAGAGCTGGCGGTTCAAAAGCCCTAGCACAGTCTTCTGGGATAACTGGAATCTTTATCTCCAAATTCTCAGAAGAGCTGAAAACCCAATTTCTCGCTTCTTCTGAATCTTTGGAACAATGTCCACAATTATTCCCGAGTTTGTGACAGTGCATTGCCGGAAAGAAGGAATAATGCCCGCCCCTATTACATAAATAAATGGAATGGAAATCATCACGTACCTGATGGAGTAAAATAGTACGAGTCGGTACGTGGTAACATTTCCCCAAGATTGTTTCGGTTGCGATCTGGTACTTGGTATGAACCAACGTCGAGGGTGGGAGTGGTAAACATCCAGCAAACACCCCATAAAACTAAGAGCGAGGGCTTCACTTCAGCCCATGGCCATGTCGAGTTCAATGTTCGTTTCCCTCCTGGCCATTCAAAGAACCAGCCTGTCCAAACAAAGCGCTTAGCCTGCGAGTGTTCTCGCGGAGTCGCTGCTCTGGTGTTGGTGCTTCAGGTTGTTGGTCCAAAAGTAGGTAGTCGACCTCGAAGAGAGGCAAACCAAGCGGCTTTGTTGGTGTTGACGCCCTGGCGTCTCGGGCAATATATTGTTTGACGACTCGGTGAAGTGGTGCAGTCCAAGCAATGTATGCACAAAATATGGAGGCAAAGTCGTTTGTGGGGAAGGCTGGTTCCGAAGCGGCGAGGAAGGAGCCGTCTCGGAAGGTCTTCCTGGTGGATAGGTTATATGTTTGACTTACACTGTGCCTTTGCTTTCTTCAGAACCAGGTCAGCTTATGATATATATACCAACGGGAAGGAACATGAGAGCCATGAGCAGAGGAGGGGGCACAGTAGACAAGAACACAAACCAAGCATGGAAGGGGAATTGGAGAAAAGCCAATGAGAAAAAGCCTGTAGGCGACTTACCCGTTGCCACAATGATATACTGTACTGGTAGTTGGCGCGGTAGTATAGTTGCAGGTTGGCTCTCTCTCTCTCTCAAACAACCAAACATCTTAAGACGGCCAAGGATGTCACGTAGAATGGTACTCAGTCTTTAATAATAAGCTAGAAGAAAAAAACATTTGGGTCAAGTGGAAAAATGTACTGTGATAACCAAAAAAACCCACCCCCATGAAATGCTCGATGATTTGATAGTGAGATAAGTCCGCGGGGAGACCGTGCCTTGAGGCTGTCTCGGGTACCTGATATAGAAAGGGAGAAACTGTATGAAAGGAAGGGTCAAATTGCGATGTAACGGCATATTAATAAGAGGTGATCCTTTTCCTTCGCCTCGGCCATCACCAACAACGGCAGTGGAGAGAAGTGTCACCATCACTGGATGTCAGATCCATTCTCGACTAGGCTGCTGCTCCTACAGAGGGACCAAGGTCACCACACCGACTCCGAGACCTTTGCGTGGGGGCCAGCAGACATGAATTGGGGTCCATTCACAAATTCTGCCCCCCCAAAACAAGCGCCAGGAGTGCTGCAAGGGACCATTAGATGGCTGTGCTGGTGAGTGCTGCGAGGAGATTCAGCAATGAAGGGACCCACAATGAATCGGTGTGAGATCCTTCACTCTACATGCACTTGCGTGGGTGGCCCTGCAAAGTTTTGGGGTGGTGCAGGTTGCTGGTGGTAGTGTAGCGACGGGAGGCTGTTTGGTGGTAATGGTGATAGTAGTGTTGGTGTGTTGCGCAAAGAAAAAAGAGCTGGAGCCAGGATGTGGTAGAAGTGACTTTGAGTGGCGAGGGAGCGAGACAAACGATGCTGATGCTGGTGATAGTCGGGGAACATGGCAGTGCGGGGTGGTGTAGCTGTTCAAATTGGTGATGTCGTTCAACATACCCCCCGCTTGTCGCTTACAGTACGTACCGATACCCTTCCCTCCGCTCCCAAAGCTCGAGCCCTATCAGCCCTGTTGTCTCCCCAAACGCCGGAAGGGGAATTTTTCAACACCCATCGCCAGCTGCCACTGCCATATCACTGCCAGGGCACCATGGAGTGAGCTACTTGGTACCCGAGCCAAGGTCGGACGATTCAAACGACGTCTGCAGTCTGGGAGGATCGTGAGCGACGTTTGGGGTCATAGAATTATCCCGGAATTATACGAAATACCCCAAAGCATATAGACATCATCTATCATGGCAAAACATGCGATGGGGCCAAAAAAGCTGCGTACACGTCGAGTGACGGGTCCGTTCCAGGGAAACCAGAAATAATCATGGGCATGGAAGGCGGCTTGACAGTCTCGGAGTGGTTGAATTGATTGCTTTGCTGACACTGCCTCGGACACGGCGAACAAGGAGGTGGGGGGTAGCAGAGTGAGCGATCGGTCTCTATGATTGCTTTGGTCACTGATAAGCTATGGAGTTGGGTTTGGGGAGCGGAAAAGAGGGTGGAGATGTTTGAAGAGGGGAGAGAAACGAAGAATCAAGAGGTTGAAGTTGGCGATGGGGTTTTTTGACGCTGCGCTGCCTTCAGGCATGGATGTCGCGCCAGGCAGATTTTTTTGCGAACCTGAAATCTTCCTGAGGCCAGAATATGCATATTGACAAGTTCCATTGAACGGCATTTGGGGAATCTACCTTGACCACTGGACGAAGAATTATGGAGTTGCCGTGAAACAGGCGAGGCATGTACCGAATCAGCAGAAAGGGGGGAGGGGAGGAGGAGCTGGAGGGGTTACCAAGACCGTCGATATACGAGTATAACGAAATCCAGGGAATACCCACACTTCTCACACGCACCATCAGGGGAGACGAGGCGTAGCCAACAAGGTCTCGAGTAACTCAACAGAAAAGGAGGCTTGGATCCATTGGGTATTTTGGAGAGAAATTGATACACGTGACCGTAATCTTGTGGTAAATACATTCTCGGCTTGCTCATTTTCCCCCATCTGTAGGTTAAATAAAGCACTTAACCATGATTCCAGCTTAATCAATTCAAGCGTTCTGAATATCCGAAAATCCATACCCATATCAGTTATTCTCAACAGTTGAGCCAAGGATCTTTTGTTTCAATGACGAGACTCTGTATGGCTACGTGGGGAATCTTCAGCAGCGCGGCTAGGCTGGGGCTGAATGGCTTACTTGGATTACTTGCATCTACTGAAGATCTCCAGGGGTACTTGGTAAAAACGCTTTTGGGATTCAACTTGCATCCGGAGTCTGGGCAGATGCAGACGTTGCTTTAAGCCTGTAATAACGTCAAGCCCGTAATAACGTCAGTGGTGACCACAATAGGAACCGACCGAGATCTCTCACTCTGCATCTCGTCTATGTTGTAGTCAGAATGAACAAAACGAGGGTTTAGGGACTATTATGTCTCTCCTACCAGCATAGCCATGATGGAAAGTAGCTGTTTGGGATTGACATGAATTTTGTACCTGCATAGAAACAGCCAACCAACCGTTTAGGATTTCCGTGATTCCAAGATCTTTTCATAGTATCAGATTTTCTTACTACGTCGGTCCACTCTACATCGCGACTAATTGCCAAAAAGAGCGATATTCGTATTCAGGATCACCGGGAAAAATTCCCCAGACTCAAACCAAGAGTCTGCGCCACATCTATAAACCTCTCATGAGCCGACAGAGGATTCCAAGAGAAAGAATCTATGACATCTACGAAGCGTACTAGTTGCTGAAAACAGAGCCAGTTGAAGTGATAAGGATTCAAGTAATAACAAAACCATTCCTCCTCTCTCTCTCTCTCTCTTAATTTCCAACCCATCATTTCGGGGATCTCCATAAATGCCAACTGAGATTCTAGAGGACCCAACGTTTAAACATGCCCAGCAACCAATCTTCCTGTCTCTTGACAAGCAAACGAAAGCAGTACTCTCGGAAATATCCATAAATCCCAAATAATTCCATAGAGGCTTCATAATGGCCAAAAACAGCATTTCGGAAATCCCCATAAATCGTTTTACGAACCTTCAATATGCGTACACCATTTCCCTCCCAATAAACCCATGCTATGATCTCACATGTACTGTACATATGCAAAACAAACCCCCGGGTAAGATACCTACCCTATCCTATCAACCGACCACCCACCCCCACACTCGGGGACTTCGCCTCGTAAAACGGTGACGAGCCTTCAGCCCTGCCTGCTATTTCCCACCAATGACCACAATTCCACCCTCCGTTTGTAGATCTTAAGTCTTTTCCTTGTCACTCTATACGATACTCGAGTACACGCGCAGAGACGCGAGTCGCACGACATGAAGCTCTCGCCTACCACATCCACATCCACATCCCCTGTGAACATGTGAACCTGTGAACCTCTCCCCATCAGTCACAGCCCCCAGCGCTTAAGGATACAAGCAAAGTGATGAATAACTGTCATGTTGCAGATGCAGGAGAGATGGATTGACATGCAACACAAGTACCCCAAACGAAACAGTCCGCTACAGAAAAGGCAAAATGAATGACTGATGGTACAGATACATACTCGATACATCAAGGGTAGTTGGTAATCCCATCTCATACCTTCCTTCATCCCCAGTCTCATCTCTTAAGATCCCACCTCACCTGATCCATCCCAGGACTCGCCAGCCCCGGTGCCGTCCAGCCCTGTCATGCACTATCTAGTGAAAAGAGGACTAGGAAAGGCTCAGCCATTCGCTTACATCCTTTGTAGGGAAAAGGGGTACCGAATATACCAACACAGCAACCCCTTCATGGCAGTGCCGGCACCCAAGACCCAGAACTCTATTCTTACATCTTAACCTTCCAACGCCAAACCAAGGAATGAGAAGCGAAAGTAACCCGAGCTAACAGAGCAAAGAAACAGAAGAGAGTGAGAGCAGAGCCCCCCTCCCTTAAATCTCAAAGATCTCCCCGACTCCTTCCCCACCGCCCCTCCGATTCTCCACTAGATCCAAACGCCAACCTTCCCAGTTCTTCAATCCTCGCTTAACCTCCTTGACCCTCTCAATCCTCGCTTTGGCTTCTTCTTCCTGCGCCAATCGGAACGCATCCTCATCAAAATCCATGTCCTCATCATCCTCCAACAAGGAGTCATCGGCTGCTGATGCCACTCCCGTGATGGCGTTGAACCCACTCGTGATAAAATCTCCCAAGCCCTTACCGCCCTGTGCAAGACTCCTCCTTCGGCTGCTAGGTGACATGCCTCCAAGATCTATATCGGTAAACTTGGCGGAAGGACTGGTTGAACCTATAGTATCATCGCCTTCCAACTCTTTTCGACGTTCCCTCCAAACGCCCCGCCGCAGTTCATGCACTTCCCCTTCCAGATCACGCACCTTCTTCTCCAGACGTTGACGCTCCTCGTTTTCTAATTCATCGACCCCTTCGTCGTCGATGCCTTGAGCGTCGCGCTTGCGTGTTCGTTCTCTCTCGTCTTTTAGACGTTGATTCTCATTCTCAAGACCAGCAAGTCGTGATCTGAGTTCTGAGGCGTCCTTCTCTGCCTTTTCAAGCTCCTTCTTTTGCGCCTGAAATCTAGCATCATGCTCTTTGTGTAAGGTTGCCAGAGTGGAAACTTTCTTCTCGAGGGCTTCCACTTTCTTCTGGAGTTCTTCATTATGAGCCTTAGCTTCTTCAGATTCCCGCTCCAAAGTCCTTAATTTAGTCTCAGCCGAAGTTCTTTCACTCCCCTCCTTGACGGCCTTTTCCGTCGTTCGTTCCAGATTCTTCTTTAAATCCCCCAATTCCCGTTGCGCTAGAAGTGTCGCTTTCTCGCTTCGTGCAATCTTTTCTTCCAAGGCTGAAACTTGCTCCTTAACTGACGCCCCTGAATTAACTTTCTCGAGATGGGCTCGAAGGTTGGAAATTTCTATTTCCATCCCCTCAATGGTGGAGGATTTAGAGGCCAGAGCCGCTTCGTAATCAGGGGGTATACTAGCCGACACTGATGGAGAAGATCCATGACGACTCGCCTTGGAGGATTGGGCTTGCAGTTGAGTGTTATGACGTTGTAGGGCTGCATTCTCTGTTCTCTGGGTGATTGTCAACAGCCTATTCTTAGCAGGACCAATGGGAGAATATGACAACTTACAAGTTTCTCCAGTTCTTCTAATGATCCCGCAGAGGGAGAAGCGTCCCCCTTTTTGGTCTCGGTGTCATCTTCAGCCTCACGTAATTCTTCGAGCTCCTCTTCGGCCTTTTTCCATCTCTTCTCTGAATCTCCAGCTTCCTTGGCCAGCCTCTTATTCTCCCTCTCCAGCTCATCGATCCTGAACTGTTGTTTCCTATGAATATCTGGAGCTGTCTCCCCGTCTGGTGAGAAAGCATAGCCTGGTGACATTGGCCCTGTTCCTGCGCCTTGTCTAAACGAAGAAGATCGTAATTTGGATTGCAGAGACAACGAAGGTTGTCTTTCATGAGATTTAGCAGCATTGAGCTCTGCAGGGGTTTCGTCCGCCTCCGGGTCGTTGGCATCTTCGACTGGCTTTGCTTCTTCTTCATTAACAGGTGGTGGCACTGGTGATGGTTCTGGAGTTGGGTCTTCTTCGACTTTAGAGGCTTCCGCTACGGGAGATGGTTCGGGTTTGTCTTCCTTCTTTGCCCCCGTCTTCTTCTTCTTCTTCATCGCATCAACCTGCATCCATTCGCATTAGTTACCTGGAATCAACAAGAGCCCTCGGAGGCGCTCGAGGGAGCACCTGTGGAGGTACGTACCCTTTTCTTAGCTGCCGCGATCTTCTCCGCCTTCGCAATTGCTTCAGCGTCTGCCATGATTTCGTGGTATTCGTTATGTTATGGTGTTGTGGGTTTGTGTAATTGCAATCATCTATTTAACGGAATTGACAGCTGCCGTCAACTTGCCAGCTATCGTCAAACCACAGTGAGAGATCGTCCACCACCCCTGTCACGACCCATTTTTAGGGCTCGTGCAGGCGGCTTGTAAAGCCCGAGCTCCCGCCTTCTTCCCTATCTTTCCTATCTTTGTGGGGTTACAGGCTGCACAGGCTGCACAGCGTCACAGAGTCACAGGCTACTCTCGATAAAGTACGAGTGACAACACCAGCAGAGAGAGACAAGAGAAAAAAGTCCAGGTAGCTATCTACACTTTTGGTTGTCAACACTTTGGCTGCCGCCTCTCCTCTCCTACCATGGCAACCACCACTCCAACCTCCTCACAATCCGCCAACCTAGGCTACCACCTCTCCGACAACACACTCTCCCCAATTCTCTCCTCGAAAGAATCCTCTCCACGAGCTCTGCAATCGCTCACCACCAGTGCCCTCACAGCGTCCGATCTTGCCTCCCGTCTGGGTCTGGGGACACCGCAGAGAATTATGATCGAATCGACGGGTCCATTGATCCTCCATTCCTTTTTAAATCCCCAATCGCAGAACCCACCGCCGAGAACACCACAAGTAATTGTAGATCAGGCACGGGAAGAATTACGGCCATTGAGCGGAAATACGGAGACGACGGAAACGGATAACCCAATACAGAGAGAACACCAACTGACGGGTAGCTCACCACTAACCAATGGCACAACAACCATCACGAATACAACAGAATCAAGTGAGGAGAGTGGTTCGGCGCAACCCCCATTATTGGTCGCAACCGTCATTGCCCCCTCAGCGAGTGAAGCAGGAGAGGCTAGAAGATTAGCTGGTAGATTAGAGAAGATCGGAAAGGATTTCCAGCGGGAATGGGTGGAGGAGCAAGCACAGAACGAGGAACAAGAAGGGGATGGGGGCCCAGAGGGGGAAGATGGTTGATACTTTCAATTTGAATTTGATGAACCACAAAGAGGATCTTGAAGGGGAAAATCTATGTTAGGGTCATGATACTATGGTTGTTGCATGGAGAAGAAATGGACGAGGATAACCTGTGGTTGTCGCCAGAGTTCAAGGTCACATATGAGGTCTAAATGTATTGTAGGATATGGTATTTGGTCATTAGCCTACCAGGGCAGGATCTTGGGGGCACAAAAAGGGCGGGAATTGATACCCGATATGGTTCATAAACCAATACCTGAGGAGAATGCTTTGTTCTACGAGTGAGAACTCAGAATACAGAATACAGAATACAGAATACAAAACTGATCTAAATCAATGCAATGTAAACTGAGCATCCCTTTTCTCTTCTTTTGAAGCACTTCAAACCCAGAGAAAAATATAAAAGATAATTGCTCAATATTAGACTCGAACTGATGATTTCCCAAGGCCCTACAACGTCCCCCCAACTGGGAGGGCCTTCAAACACATCTTTTGGAGGCCCCTGCTGTGGTCCTGTCATTACATCACACAGGAGCGACTACTAAAGCCTCCAAAGGGTGCCATTTGAGGGGCGTAAGTAACCTTACTACAATGCTGTGAAAAGTTGGACTAATAGAGCTTTTGAAGGAATGATTGGGTTTAATTTGATTTGGGGTTTGTGATGATGCTTGCAGAGTTATGCTTGGGAGTGAATGCTACAGGGCGCTTCTGAGTGGAGGTGGGGATGCAGGATTGAGATTGTTAAGGTAGCACTTTCCATTTCGTACCCCTACTTAGGACAGTGAACCCTAAGATCGTGTATGGGTAGTGATATCACGCAGCTTGGATTTATGTAATTACCAAATGATGATTCTTCCAGGCCGACGACACCTCTTTAACCACTGCATACTGAAGATACTCGTTTTAATCAACCGTCAACGACAGTGGTGCGTTCTAGTCTCGCTAAAGTTGAAACAATGTCTAGTAATACCAGAGGGGATAGCCAAGGCTATCGCAATGTTCAATTGAGTAGAAGCGTTTTACTACTGAACCAATTGAGATCCTGATCGGGGATTTGCATATTTGAAGTTATGTACGTGGATTGGGAGGATGAGGTGAAGTTTGAGAAGGAGCGTGTGGTGATGTATAAGTCGAGAATACCTACTATTTTATTTGGTTCTGTTCTACTATGCCATATTAACTATTCGAATATTTCTAGATATTACTGATTGTTTAAGAGTCAATTTTCCTCTAAAGTGTAGTCTGAGCCAGGTGAAGAATAAAATTATAGATTTCTTTCATATGTTTTACCCCTCGGATTATGTTAGATGGAAATGTACGCTTGAAATTGTCGGAAACTTGGGTAAGAACTCATATTCAAGTACTCATATGAAGCTGCGTTACGGTGTAAAGGGTTCAATCGTAAGGTCTGGTATGTATCGCTTAACATATTTTTGCGTAGAACATAAATTTCATTCAGGTCAAGAGAAGATTCTGTGTAAATTATAACCCTTATAGTAGTCTACGATGGTCCAACTCATGTGACAATGCCCGTTGTCAGAGTTAGAAACGAACTACAGCTCGTCACTCGCCTTCGAGAATGCATAAATGCTTCTTCGTTGGATGACGGGTCCAATCGCAGCAAAATGCGGCAGGTTTTCCACCGGTGGGGGATCAAATGTAGTAGTGCATTCACGTATGATATGTATCCGTACTTCATCACATTCTGTCTTATGTCTCTGATTATTATTTGTGGATCTCCCATCGAGCCAATGTTCTCCTGGAAAATTTGGTGTATTTATAACCTCATTCTCGCTTAAGGGATCTCAAACCTTAATTACGGTTGGTTGTATGATTGTATCAGTAAGGAATATCGATAAGAAAAGTTCTGTTCTCTTATCCTGAGCCATGGATACTGGTGGCAGCCTATCGGTAATCGAATTACTAAATTCAACACGCCGAAAAACAAACCTAAAAAGCGTAAAGTAAACCTTGTAAATTTTACTTATATGATTTATTACTAGTATCTGAGTACTCTCTACGTATCCCGATTAATCAACCTAGTTTGTTCTATGCCGCACCCTACTAAAAATAGGTAACACTACCACTTTTATATATATACATATATCTATTGATTAATACGTTGCGATCGTTAAGGGCTTAAGGCATTATGGAGGAATAGACTAGACAACTTTGGTTGGTATTACTATGTAAAAAGTATAGTAAATAAGTGGTGGTGTAGGTCCCGTAACAAACTGGGTCGATTAATCAGGACCCGTAGAGGTACTCGTACTGCAATCGAATAAATGACAAGTCTAAAAACTGGGAACGACCTCATAAAAGCCCTCGTATACGCATGGGAAAGGTGTATTTGTATGCCTAAGTTGGAGGTCTAATATCCGAATCAGACGTCTCATAGGAGTACTTACTTGATGTGCGATACCAAAGTCCAATGTTCACTTCAGATATGCATGTGAAGATGACATTTTTTCACTACTGAAGTTAATTAAATGTCATCATTACCTTCCCCAAATCAAGTTATTCCTCTCGTATACTCCGTATTAAAGTGTGGAGATTTGAAATATGCAAGAAACGCGGGGTCATAACGAAAACGCTCGGCTAATACACACACGTGATCTCATCCAACTACCTAGGAAAGACCCCTGATACGAAGGATACGAAGCAGGGCCGGCCAGGGTTGTGCATCGCGATTTTTTGGCTTCCTTATTCTCTAATTTCACTATCAGACCAGAACACCAAATCCACGAGTCCGTTCACGATGTTGCTCTTTGAGTCTCCTTCAGTGCCTTCCCCTCACAGTCATTGCGCCCACCTACGTAGTCAAATATTATCCTCCGTGGTATAGCCAAGTGGGGACAAAGCTTGTCCGTACGGATGCTGTTTGTGCTTTTGGTCTTCTTTAGGAAACAATTCCGTAGGATCTGCAAATCGTTTATCTACCAACCATGGCAGCACTTTGATATTGGCCGTGCTCTAGAAGTTTATTTTTCTTCCGGGGAAGTACCGTCATCATGACTTGGTCACGTCGCAATTATATTGCGAGTAGTGCGGAGTACTTGAGACTCTCTTTTCCTCTGGGTTGAGCTGTGAGTGTGGCATTTGTGAAATCTCTGCTCGGATTCTTGTTACTCATTATCACCTTACTTATAATGATGAATCTTTTTGTTCTCGGTGCTTTACTGGCTTGCGTGAGAGCTGTCCCAGTGCAGAATCCGGCGTATGGGGTTTTGCCGAGAGGTATGAAGAAGCCTGCTATTTCTTGAATAGTACAACTACTAATTAATCTATAGCGATCACCGTCACAGATGCCATCTTGGATAACTTCAAGCTTTTCGCAAACTATACTGCGGCCTCATATTGTCCCAACAATCAAAACTCAAGCGCAGATAAGCTCATCACATGTGTCTCCACAGCCTGCTCGCTGGTGGAAGAAAACAAAGCAGTCAGCTTAGTGGAATTTGGGTATGACCTCTAATAATTTTCGGCAAGCCAGTTACTGACAAATTGTAGGGCAGATAACACCTCTGCAAATATCAAAGGATTCGTTGCTCTCGACCACGCGAAATCTCTTGTGGTTGTGGCATTTTCCGGATCAGGAGCAAGCATTCGAAATTGGTTGACAGATTTCAACATTGTTCAAACCCCTTTCAAAATCGCGAATTGCAAGGATTGCTACACTCACTCCGGATTTGGATCTGGATGGTCGCAACGGAGGATTGCTGTTCTTGATGCTGTGGAATCGGCATTTGAAGCGAATCCAACGTACTCTCTCGTGATTACCGGACATTCTATTGGCGGTGGTGTCGCAACTCTCGCCGGTGCAGAGCTTCGAACTTTGGGATACCACGCCGATGTCTATACTTACGGCTCTCCTCGAGTTGGAAATGCAGCATTTGCGAAATTTGTAACTGCTCAAGCGCCATCTCTGGGATCGAATTATCGAGTCACGCATATCAATGATCCAGTACCACAAATCATTCCAGATTGGATTGGATACGAGCATGTGAGCCCAGAATACTGGCTCTCGACAGGGAACGCAACGACAGAAACGTATACGCCGAGCGATATAGTCGTTTGCGAGGGAGTAGGCAATAGGGGATGTAATACGGCGACAGGGATAATCCCGCTGAATAGCGAGGCTCACAATCACTACCTTGGAAGTGTCGCTGCATGTCAAGGGGGGTTGGAGTTCTGAGTGCAGGAAATGATGAGGAATGTTAATGAATTTACGCAATTAGTATAAACTATCACTTAATCAATAATTTAATAAAGAAATACCACCGAATTGAGGGGTTTACGACATAACTACAAATTTTGGATCACTCATTTGCTTTATTAGTGTTTTCCATACATATTTAATAAACATACAGCTAGTTGTATTTCTGCCTGCATCCACCAGGGACTCGATTTCTGGCAACACCCCCCCTCCTGGCCTATGTAATAGGCGAATTCCGATCTCCATCTCCTAATACTCACAGAAACCCATACAAAGCAAAAGAATACTTGGAGGCATCTAGATACCATTTTCCGCACTGCCGTACCTAGCTCGCTTACCCCCTTTAAAGGATCATAACATAGTATTAAGTTGCAATTCGCAACTATAAGTAAAGTCGTTACTGTGAGGCTATCCTCTATTAAGAGCGTGTTCAATACTTCAAGTAAGACGCGCAAAACCGTGGGTAATAATACCATTTTCCGGACAGGACTACTACCTATAAAGCTGACATTACTTGACTAGTAACGTGGTACATAGATGGTATATATGTCGTTGTTGACTATTTATGTGGCAGTTTAGACTAAGCTTAAATTCCGACAAACTTGTTTGATAATGAATCCAAGCAATGTTTTATATGTATTTGAGCTGCTTAAAGTGGTACCTTCCTCCCAAAAACCGGTCTCCTTTCCCCCTTCGGCACCGAAGAAGACGGTTCGAAAACAGAAATTTCTCTTTTCTCAGCCCTCGCTCTTACCTTCATCTTCTCCGATCTCCTTCGTCTAGTAGCAAGTGTCTCGTTCTTGTGCGGAAGACTCCCAGCAACGCACTCCCCGTCTCCCCAAGCTGCTCTAGCAGCTGCCTTCCATATCGCCTTGGGGTCCCCTATCATTTCCGGCTGATAGAACAATCTACAATCCGCCTCCTCATATAAGAACTGCGCCGGCGTCCCATCCTCCAGATTATCCCTTAAAATCATATCTCGTACATTGATAGAGCTGTCAGTGCTTCGATTCATCGGAAGACTACTCAGTTCTGTGACGCTTTTCCAGGCGGTTCTTTGCTCTTGACTTGCACTTTGCAGGGCAATGTTGGCTAGGAATAGAATATAAGAGAAGGGGTAGTTATTGGAACCTTTGGTGCCACCTATTGCTTGAATGGGAGATCTATTCGGTCTTCCGCCCATGGCGATAGATTTAACCCCTCCTTGAGTTCTCATCATTTCGCTGAAGATGGAGCAGGTTGATGCGCAGTAACCGTCGTATACCATCACGATATCTTCAGCAGCAAAAGGTTGCTTGAAGTTTTGACGACTTCCATAACCACTAATAGACATTCCCAAACCCCACTGGGTACTCGTTGTCAAAAGTGGATCTGTCAAATTCCATCGTAATAAACTCGTGAAATCATCTTTTTGGAAATGATGAGGAGAAAACTTGTCGTCATAAGTGAGGAAATTTTGGTTCGTCTGATTCAAATCAAACCGATAATCCAAAACAGATTGTGAAGCGACGATTTGGCTAGTACTCGCGGTTTCCAACGAAATCCCTGCTGTAAAACTCGATATCTGCTTGCTCATGATATTGAACGCATCATGTTCCCGAAACCGCGAAAATCCGTCTTGTACGACGGATGGAAAGAACTGTCGAAAAGCATCATATCCATTGAGAATAATGCCTCCTCCATTCCCAGACAGATCGATCACCACCTTAGTTTTACCCGCAACTTTCGCATCCGAGATGAATTTCTCAATTACAGACTGAAATTCCGCAGGAAAATAAGGCTCAAACGATAAAATGCTTAGAACTGCAACATCAGCACATGCTGGATCATCATCCAGAAAGTATCCCGAGATCTGTTTATCAGAACTGATGCCTTTTGGAATTGGGTATCCATGTGCATACCCAGTCCCTCGCTCAATCGCAAAATCCTCGTCGTCTGCTGGATTGTATGCTTTGGGCCCAGTACAGAATTTCTCATATGCTGAGGGTCCATCCACCACTCCTTTCCAGTTCCCGTAAATATCGGCATAATTTTCGTATGTTTTCTCTGTTCCATTTGAGAACAGGATTTCTGTCTCGGGACCGACATAGATCATTCCCCCTCGACCGGAGCCTGCGAAATACCCCGAGTAGCGCAATTTATCGTATTGGGCATCCATTGCTAGCTCGTAGAACATGGTGTTGTAAAGGGCATCGGGATCTTGTAAGAATCCTAGTTGGGACAAATTCTCTAGGTATTGAACAACGTCTTCACCATTGATCTTCGCGATTGGCGAGGCAGAGACTGTCACATTTCCAATGAGGCTCGCGATGTCATCTTTGGTGTCAAAGTTAGCTTAACTCTCCAGGCAGGCAATTGCTCATATTGTTTCCATCATCGATAGAGTGTTTAATCTATATGAGACGTACCTTTCGCATAAATATTCGGAATCTCAGTTCCATCTCGACTCACAGAAACCAATTGAACTCGTCTTCGAAACTGAACTCTACTCATCAAATCAGGAGCAAACCTAAAATGCCCATCATGGGCTCGATTGAAAGTCGAAAATAGCTTCATCTGAAACTCATATTCATTTCCAAATTCGCCGTTCTTGATCCCTTGCAAGATGTCATTGAAGCTTTGCCAAAGATCAATAGCTGGCATTTTGTAAGTTGATGGTGGGTCTTTTAGGTATGCGATGTCTGTCAAGTGTTAGCTTTGGATATAAGAAGCATGAGGAGAATTACCGGACTGCCATTCTATGTATGGTAAAATTGAAGTGACTAAATCTGTTGCTGCTTGGGCATTCAGGGGGACGGAATTGAGACAGTCGTAAGCAATTTTTGCGGGTACTGTTGGTGTTCCTAGTACCAAAATTAGCATATTTCTTCCAATTGTTAGACACAGGATTACCAGATGCTGAAGAAGACGACCTCTTGCTTACAATTCCACAAGGACTATCGCCATTTTCAGAACTCGAAGCTGTCGTCGCGCCAGCAACACTTAGCAAAATTACGGATGTGAGTTTTGCGAATCTCATATTGAAACCGACAATCCAATTGAGTAATACGAGAAAGAGAAACTCCGCGCAAATGTGCGAAAAGTAATGGACTGGCGGCTTACATATGGTTACATACTGCGGTAGCGGCCCTCAAACCACATATCACATCTTTGAGACCCGACATGGGAGTTTCAGGTACGAGGTTCACCAATAATGAGACTTAATATATGAATTCGCGCCTGCCTGGCGGCTCTTAATGAGCACTCTCGTATGTATGGAGGCGTTGCACGTCAGGTGCGTTGGTGTGGGGAGGTCGGAGTGAGGCTAAATAGAAATTTGCTCTCTATGGATGATCGGCAGCCGGCATCGTGCAGCGTGCTGAGATAGAAATTGGAAATATTATGAAATAGATGAAGTGAGATAATATATATTGTATACATTTGCAGAAGCCTAGCGAGCGAGCGTTTGTCTTTGATAATTGAACAGGTGAGATTCAGGTGGGACGAGGCTTTTTGATTGGGTTCTGGGCCTTTAATTGTTATTTTTGGAAAGCCCGTAGCCGAGCATCAGCTTTTGTAATGAGAGGCAGCTGTATCTTAATTAAAATATATAAGAAAAACTGTGTATTGGATTGAGAGGGCGTATGTTGAATTCCGACTGGAAGGGACTCTAAAAGCCTAAATCCATGTGCTTTCGGACTAGACTCTCCATGATTTCAGATGTTTTCAGGCTAGATTTTTGATACGAAGCAAGAAGTAACTATGCATGGAAAGGTAGAGGCCAATCCTGCACCAGCCACTGAGAAATGCATCTGCGAAGAACCCTTAGAAACAAAAGTCGTTTAGAAAATGAACAGCCTTTTTTAGTCTTCTAAGGTTGATTGACAAATACAGCAGTCTAACCAAAAGGGACGAAATGATAGATTTATCAAAAACAGCAAAAAACTTGTCTGATTATGGGAACTAGTATGCCACATGTTATCATCATCGTTATGTTGGACCTAAGAAAGAAATTTGACAAGAATGAGCGCTCCAACCCTGAGAAGTCCGTTGGAATGAATAGATTACCACGACAAAAAACCTGCTTCTTGGTACTTACCTCGATAGACAGAATTCAAAGCTATAAAGAAGTACTGGTACGCTACCTTACGATAGACAGGAAAAGTGGCAGTACAAGTAAAAAACCCTTCATTACTCTACACTGCTAGGCCATTTCAAGCATTTGAACTGGAACTTTAAGATGACTACTTCGGTTGATTTAGATTACTGCATGTCTAGAATTATAAAATGAGGCTTCTCATTGCCACTAATCTTGTGTAATTTTGTAAAGCGAACTTGCGGCCTGCCAGAACTGCAGGGGGAGCTTGCAAGGGTAAACGGCATTGGGTTAAACACAGAAATTGCATATATATAAAGCTAGGCATCTTCTGGTATTTGGCAGTGAACAATAGAACAAAGTGGCAGCAGATGTTCGAGAACAATCGTTGATGAAAAGGAGATTAGGTTTGAAGTTGAAGTGGGGAAGCATTGAAATGAAAAACGTGATATTGAACGGAAATGGTCAGGTGACTGTCACTAGCGCCGATTTTGATCACGCGAAATGTAAACAATGGTCGCTCGTCCCCGGGATCATCAAATCTAACTATTCCATATACCTAGCAGCAGCAATTCTACACCCGACCGCAGCGCACAGCATATATCGAGCATCCGATTCCCCACATCTGCCAATCGACGCGAAACTAATTGCGATAACTACGCGACAGCTCCCGAGTCCGCAAAGCCAGCTTCACTCCCGAAATACCCCCCTACGGCAGTCGATGCGCGGCCACACACCTTAATCAATGACTACCCTCGTACGAACGCGGATACCTTTAGAGACGTTGAGCATGAGTCAACCTAATGGGAGAAGGAGAAGCAAGCGGCTTGCCAGTGAGTTGTTTGGGCTGCCTCAATGGCGGCGTCAATGTCGCGCAATACTGATGGGAGACGACAGCATACGATGAGGCAGATGACGACTTTGTATTTACACGCGGGTCGAAAAGAACAAAAACAGAACCAGTAGTCCCAGAATCCGCACCGGCACCAGCACCAGCAACAATAACGATAGTGAAGAGGGGTAGAAAACCGAAAGAACGCGACGAGGAGGCACCACCAGAAAAGAGGCCCCGAGGGCGGCCAGCGAATTTTTCGACACCGAAAGGGGATGGCGATTCTAACAAAGTTCTGAAGAAGAAGAAAGCCACGCGATCATCAACGGGGAAAGCACAGAATGGAGAATCCAATGGGAATGACACAGTGCTGGAAACAACAGAACTCGACAGCATGGACTTGGTTGGAAATGGGTCGTATAGTAAAACCTCCGACAGCACGAATCAGCCTACGATAATCACCTTGCCATTTAGCGACACTCCAGTCATTGACCGAAATAAGGAAATGAGGAAAAAGGGAACAGGAACGCGCAGGAGTAGCCTAGGACTACGCGGAAGACGAGCAAGCTCTTTGATTGAGAATGGCCATAGCGCAATCCCGCATCGTCAAGTGGAGACGTCAGAATTCTACAAGCATATCGAGGCAGACGGATTGAGTGAACCAAGGAGGATGAAACAATTGTTGACCTGGGTTGGTGAGAGGGAATTGGGCGAGAAACCCTCGCATGGTGAAGCGAACGATCTATGCGAACAAATGGGTGAGCAGAATATGCCATGCAATTGCTATCTTGCTAATAAATTGGTAGCGCGGACAATCAAGGAAGGCCTTTTGAGGGATTTTTCGAATAGGTCGGATTATTCAGACTGGTTTTCTAGGGAAGATACAGCACCCAGAAAAGTCATCAAGAAGCCAAATCCGCGGAATATTGAGCTAGAAGAGCAAATAGCAGAATCAGACGCCAGAATCAAGTTGTAGGTTGCCTAGGCTCTCTTGAATTCCCTTGAAATTGTATACTTATATGATTCTAGATTGAAACAGGAACGCGATCAGTGGAAAGCACTCGCAAAATCTCCACCCTCCCTACCCCCTATACTACCCGAAAATTCCCCCGAAATAAAATTCTCAGACATCGATGCGTCACTCCTGTCTCCAGAACAAGCCAATATTCTTGCAACTGTATCATCAATGTCAGCTCTCAGCTTCCGAGAAAATGTGGCCACACAAGTCCAGGATTTAATATCTGGGCTGGAGTTCAAGGTGGATCGGTTCGCAGATGGTGTCCACAAGCTCGAGCAGTACGAACAAACAGCTGGAAGAGTCGCTGATAAAATCCTCGCAATATCCGCTGTCAGGTTAGAAGAACGAGATCGACGAGAAAAGGAAGAAGTCGGTACACGAGACGTACCGATGCAAGAAGTCTTGAGGAGTTTGAGCCGGATATTACCCCAGAACAACAGTCGATGATCCTTGGAAAGATAATTCGGGTCCGCTTTTTGCGATTTTGATGAGTGAAATAGTTAATCGGGTGGTTTTTTATACCCGAGGGAGCAAGGGAGATTGAATTGCATTTTCGGAGCTGGGGATTATTGAATTGATGAGGCATGAATGACCTTTTTCTACATGGTACTTTTTTGGAAGCATTGGTGTTTGGGTGGATACCGTATCTGTTGTTTTGATCTTGATCGTACAAATCATGGGTTTCCGTTTGGAGTGATGCTTGACGGTGATATACCAGGATATCGAATTCCTGGACGAGGTTTGTGGAGGGATGTCTGTACTTGGCTAGTTAGTTCAGTACTCCTACCGCAATTAAACACAGATGGCATATTGTCAAGCTTCAGGCTGCTTTAGCCCGTTTGAATTCTTGGCCCTCTCTTCTTCATTATTGATTTCTACTATCAGCAATGCAGCCTCGCTTAACCCACGAGTTCTAAATTCTAAAGTAATATCTGTAACCTCAAATAAGAGTCTTTTTCTCAGGAAAACAATACTATGCACCTGGTCAGGTCAGTTGGAGTGTGTAATGTGATTTCCCATACCTGTATGCGACAAGCACACGGAGCTGTTCCCTCAATCGAAAAAAAATCCACCCGTAGATTTCTCTAGCCCCATAGCCCCATAGCACCATGCCCACCCTCCCCCCGCTAGAGTTTCGCCATTTTGACACTTAGTACTATTTGACATTTTCTTTTAGGTAGACTTGTTTTGGTGGCTTGTTGGAGTGAGGGAATGGAAGTAGTGAATGTGAACATATTTGATAATTTGAATATCAAGATATTTGAGCGTGGAGGCACGCTTCGCCAGTGCTGTATACCTAGACCTAGGTACTACTATATTGTTGTGATTCTGCCTTGGCCTCGCGGTTTGTTTCCAGGGACAAAGTTATTAAAAAATCTAGGTGGGAGAGTGAGAGCGAGGACGGGAGGAACGGGGTGTTCCTAGTTACTCTAGAGGAAGATGTGTGGTTTCTTCGATCTGTATTTCGGAAGGTCGAGGAAAGTTGACGTCCAAGAGTCAATCTCCACTCTCCTGGACCTTAGTGCTTTGGCTTTGACAACTGAGACTTCGAAAGTTCTACTCAGGTACCTCTTCAACGCTCGAGAATTGTCGGCAAGTTTACAAAAGATAAGATGTTTTGGACATACAGTTACGAATTCATGCATTCGTAGTCCTGGCACTCAATGCCACCTCAGAAATGTACAATAGTGCCCTCATAATAGGGGTGCGTATCAGTTGTAGCCCACTTAAAATTTCAACTTTTTTTCAGCTCCCCTAATACTATAGCTTCCTCTCAAAACTAATCAAGTTCGCAAATAGGTTTGCTTAGACGCAATTTCTTCATCTAGCCGCGATAGATACATACTGTGCTAGAAGTTTTGGAATAACTTAAGGCGTTCTTTTGCATGTGAATGTTGAATTATTTGTTTCTAGGATATTTCCTTCTTTCTCTTCATCCGATCCACGAACGATACCGACGCGCTTTCTAATTATATGGTAGTATACAGTTTCTAAGTTTGTTGAATGGATACTCGTGTTGAACAATGGACAAAGGAAATCGTTGAACTGTGACAGAGACGGGAAAAGAAAGACGCAAGAACTGCAAATTGTACTCTACACTCCATTTATCGCCACTACCCCACTCGTTCATTTTTCGCACCCGAGACTGGATCTCCAATAGGTACTCGATGCCAGGCTACAGCGAGATTACCTCTCGTATTGTAGATAGGCTTGAAATTATCGGGTTGAGTATTGTATGCTTCGTCCGTAGCCTTGACAGCTAGAACCATCTTTTCCTTTTGGTTAGAGGCTGGTTTGGTGGAACCTGCTTTGGGGATATCAATAGCATACTGCCATTGTTTCCAGGCCCAATACTTGCTCCCCATCTCCCCTTCGGGAACCTCCAACGTAGCCTGATCCCAACTCTTCCCGTCATCAGTACTAACATCCACCCTCACAATCTCCCTCCCGCCACCCGAGTACGCCCATCCTTTGACCAGAAAGCCCCCTTCTTTTTCAGGGGTAATAGATGTGACGGCACTATTAACTGGCATTTCCTGGATCGACTTCGCGGTTTCCCAGTTCTCGGATCCAGCCTCATTAGGACCGAAGGATTTATAGTCTCGTCGTTGCCATTGAGATGTACTTTCCTCATCGCTGATTACGATACTTTTTAACCACTTCACACTCCTGGCAGCGACATGACCCGGGACGATGACTCGAAGTGGATATCCGTGATCTTTCGGGATGGACTGGTTGTTCATGGAATGAGCTACGATGACGTCGCCATATGGTGATAGTGCTTTTTGCACCGGTATGGAGGCACCGTACGCTTCATGACCAAGAAACTGTATGTGTTTTGCCTCGGGGGGTGGGGAGGAAATGGGGAAACCTGCGTGGGAGAGGATGTCGCGAAGATAGGGGCCGGTCCAGGTTGCTGTTCCTATGGCGCCTACTTGCCATTGGATGCCGGAGGTGTTTCCACAGGAAGATGTCATGTGGGCGCGTCGGTTTCCGGAACATTGTAGAGTTGATGTTATTGTATGCTGTTCGAATTTCCCTTTGAGATCTTGAAGAGTATAGGTGACTTCCTCGCCGTCCGGTAACTCGATTGTGAGATGAGAGTTTGGGGGTGGCGATGGCACCCACATGTGATTACGAACATAGAATATGTTGTTTGGTGTTATGAAAGTTGATAGTTCTTCAACGGGGGTCTCTGCGTTGCATGGTCTGGAAGTGTGTTGGTGAAGCTTGGAATCTCGTTTAGGATCGTGTTCAAAGGGGTCTTCGATGTTGTCTGAGGGGATAGCGCCATCTATCAGGTCTCGAGGATCAACAGCCCCTATTAGGTACGTTTCGAGAATATCGTAGACTTCCTGCTTTTGGTGTATGCTGAATATTTTCCACTGGTATGGTCAGCATCTTTTACTCTACCTTCAACAGGTATTTACTCGGTGGATATCTTTCAATAAAGTCACGAAATTCAGTTCCCTTACATAAGACATCTCGCTTAAAGAAATCCTTTGAGTTTAGGACGGTGCATGAACTTTTCTTCAAACCTAGCTCCCCACTTTATCTGCACCTCAAAACGAAAGCCATTTTGTTCACTTGAACTAGCCGCGCCGACACATCCCAAGGGAAGATCTTAGACAAATTCAATATAAATCATCTAATTTGAAAGAAAAATACTCACATAAGGATCAACGCTTCCGCCAGCAGCCCTCAAAATCACCTCACCTCCAGGATGTCCCTGTATCCAATCCGTAATGTCGTAAACCTTAGCCCCTCTGATGACCCATGGTCTTTCAGAAGTTGGGCCATGCTTCTTTACTTCGCTCAATCTTATTTTTCTCTGTAATACATCTTCGTATTTATCCGGTGATTCAGCTTCCAAATTCTCGGAAGACGAAAGAAGAAACAACACTGGAACTGATCCCAGTAGGAAAAGCCGGTAATGGCGAGTTGAAGGATTTTGTCTGACAGGAACATTTTGCCCCGCGTGATAACACCTCGATTGAGAATTTAGATTAAAACGATTCTGTACATCCAATTTGATACCAGAATATCTCGTCGAGATTGGTGAAGTCCTCGGTGTTTTCAGGCCTGTTGGCGTTGTCGACCTTCCCAATCCCAACAACCTGGATGCAGCAACCCCGCTTCGGATGCGCGTGGCTTGCATGGTCCCTACAGGGTTGTAGCGTCGCGACAAAAAATCATAGAAGTGGAATTTGTCGATTTTTCTAGGTTACTTATATTTTATTTTGAGAGGTCGAGAAGGGTCGATGAAGTTGGCTATGTTGTAAGCTGACGCCACTTGAGAGTGAAAGAAAGTAAAAAAGAGGGAATCGTCCGAATCGATTATTTGGGAGAACCTTTTCGCTAAAGCCTGTACGCATTAGTGGCGGTCCGACACATGTAGGACCCATACTGTATTAGGCCCATATTTTCTAGCGCATTGACCTACTACTAGCTACAACCACTCAAAGCTAGAACAATTAAGTCACGACACAACCCATTTTAAGGACAATATAAAGTCCTGTTTAACAGTGTTTATAACTTCCTACGAGTTAGGGTGATTAGGTTCAGGGTTAGGGTTAGTATTAGGGTAAATAATCAATTCCAAAAAATAGTTTCAGTTTTCACCCCGGCCGCTGTGCGACCTAGCCCCGCCCTGTGGGCAACTTTGATAGTAAACAAAACCCAGCCAATCACAACGCAGGCTTATTTTAATCTTTCAAATTTCACCTGGAAGGGCGTACATTTTCCGAGCTTTAGAGAAGATACAGACTCTTGAATGCTTTGCGTATTATAAGCGTAAGTGACTTGATAAAATCTCTTGTGGGTTGTCTCCTCGTGTACTCTTACAGCTAGACCCATCCGCCGATTGCAGTGGAAGACACACCTTCTACTGTATTAAATTTAACAGCGGCAAAATATATTGTACAATTACGAAATAAATTCGAGCTAACTCTCTAAAGGCTGATTAAGCTTGACCTCAATGTATGTGAACTTTAGATGCTTTGTTGTGGTTTTATCGTGAGTAATTATAACAGCTGGTAGTAGATTAAGTAATTATAACAGCTGGTAGTAGATTAAGATCGGCGGATGAATCAGTCCACGGAGGAGGTTATTAACAAGCTTGGCTCTTTTATTGATGATTCAGACTTTACTAAAGCCTATCGCCTGATAGCCAAGAAGGGCAATCAAATAGTGAATCAAATTGACCTTGGCTAACGGAGAGTTACACCATATCTTAGATAGTCTGGCATGCGGTGGACAAAATAAGCGGGATTTTTTTGTCAGTGCGTCAACATCGCTTATTCATCAAAATCACGTATATTTTCATAGCACTTTAATATAAATATAATAGCAACAAACCAGTAGATTTAACCAATTTGAAGCTATTTCCGACGCTCTAACTAGGGACTAGTTATTTTTCTACCCTAGTCTATAACAACTTATAGAAATCGTGTTTTAAACGGAAAAAGGGTACTCATAGCATTGTTGTTGTTGGTACAAGACTGTTAGGTCCTAGGTGTTGTATGTCATAATTCGTGTTGTATTCAGAGTGACTAGCTAAGTGACTAAGTACTTGATTGTGGTGGCGTCGCCAGGGCTGATCACGTGATGCTTCCCCATATGCTGCTATTCACTTCCTTATCCACTATTCACTTATCCACATATATCGCAACAGTTCTAGTTTGTTTACTGTACTATCTTATGACGTACTAAATGAAAGGGTGATGAAAACGCACGGACATAAAAGTCCGCTTATTTTGTCCACCCCTTGTCTGGGTACTAACAAACACGCAAGGGCAACGATTCCTGAGCAATCCCACCTGAAAACAACATACTCTCTTCCCACACGACGACATAGATACTTTCAGATCAGTCAATCAAAATCTGCAAACCAACTTAAGCATGCCTCCCAAATCCACTGGGCCTCATGAGGTCAAACTCCATGACCGCTTCCAGGTCAAGTGCAACGGCGGTCAAATCGCAATCCTCGGCATCTACTATGAACATGATGCAAAATCGTACCTCCCACTACTGGAGCCTGCCCGTGGAGCAAGAAATCAAATCCTGAAGCGACAACCCACCATCGAATCAAAATCAAGTGAATGGTGGAAGGCACAATGCATCTTTCGTGGACTTGATTTCTCTGGTAGTGATTCTAAAGTATTCCAAGCACGTTTGCGAGCAGCCCCGGATACTGAAATGACCGCCGATATCCAAGCTCTGAAGACGAAAATGACGAGAGAGTATTGGGATCAACTACGAAAGGCAGAAAAAGAAGCAGAAGAGGAGAGAAAAAGATCTTTCAATGCACGATGGCTTGCAATGTCATACGACGAGAAGGCCAGAACTGATGGTCGACTAATGATATCTCAAGGCTTTCCACCAAGCGAGAAGAAGTCTAACCCAATAATATTTCGATTCCAAGGGGATCACAAAGAAGCCGAGTCACTATTTCGGGAATATGGTCTCAAATTTGAGATCGAAGCGTTTCCAGACGGTCATCCCGACAAAAGCGAGATGTACAATTTCATCGCCATCATCGCTCGTTCTGTTTCGGACATCAATAAGAGCAAAGAGTGGCTCAAAGTAAAGAAGTCGATTCAACGAGCTCAAGTGGAACGTCAAAAGAAGTTGACTGGGACGGGCAAAGAGTGGAATGTTATTGGAAAATATCGGATTCAATGCTCTGATATCGACTTGGAGGCCGAATATTTCGAGATATTTGCCGTCAATAACCAGCTCTGCGCGAAGTTTAAGTTTGGTAATTTTTCTGGAGTCTTTAGATTCGAGAAGCAACCAGAAAAAGACACAAAGAAGACACCAGCAGTTAACGAAGCCCAGGCAGGCGACATGGAGAGAAAGAGAAAGTATGATAGTGATAGCGATGAAGATAAATTCAGCGAAGTGCAGAAACAATGGGAGGATAGTGGTAACGAGGAGGAGCGTGACAATGAAGAGGAAGAGGAAGGATATGAAGATGAATTCCAGCTTGGAGAAATCTCGTTGCCCTCTGACAAATACAGAAGCTGGACGTTCCGCTGGCGTGGCGAGGAATGTGGTGACGGACAAATTTCTCAGTATCCAATCTTTCTCGGAACGGATTCCCAGTCGTATGAGCTCAAGTTTTGTGAACCGAGAGGTATGAAGATTGAGGGTACATTGGGAGGCGGCTTCTTAAGCGATAAATATACTTTTACTGGTGAAAAGATTGGCGGCAGTACAGGCGGCAAGATCAATCCGTCCTTTGAGTGGTTTAAGCGTAGCAAATGGGCCTATCATAACACAGGAGGCAGAAGAGGACGATGGTAATAGGATTTTGTTATGTCAAGGATTTTGACGGGGTTATTTTCGGATTATTGTATGGAAAACTGGGCAACCCAAACAATCTATTCTAGTGCGAAATTAAGATACTCAATAAAACCTTTGTACTACTAAGTCCACCTTAAACGGAGAAGTAGTTGGGTCTTTGGCACCGATTGTTAGTTCAGTAGCTCTGTCCTGGAATAGTCAAAGCTATTCTATAGAAAGATGTAGCATGACTCAAGGGATAGAGTTCCCAAACTTGCTGAACTTTTCAGAAATATGTTCCCGCAATCTGTTATGATCAATGGAGCAGGCCCATGAAGTCATGCGTATCGACAGTATTGCTTAACACACGCAGAACATCAAGCCTCTTCAAAAGGATTAATGGACAACGCATTCATGAGTAGCTCTTCTACCAGCAGTGGAATATCTCTGTGAAATTACACCACTTTCTCAAAAGAAGCTAATCATGTTCTGATAAGACCCCTTTGCAATAAACTGGATCTCAAAATTGTGTCCAAAATTTGAGACAGCTTTGCCATAGACTTGGCTGGAGTAGCTTGGAAGAAAATTGAAAGAGCTTGGGCAGTAATTATTATTGGTACTAGACAGTCTTCTTGGCAGAAGAAAAGGCCATGCGATTCAATAATAACATAGACTACTTTGTTAAACGCTATTCCTGGTACTGAAGCAACATTGATAGCCAAAAGCTGGAAGGGTGAATCTTTTTACCGTGAGGGGAAAGCTATTTGATCAATTACTGTTGGTGTAAAAGAGGGTGAACCGTATTCTCCTATTTGCAGAGTATGATAATCGATTAGTTCAGGAGCTAACTAAGGATGAGCGAGCTCGAGTGGTTAAGTACTCGAGCTCGGTATCACATGACTATATCACATGACTATGTAAACAACCATGGAATCCATGTATCCCAACACTCGCAGTACTTTCAAGTGATCCAAAAACAGAACAAAGCTTCAGTGACTATGTAAACACCATAGAATATATCCCAACAATTACCGTATCTTTATAAAGTTTTAAGGTAAATGTCGATTGTCTACCTGTAGTTTATTTGCTATTTTGGTATGTAGGTTATTTCGTTGTCTTTCTGCTGGAAGGTTCTTGGTTACGGGTACCAAACCATCATAGACTAGTGGCTTACAACCTCGCACAAGACGTATCATTTCGAAATCAGCCTTGCTCATGGACAACTATTAGTCAGCTGCGATCCTTGGAAACCTTGAGCTGCAATCAATACAGCGGAATTGGGAGATGTGCCGCATATTCTGCCCACATTTTGACTGCAGTTGATCAAATCAATAGTCTTGTTGGTAAGACTGACAGCGTCCATCATAGAATGCAGCACGGAGTAAGGGGTGGCCGTGAGAACGGAACCCGGTTCTGTACATTCAATCTCAACTCTACAATTCATTCCAGAGAAACGATACAAGTAGTGTCATTACCCTTTCCCCCCTCCCAAGAATTGATGGATACCAAGCGATTAAGCGAGCCCCCTCACCATCGTTTTATTTTGTCCTCTGCCGGAATTTTTCAAAACCAACAGTTACATCACATCTTCAAGAGAGTCTCAGCCGGTTGGTCTCACGACTCATGAGCGTTTGTTAACAAGAGCAAAATACGTTCTGTCTGAACCACACATTCTCCTCAGCCAATCTTGTGCCAGATGACCACATCAAAGTATACAACATGACTGCCAATTAGGTAACAAATCAGTAACACTCACTACTTAATTCGCAGCTGTATCTTTTTTAGCGTCTGAATCCTATCCAGCTTTCGTCTTTAGCAAAGCTCGGTGAAGGAGAAACCCAATATCAAGTAGCCTTCAGTGAAAGCACGCTCCATCAAATAAAACTTTCATCTTGATCCAGAGAGTTATCTGGAAGTTTATCTTTCCGCCCATCCCACTCCGCCCTAAGCTCTCCTACCCGACTCTAGAGAAAAACTGCCACCGTGACTTTTCAACCCATGTCGTCTAGCTGTTGTTTGGCCAAGTCAATCCAAAATTGAACCGACGTCACTCACGGGGGCTTTCTTGGCTTCAAACTTACTCGTAAATCAAAAAAGATCTGATCTTCCTGGCGATTCAGTTCAGCATCCAACTTTAAATCCATTCCAAAACGTGCACCCCAAGCAGATGGCGTATGAGCCATGAACTGGTGCATGTACAATGATGTTATGTGATTTATGCTTTGCCAAAAACCCGCTACAAAAGCTTAAGTTGTACCAAGTAAAGCCAAGCTGATCCCCGCCATACGATCTCGACGACCATACTGTACATCGTATATACCATGTATCGGTGAGGCTTGCACCTTGTAGAAACGGAAGTCCCTCCTGCCTTCTTGCCAAATCGAGATTAGAGAGATGAATGACCACGCCTCCAAAGTTGTTCAAACCGAGTTGAAAAAACCTTGTCAGTGCAAAAAGAAAGGAACGACCTTGACATCTCGACACTTGGACCGCAAGCATGATCACGATTCGACCTGAGGAAACAACACAGATCGGCTAGGCGACAAAGATCGGCTAGACAACAGCCGCAATCTCCCAAGACTAGCCCTCGTATCCTCGACCTTGTCCCCTCTAGACCCCCCTATCCCTATCCCTATCCCCACGAACATGCAGACGCCCCGAGGGAAAAAAAACAAGGTACAACATCGGAGAATTTTCCCCACAACACACAACGAACACCTGCACCACCACCTGGGCAGCCAGTTCAGCATATCTGACCAAAATTCAACATTACGATCAAGTACTCCCTTGAAAAAACCGAAGCAAATACGTAATATGACGAAAACATCAAGCCTTCCACTGCCGATGGCGGCGAACAAATAACCTCTCTCACTAAACGGGGTATTACCTAAAAACTAAGCGTTCCAAACGCGGGGGTACCCTGGCCCCTTAGAACAAAAACCACCAGAAAAACGCTGGAAAATATACTTCCAATTAAAAACTCCTACTGCCTGAGAAGACCCGAAGCTTTCTAGAAAACCAGGATGCGGATGGGCTAGACTGAGAAGGGCAAGTTGTTATTTCGTAAGAGTTAGGTACCCGATATGCAGACGAGCGCCGGAAGAACCTGCCGAAGCAAAGCTGCGTATCTGCATCGGAAAATTGCGATGCGCCAGAACGAGGTTGGAAGATGAAAGTGGGAAGGTTACTTTGGTTGGGTTGGAACATTTGGAACAATTGAATCTAGATTGAAAGCAGTGCAGAATTTGGAAGGTCGTGGGTTTCTGCGAAGCAATCGGCGTATGCAACCATTTCCAGGGGTTTTCAGGATATTGATAGAGCGACAAAATGGTACAGTAAAGTCCCGGTGGTGGTGCTATCGGTATGAGTCTCGTTGTAATTTAGAACCAGAGTATAAATATAAATTACAGGAGCAGATAGTTTGAAGTTTTTATGTTTGAACATAACAGTCATTGGGTATATTTACAAAGTACTATAGCTAAAACCCAGGGAATCATGATATCCCATCCCCAACCCACATTTCTCGTAATAAATTATTATCGCCAATATATTTTTATACAACCCAAACGCGCAAAAAAGCAAAACATTAAAGCTATTTAAAACATTTTGTGGCAAAATCTCTTCCACGATGACCATTTGGCTTGCTCAGCACGCTCGGCAGCCTTCTCCTCGTTGAATGCGACCATGTCGTAATCACGACGACCCTCATCGATTTGAATGAGTGATAGGTCGACACCAATGGACCACTGCTTGTAGTAGCACTTATAACCGATAAAGAAAGCGATGACAATTGGCGCAGCGAGGTAGTTCTCGAAGAAAGCCATAGCATCTGGCTTTTTTCCAATGGGGAATAGAGAGACGTAGAATTGGGCGATGAGACAGAGGATGTTGAGACCGAGACCGATCCAAGAACCGGTAGTACCGAACATGGCAGCGAATGGGAGATCATCAACAGTACGACCATTCATGGCCCAAGCCTTGCGAAATCGGATGTGGGCGAAGCAAATCGATCCCCAAGTGAAGAAGTTGGAGAGACCAGAGATGGAAAGTAACCAGGTAAAGATATCACTTCCCTGTGGGGCAACGTTGACATAAGCCAAAGCTCCGAAAGCAAGGGCAATGATGAGAATAACGTAAGGACGACCCTTTTTGTCAACCTTAGCACCCCAGCTTGGGCCCATACCAGAAGCACAAAGTGCTTGAACAGTTCTGGTTGAGGCAAAAGTGCAAGAATTTGCGACGGAAATAACACTCAGGGTGATGACTGCGTTGAAGATAGATGGGAGGACCTTGATACCAGCGAGCTGGAAAGACAAGACGAATGGAGAGTAACGGGTGTGTCCTCCGGATGCCTTGGAGAGTGTTGGGGCATCGGATGGAACAATAAGACCAAGAATGAATAGGGAGATAACGTAGAAGAGAGTGATTCTCCAGAACACTTGCTTGGTGGCCTTTGGAATGGTCTTTCTTGGGTTGGCACATTCTGCAGCTGCAAGACCAACAAGTTCGGTTCCACCAAAGGCGAATGATGCAGTGACGAACACAGAGCAGAATCCCTTGAACCCGTTGCGGAACGCCCCAGGGTTGTGCCAGTATTTCGCACCGATGTATCCACGATTGTCTGTTGGAACGCCGCCACAATCGATGATTATACCCAAAATTATGAATCCAATGATGGCAATAACCTTGACAAGACCAAGAGCGAATTCAACCTCTCCGTATCCCTTAACACCAAAGAAGTTGATGGCAGTGACCATAACCAGGAAGATGGTGATCCAGACCGCAACATTGATTGAAGGGGTTCCAGTATCTTTCGGATCTGTCCAGAACGCGATTGTGATACCGGCAGTGGTCAATTCGAAAGGCAAAACGATCAACCAATTCATAGCGTAGTTCCATCCCATAGCGAATCCCCAGGCAGGATCAATAAACCGAATAGAGTAGTTGTAGAAAGAACCAGCGACTGGGTAGAGAGCAGCGAGTTCTCCCATAGCATTTACAGTGAGCAACAGCCTGTGAATTCCTTGTTAGTAAGAGACGAGAAAGCGAGAGAAGAAGTTAGACTTACATGATACCGATAATGATGAAATCGATAACCAAAGCACCTGGACCACCTGATGACAGAGCACCACCGGAACCAACGAACAGACCAGCTCCAATAGAACCACCAATTGCAATCATTTGCATATGTCTACCCTTGAGGGATCTGTGTAGTTTGTCGGTCTCCCCCATCTCAACGTCGCCTGGGGTAGGCGAAGGCGTCGTGGACGGCGCATATTTGTCTTTGGCCTCCATCTTGACACAGGACTATTCCAAACAAACAAATATATATGTATGAAATGAAAAGATGACTCTACACGGAGAGGGGTCGTGATGGATGGGAGGAGGAAAAATGAGCAACGGACCTGGGAATGGACACAACTTAAGTAGAAGATCGCAGGACGGGGACTACCCACGCGGTGGACATGTTTCCCCTGCCATCCACTTGATAATGGAACCCAGAATTTTGGCCTAACTGTTTATGGAAAACAGTAGATAGGCATTTTGGCCAGGTTGTTAGATAGACGATAGAGAAATTAGGGCTCAATGGGTGTAGGTTTGCAAGGAGCCTCCATACTACTGGACGCTGACTGGCTCGACGGCGTCACCGAGTGATAGAGAATTGAGCTAAAGACGAGATATACTGGGATCGCCCAGACATAACAAGCATTAACCAAGAGGCGAAGCTTCCTGGGCTGCTGGGAATACTCTGGGAGTGACACCTCGGGGCGCTTTGGGACAGAAACAGGGGTATCCTTCGCTGTCATGAGATGGACCGACGAAGCGAAGTTGGCTAGTGAGCTCCCCGCTAAAAAATTATGAGGTCGGTGGATGCATTGCAGATGTACTCCGTACGTCTCGTCCCATTCATTGCCCCCGCTCGCTTGCAGATCCACAGATAAGAGCCGCCAAGAACCGCTGGGTGGAAAGTATGCAGCGAATGACGGGAGACCTTCAGAAAGAGCTCGGGAGAGGCTTGATTGTATAAGCCAATCATGCTGATTTGGGTCGTCAATAATTCTACACTTACGTAGAACGGGGGATGCGCCACCCAAACAGTTGGAGTTCGGCTGCTGGAGTTTTAGCGAACGATGCGAGAGAACATACACTTGTTGAGCGGCTTTCTGGAAAATGCTGCATCGTGAGTCGCAAGGCTTGATACAACACTGGCCATTTCGAAATCTGTGGAGGCGAATAGGGCTGTGGCGTGATAAGCTGGAGTTCAATGGTCTTTCTCGTGGCTGCTCGGGTTTTCTTTCTTCTCCGTCTATTCCCCAGTGCTCTCCTCGCCCCGCCAAATCCTCAAATTTCCCCTTGATGAGTAGTACCTTCTTGGCAAAAGCGGAATCCTGTTCTTGAAGAGCAGTTGTTGATTCTCAACTGAATCCCATTCAGGGCAGACTCGTCGCTAGTAAATTCGCTCGCCTCAAACGGACCATCTCCGCCGGGGCTTATGCCTTGAAACCAGATACCGTACAAAGATGCGATAATAAGCCAGAACGGCGGCCAATTAGCTATTACTAGTCAACTTCGCGTAGAACTGCTTTTTAGCAGTATAAAATTACGCGTTCCAAAACAATCCATTTCATCCGTTAATGAAGTTTTAGCGGGGAACGAATCGTGAAAAATAAACCTTGAGCTTATTTTGGGACCCTAAAAGAGATTTGAGTGTGCATGTGGGACATCAAAGATACGCGATCCGGCCGGAAGATATCATGAATACAAGTTCATGGTCATCAAGATTCTAATGAGCTTCGACATCTCGTAAACTAAATGTTTCAGCGCGCGCATTCCGATTTGGATTATGTTTGATATACAAAACGCCTGGTATCTGTGTTATGTTAGTCAATCCTCTTATCATTTGTTCCCTTGAAGATTCCTTCAGGAAGGAACCGACCAACTGGATGCTGTGGGCACCCCGATGCAATGGCGCCCTAGCCTAGCAATCAGCCAAACCTTCTTCCGGAGGCCTAGCCTCTACCCCATACATATCAAGCGTGATGGTCGCGTGGAAAACATGATCAACCTCCCGCTTCAAAAAGCCTCATCTCAGAGGCGCTATCGAGGCAGAAGGATGGTCGCAATAGGCTGGCAAACGGGCTGAAAAAACAACCTTCTCTCAGTTCTTTGTAGGTGCGCCATCTTGGCCGACGTTGAGAACAGTGAGGTGGGTGGATTTGAGATCTCCGCTCCCGCTTTTCTTGATACCGGTATCCTTGGTGTTCTTGTTGTTCTTGGTGGCAAGCGTGATGCGATGATGAGCAGGGCGGCCTCTCACGGTCATCCCTTTACGCCTCAAGGTGGTAGCGCCCACTAATGCAAAGAAGACTGCAAGTCGTCTTCCAGAAGGATTCCATTCCTCTCTCTTCCTAGTAGTTGCTGGGAACCCCAGTTTTCAGTACTTGCCTTTTCTTATCAGCCCGCTCGAAGCGGGCTGCGCATGGAAGATCTTTCTCGGCGAAATTTTGCTTGTTCGAATGTCGGTTTTTGAAGATTTTCGGTACTCGGGTACTCGAGTAGCTTTCAGAGCGGAGATGATGTTTGCGTTGAAACTGCATTTTTCCTAATTTTGGAGTTTGTCGGTTTGCCGCGGCTTGAGAGCTTCAGGGTTGCTTTTAACAACTCAAATATTGACTCCTGATTTTCGCCTTGTTGAAGCTCTTCAGATAATAATGAGTCTGTTGAAAACCCTTTGTCAACATCGGTTATATGCTTTCATTGGTTGGAGAAGGTTAATTGGTAGAGATTACCTGAAGAGGGCCGTGGGGGTCGTCGGTGTCCGTTTTGGTCTTCCAACTTTGTATTGCATGAAATCGGGCCGAGGTTCCATGCGGTCGTGAAGTTCAAAAAAACTTGATAGACCACGGTGGTGAGATGTTGGTATAATATTCTCTGGATGAGGGAAGAATATGTGGTTTGTTGTAATTGCTGTTGGTTTGGTACGAGCTTTGGAAGGGCGTGGAAGTCAAAAATGGAGGTCTGTGGCCGACGAGGGTCACGTTCTATCACATGTTACGCTGGTGTAAACATTCGGCGAATTTGTAAGGTTTGATACCATCCTATCAAGGGTTTCCAGGCTGAATGATACGAGTAAAGTGTATCATCATATCATGAAATATAAGGTACAATTGAAGAAGCATTTCAGCCAAGTATTTCAAGAAGTAAAAGAGGAGCCCGCTTGAGGATCAATCGCGTCGGTATCCACGCCAAGTTTCATTATATCTACGGAGTACGCAAGGGATATCATTTCCGATATTCATCACATATGTACTCCGTATATCTAGTGAGCTATAAATAAGAAATGGATCTAGAAAGTATTCCCTTGAATGCTTCGATGGAGTCTAAAAATAACTTTATGTAACTGGAAAAGTTAGACCTGCAAACTGCCTGAGCGCCAATAGTATAACTTCTCCAAACTTTCCGGAAACATTGGCAGCTGTTCTTTTTTGTCTTTGTCACTTTGTGATTTTGTCTTTTGCGAATCCGTAACCGACTACGAACATGCCAGATTTACCGCTAAGTACCCAAGACCAGCAGTTCTCTTGAAAGGTTATCTGGCCGTCACTACAACAAAGGGTAAGAATAACACAGCATTCCCAACACAAATAAGTAACAATTAAATTCGGCTTAAAACAGTACTTTCTTGGCAGTGTTACTACACGCAAGAAAGCTAATCAAGTGCCATAAAATGCCATCAATTTAGCGATTTCTAACTAAAATTCAACTATGACATGTGATCAAGTGGAATTTCTGTCAAAAATGAATAAAACTTATGCCAGGAGGAAAGGTTGGTTTAAAAGCGAAGGTATATTTATCCGTTCATATACACTGGTCGAGTTTATAAGTGGATTGTCCTTAATGAACAAACTATCAAAACCCTTCTTCTACGTTTCTCGCTTCCACTCTCACACATTCTCTCTGACCAAAACTATTGAACTACTCCCCATAAGTCATTATTTCTCATACTTACTGATCCATAACCTCAAATCTCTAGTCAATACGTTCCCTTCTAAAACAAAAAGGCGCTCGATTGTCTTGCTCAGAATGTACCACGATCAAAGAATTGGGGTCGAGTGCTATTCAAGAAATACGGACAAGTTTATTGATGGGCTTGATGTATAGAGAATTTTGTGTAGTATAGCTGGTAACTGAGGGAATATATCTTAAGATTCTATTGGCAAAGTGCCACGTAAATTTGACAGGAATACCACTTGTTCCTCTGCTGACAGGAGTTCTATTTTTTAATTGTCATTAAACTAGTACGAAAAATAGCCAAAGCAATGAATAGCATCAATGGATAATTTTTGTCGTGAATGAATTGGCGAATTGGCGTTTAGTGAAGAATATTTGACTCACAGTAGTAGCAGTCCTGTCCATTGCCAATAAGTTAACGAAAACTTCAGCAACTTGGGGGAATCTGAGGAAGACCCATTGTCGGTGGGTTTACATCATGAACATCAAGATTTAGTGGATGGCGACTTGCCAATTGATAACAGAGAATAGCTAGATATATCTCCTATGTCAACGATTCTGACACGAAATCTTCATTGGGAAACTTGCTGCTCCCGAAAAAGAATAACTGCCTTAAGCGTTCTTTACAAATTGTGCAATTAGTATGTGACTTTTTTGAGATTGCCAACAACAACGTCTTCGGGATTGATAGAAGTTAGAACACAGCTCATACAGACTGGTTGCTTCTTGGCGCATACGGCCTGGACTGGAATTGTGGTTGTTATGTTGTGATAATTGGCATGTTCAAAAATCGGGGCATTTGCGACTTTTTCGTTTGGTCATGGAACAGACATGACAGGAGAAACACTAGTCCCCAATGCTTAATAGAGTAAGCGACTGAAATTCTATTTTCATGCCACTCTTTGCTTGAACGGTAAAGATGTTGCTACCCACCAATGATATATTAAATAGTGGCATTGGTGTCCAAAACAGAAGGGGCGGCATACCCGTCAGTAAAGTTAAAACGCCCTTTCAGGCGTAAGTAGTGGCATATACATTGGTCCCTGTTCACAGAAGGACGAGAGGGTGAGTAGAGCCGCTTACCAGCCGCTACCAGAAAACTCGCCTAAATCTGAGTTTCGGTAGCTCCTTTAAGCGAGCGCAGCGTGAGAACAAACTAATCAGCTACTTGAGTACACTCGAGTAGTACTCGAGTAGAGTAGAGTAGAGTAGAGTATGAGTAGGCGATTAGGATGAGTAGAGTTGAGTAGTAATTATCGCTACTTAAATACTACTTAAGTACTACTATAAATAGTAACTAGAACATAAAAGAGTTGTCCTTAATGCTAGCGCTTTTAGCCTCCTTTCTAAAAGTCTCCTTAGATAGCCTGTTACTCTTCTTTAATATAATCCTAGCCCCCTGGCTTAATAGCCGCTTACTAGGAGCACTTATAGCTAGGATCTAGTCGGTAAGACCGGCCGCCGGGGTAGCCGGGAGCGCTACAAGGACTCGGGCCGACTTGTCTCCGACTACTTAAGTATTACTCAAGTTACTTAATTACTTAGCGAGTAGAATAGAGTAGTCATTTTGACTACTTGAGTTGAGTTGAGTAGGTGCTACTACTTTACTCAGCTACTTGAATATCTTACGCTGAGCGAGCGAGGTTGGTGGCTTTTTTATTTTGTGAAACTTTATTGACCAAAAGCGTACTGTTCAAGATGTACTTAAGGGGCTGATAAACAAGGTAAAAGGAAGCTAAATGGTAATGTTAGAACCTGCTAGTACCAATATAAAAATTAGTAGGCAGCTGAATTTAACCAGAAAGCTGTCTTACTAGCGCACATGCACTACTTTACAACTAAAATATCTCTCTTTCACCAAATGATAGATATACCACATTACTGTGACGAGAATATGGTTAAACTACTCTTCCCAGTCGTCACCTAAATAACGAAAATACGAAAATACGAAAATCTATGCTGGATGCGCAAAAACTAAATGAGTGGTATAAAAGTGGCATTTCAGCCCTAAAGCGATCGACTAGGTTCAGGGTCACAAATATCAGTGTACCATCTATTGAAGAGTACTCATCAGCTTTTACAAACGTCTCAAAGGTCAACGCTGACCTAGCCATCCTTACTCTCCCCCTAACTTCACCAGCGCCAGCCCCTCCCCATCGTCTCTGGCCCCTACTGTAGAATGTCTTGTAATTTTCTACGGTATATTTTTACTATAAACGGTGATAAGTTAATTTCCTTGCTTTTAGGACGAACTATCGCTGTCTTGGTTGTTTGTTAGGTAAGCGAAATGATTGGGTGGTTAAGAGGCTGCTACGTTCTCGCTTGCAGGGCGTGAAAGAAAGTGTCGCATGGACTCTTTACTATTGATAAGACGACCCAAAGCAATCTAGCTTCCTAGTCGTCGAGTGGAGTTCTAGTCGTACGTCGCAATCCTCCAGGAGAATCAAAAGTATACCCTTAAGCTGAGATTGGGTCCAAAGAGGCTCGAAGATATGGTATACTATCATCTAGCTTTACCGCTCTGGCAAATATTATACCAGATTGTTGGGGAAGCTTGATTGAATAGCTGTTTGCAATCTTACAAGTTTTCAAAGTTCTTTTTGTATGGTGTGGCGTTTCGACGTGTTTTTGTGTTGGAAGCAGTGCTTTCTACATGCGTTTTGGTATGACTGAAGGGTTGTGGGAACTTCTAGCAGTGAATTGTAATAAGAGAATCTCAATGCGACACTTGTTTTCGTTGAGTACAAGCGAGAGCGCAGCGGAAGGGGAACCGACTATTAAGCGATGTTTACTTTAGAAAAGGCTGCCATGTTATCGAACTCAAACCCCGACCGCGACGTAGCCTCGAAATTTCTTCTTCTAATTTCGTTATTTGTGTGCCTTTGAATAACGCACAGTAAGATCCAGGGGCAAGTGATGCAATTTCAAGAGTATGAAAGCAAGGCACGCAATTGCCAGAGGAGAACGTGAGTAAGCAATGGCGAAAGAAAGCAATAGTAAGGTGAGGGTACAGGAGTGCGACAGTAAGGGGTAGGTAGGCGAGCTGACGATAATGGAGGGAAATTGTGTGGTTTCGAAGGCGAAGGAAGAGTACAAGATGAGGATTGTAAATTTGCTAAGTTATCAAAGTTCTATGCACGGCATAAGTATCACAAACATTGACCTAACAAACTGATATTTCCAACTATATAAAAGGTCTAAACACAGTAGACACGCTTAATTTGGTATCAGCAATGGTTCCTCTTATGTAAAGGAATACTAGTATCATGGATATAGAGGGAAATCTTGCAACTTACACCTTTGACAGCTTCGTATCCTGCTTGGCAAGCGATACTGTTTCCATTTGCATCTAATATTTCTTCACCCTGTTTTTCGACTTTGAATGCAGAGTTTCCACCATTGGGGTCAGGAGTACACTATATGTTTTTGTTTGTCAGAATTACGACTTCAGATAGCATCACGGGAGGGGTGATTGAAAGCAGAAACTTCGCTCCTGTCAGGATTACGTACGCAGGTTGTTTGTTTGCTACATGATACTCCTGGTGCAGCATCTCCTGGGAAAGGCATTTTGTTCCTCTCGCACAACAGCGCTGACACTGCCATGGCATGGGCAAGAGTGAAGAGAATGGCGTTTGAGAGATGCATGATGAATTTGGGTCTTAGTCACGTAAGTCGATGTGAATTTGGAGAGAATATTGATCAGAATAAGCGGAGGAATTGTATTTGGTCTTGTAGTAATTGTAGATGAGGCGCGTGAGTATGCGAGCCCCTTCGGTTCTATTAATACTCAGTTTCGTGACGGTTACCCCAAGAAACTCAAAACCAGAAACCCTGGTAGCCCACTATTCTTGGCATAACTATGGCGAGTAGCAGCTCGTGGTAGTTCTCAAGGCCCCGCCCGGCATATAAATCGTAGACTGTTAGATCTCTTTTGGGCATGTACACGTAGGTCAAGGACTTGGAAGTCGTGCGATTAGAGAAGGTGAGAGAACCCCTTCGCCACCTTGTAACATTTCCCATTTATGCACCCACTGCGGATAGGACCAAAGAAGTAAAGTCCCATAAACATGTAAATCAGTTTTACGCTGTAATTTTCTAAATTTGTTAAGAATTGTAGACTCGCGTTCCTCTTAATCCAGCATTATACTGTAATAGTGTGGGTGAAATATACGAAATGAGCAGGAAAAGGTGCCAATGCCCCACCTATTAGCCCAACCATGACAGTAAACGAACAACTTCAACTCCAATCACTGGTAACTAGTGCACGCCTGCACTCAAGATAACCAAGTGGTCAAGATTATTTTTGGAACTTTAATCTCAATACATGATGTTATGTTCAAAACAGCTTAACGCAAATGAACAGATGCGTTTCTCACCCCTGGAGGACAAGAGTTGGATTCAAGAGGATTGGGAAAGTCATCAAACCACAGTTTTTCGTAATAATTGAGGTAATAAACAAGTCTGGAGTTAGGTTTCAATGCGATCATTCTCAACCACAAAATGTGGCGCCTCATCCCACCTTTTCGGTCAACAAGACCCATATATTGTAGACCTTCAAGCTTTTGAAACCCAGGTATGCTCAAGGTAAATCGAAGAAGTCGCAGGACGTCAATTTAACCACATGGTACCCAAAATATCTGATGATCACCCACTTGGCGAGCGCACCTTCAAGTGCTACATTCTGAAGCTGTAAGGTATTGCTACTGCTCAATCCTCTTAAGCTGTCATATCGTGAACGGACATAATTCCGGGTTCTTTTCCGAACTTTCTTCACTAGTTTATTCTCTTTCAATTTGGGGCTTGAATTCCCTTTCCCCCTTTTAGGCTTTTCCCATTGGAAAAATTTCCGCCTGTACCAGCTCAGGGGGTCTGAACATGATGACGCATGAGGATGATACACCCTTCAACTCACTTGCAGGAATTACAGGGTACGTACTAGTGTCTTGTAAGGTATTTCGCAAGGTACTCTGGGTTTTGTGTGTAGATTATGTATTTCCACAGGTTCTGGGATCACGCAACATCCTGCTAGTAACTATGAGGGGCTGTAAATGATGGTATACAGTAGCAGATAATAATAAGCTGCACTTCGGTTGGATTGGATCAAATTAGCACACATTGACTATTTGACGTACCTTTAAGAACAAAAATTATGTATGATATTTGGCACCAGAACTTCATCCACTAAATGCTTTGATTCTGTGGGCAGATCCCGACAATTTGCTGTAAGAATCAAGAGAATGCATATCCTAACAAGAGTTAGGCTTCCAATGTGAAGTTTTGGGGTACGAGAAAAGAAACATTCATAATTCTCGTCAGGAACACAATACTCAGGCTTGAGAGGCAATTACTGCGAGAGTTAAGATGTACTGTAATCTTACAATATCCGCCATGTGTGATCCACCAATAGTAAACACACAAGATATGCATCGGGGAAAGTTAAAATTTGAGAATGTGCTTAGAAAAACAAGAATTGAATGCCCACTATTCTCAGGACTGGTTGGTCTGTGAGTGATTTTGCTCTTTCAGGCACCTGTTAAGAAAACCCGAGAATCCGGTAGGCCAAGTAGAAGACGTCTGTAAAATATCTAGCCAGTGAAATTGAGGCCGTCTTCAATATTTAGAAAAGAATTTGTTACAAATATAAGAAGAGAAAGCAAAATTTCATGAAGACAATTGCTTCATGACATACAACAATGTAGCTCAGCTGGACGGACTGAATAAATTAAAAGAACGGGTGCATATATTCGCAGATTGCTCGAAGTATAAGAGCGAATAGAGCGAACCTCACTATCATAAGTCATTATAGGCTAACTGTTGAAGGCCACCTTTGAGACGGACTGAGAGTTGTCAAAAACATAGTAGGTAAGTGTGAATATCTAGATACAATTGAGATATGATCTTTTTGTCGGATAGCACGGCTGCTTACGAAACCATAGCAAAAATCCCGGAGTAAGGCTTCAGCAGTGTTACATAGCTTGTAGTAAGACTTGAAATTTACCTATTATCATATCGAAGAAAGAACTGTATTGTAAATACCTTGGGTAGAAATGCGTATTACAGTGAAGAAAAATGAAGCACAATAGTAGGTAGTGAACCAAACTCAATTGCAATACTCCGTAGCAACCTCTGCAGGTGTGCACCTACCACCAAGCCCTTGCTGGGGGGTTGTTCCCTGTCAGATACCCACAACCACTACTTCACCCCGCTTCCGAAGTAATTAGCATATGTGTATGTATATTTATAATTTCGCACCCCCGAAATCCTCGAAGCTAATTAAGAGCTACCTTGTTACTGAGTATTGGCGGACAGGACGCTAGTAACCTGAATCCCATAAGATTTCCCTATGGGAACCAACAAGCTGCGAGGTTGTACGCCTCCATACTTGAGATCTACAGAAAATAAAGTTTGAATACAAATATTACAGCCATAGAGATGGAGTCTCGTCTCACCTCACCATTAGGAATTATTTCGCCTGTTCTCTGGACCCTGGGGACGATATGGGTTGTCAACGTTGCCATAAAAGCCTGGAAGGCACGTCGTATATTCGTTGAGTTGCAAAAGAAAGGCTTGGTCTATTTGCCCTCCAACCTTCTCTATTTTCGCAGCTAACGAAAGCTAGCCTATGCCAAAACATAGCCTTCTTTTTGGGCATTTGCTAGTTATGAAGACTTACATCGACAAACTCCCGCCGGATGCGCATCCGGCGTACTCGTTCGGACAGATTGCTAAAGATGGGTTTCCTAATGGGGTATTCTATCTGGACATGTGGCCTTTCTTCATGCCTCTTCTTGTTTGCACGTCTCTGAGTGCAACCGTGGATGCAACTCAAAAAACAGCGATAGCTCCAAAAAAGCCCAAATCCTTGGTTCGGTGGTTCCAGCCAATTGCTGGGGGACCAAATCTCTTCACAATGGAAGAAGACGAATGGAAAGCGTGGCGCGGTACTTTCAATCCTGGCTTCAGCCAAGCAAATATTGTAAATCTAGTCCCGACAATCGTACATGAAGCCCTAGCGTATAGGAGATTGTTATTCGAGTACGCCGAGCGTGGGGAAATGTTTTGGCTAGATAAGGAGACATTGTGGTTCACTATAGACATGATAGGGTCTCTTGTACTGTATGTATAACTTGCGAAACTTCATGACCTATGTTGATGATTCACACAGCGAGAGCAACTTTGATTCGAAGAAGACCAGAAATTCTTTGGCAGTCTCTCTTTTGGATCAAGTTCGATGGCACCTTGGGGACGCTACCATAAACCCTTTTGTTCGGTATTACCCACCCAGATTGTTTGCACAATGGCGGAATTCAAAGCGAATGAACGCATATATTGGCCGAGAACTGGACTTGAGATACGAAGCTTACAAGGCGAGTTCCAAGTCTGCAGAGAATTGGGATAGCAAATCTGTCATTGGTCTAGTTCTAGAGGGTTATCTGAAAGATCATGGAGGCACCAAAGAACTTCCTACCACAATTGACGAGACTTTCAAGTCATATGCTACCTATCAGATACGCACATTCTTATTTGCTGGTCACGATACCACAAGTAGTACTATTTGCCACGCATTCTATCTGTTAAACAAAAACCCGGAAACTCTCAAGAAACTGCGCGAGGAACACGACTCTGTTCTCGGAAAAGATGCAAAGGCTGCTGCGAGTATCATAACGAGGAACCCACAAACACTCAATCAATTGTTCTATACAAACTCGGTGATAAAAGAAGCAATGCGGTTGTTTCCACCTGCCTCGGGAGCCCGAGAAGGTGTTGATGGGGTTGATATCACAGATGATCAAGGCAACAGATACCCAACCGGAAAAACGATGGTTTGGATCATTCACCAAGGCATCCAACGAAACCCCAAATATTGGCCTCAACCCAACGAATTTATTCCAGAACGTTGGATGACCGAGCCTGGCGACCCAATGTATCCTACCAAATGGGCTTGGAGACCGTTTGAATTTGGACCGAGGAATTGTATTGGACAAGGTCTCGTAATGAGTGAACTTAAAGTGATCCTAGCACTTACAGCAAGAGAGTTCGATGTTAAGGATTCGTATGAGGAGTTTGATAGACTTCATCCCCGCAAAAGTATGGTTACAGTTGATGGAGAAAGAGCTTATCAATTCGAGTCTGGTGGAGCTCACCCAGCAGACAATATGCCTTGTAGAGTATTCCTCCGCAAGTAGGTGTGCTGGCATTAGGTTGTCTCGGGACTTATGATAATTATGCTTTAAAACCTTTATAATGCACAGTATTTATGTTTCGCGCCGAACATTACTTATTTAAATTGCGGGTTTCATTTCACCGGTATGATTGCTTTGACTCATCATGCCTTATTATATTGGAAAACTGGAGGCTTATGAAGGCAAGAAGTGTTCAGGTAGAAAATTGCAGCGACTTGATACCTACCACATCTGAGAAGAGCCACCGGCCTCTTTACAAAGTCAGCTATCTGATATTTATTGAAACGCCTCATGTATTTTGCGATATAAAAGATCATCTACAGTGGTCTTTACAAGACAGCTTAGGCACAGCCAAAATGGAAACCTTGCGGCACTTGGGCATCCACCAGGGAAAGGACAAACTGCTTGTGAAGGTCTGGCCAATAGAGCCAAGGAAGAGAGCACCTATCAAGGCGCGGACTGCTCCCGGGAATGCCCTGAGCTTTCTGGAGCAATTGTCTTGTCATATAGTGTCGAACCATTCCTTACCTTCGAAGTTTGACTCGTCATATAAAGGCTTTTGAGAAGTAAATCCCTTTTGAATCTAGTGTTTGATCCATGTAGCGAAGGGAACATATAAATCACTAGAACTGTAATTGTTCATACCAATCAAAACATCCAGTTGGAAAGTTCTACTTGAGTGTAGACAGGGAAAAGTCTAGATACACTGTGGTTTCCAAGCTTCAACTCTTGTCAGAGAACTCGCGAACATACCTACAAGCCCGCCTAGGCCTTTGAAGAACAAAATAGGTAAGGTACTTAGAAGCGCCTGGGTTGAGGCTTTTGTTAGGTGGGATTTGGCGGGCTGCGAGCCTTCTATAGAAGTCATATGAAGATACACGCCACTCAATTAGTATTGACTACCTAGTTATGCTGCAGACAAGCTTGAATTTGTTTACCGTTGAACCTTCCATTTCCTAACACCCAGCGACACAGAGCACCGATTATCATGGCTTTGGTAGAAGGAGAATCAACGTCCGCGTCCTCATCCCTCTTCTTGTTTTGGGGATTGTGTAGGTTGCTGTGGGCACTAGATAGTTTGACGAGGTCTTTTGGACCAGGTAGCTTGTATTGTGTGAAAAGTGGAGGCGTTCTAATATGTGTCATATGCAAAATTGTTTGAGGTCGTAGTAGTGCATCGCTAAGTTCCTCAGCACGAAGTTGAGCTCCATGAGCAGCTCAGCAGGGAAGACATCCAAACTCGGCTTCGTAGTGACAGTCTGAGACAATGGCAACGTACTTTGAAATGCGAGAAGTAAAAGTATCAATTTATCTGGGTCTTACCAGATAAGGTGTCCCTTCAAATTCCCTGATGGAATTCCCAGTACCCCGAAGCAATTCAAGTCGCACGTCCGACGCCCGAACAAGAACCACCATCATAGCAACTCCCTCCTTTTTCACCAACCCCAACCTCACATGTCAGATATCGGAAATTCATTAAAATCCCCATTAGTAAAGTAGAGATCCATTCCATTGACACAGATACGGTAGCCCACTCAACGCCATATACGATGCCTCCATCCGTGTATTGCATTACACATTGATTATCCCACACGCCTCCTCTCGTCAGCTGAAATTTTCTTCCCTCTCCCTTTGCCCATTCATATCATACACCTCCAGAACCTCCTTCATCATATCGTATCAAGAAACCATTATACAAGTCTACCATCGTCCCCAAGAATTCCCTTATCTCATTATCGTCTTTGATTGGCGTTTATAGAGGAGGTAGGATGAATTCACTCCATGAACTCGAGAAGAATGCTACTGCGACCTAGATTTCCAATAATTCAGCTTGGTTCTTCAACATACTTTCTGTCCATGCAACACGATGACCACCAAACACTGAAAGTTCCGCAATTCATATAAAGAGGTAGCAGAAACTCACTCCGAAAATCCCAATACTCTGCACAACACTTCGGTTGTCCTTTGCTGTGATAGCGCTATAAGCAGCTCCGATGTATCCTTGTTGGTTTCCACGACGTCCACCGGTGCGCGCGACGCTGTACTGCTTTGGGGGCATATTGGCAGTTGTTTTTTGGGAGTTTGAGATTGGGGATTGGACTGAAGGTAATGTGCTTATTTGACGTGAGGTTGAGGTGGTGATATGAGGGTGGGAGATTTATTTTTTGACGGGAATGACGAGGATGCTCTTTGAGAAGGCATTGATGCCTCGTATATAAGGCTTCAAGATAGTGAGAATGCTGCACGTGATTACCCCCCTTTCTTCTAGGCGGAGTACTTGACTTGTGGTTTTGCATTTTGCTTGATGGAATTTTGGTAAACGCATTCATTAAAATTTTACGTAGAATAAGGTTACTCAACCTTGCGAGCAGTACCAAAAGATGAAAATCCTCTCTGACATATGGACCACGATCTTTGGTCAAGCGAGAAATGCCATTTCCAAACTCTGAACAGTGGAGATATCTAATTGCATGTACGTCCCAATTATTATTCCTAGCACGTTTTCCTTAAGATGAAAATGTACACCCTAAAACTCCAAACTCGACTGTCTCAAGACAACTCTCATATATTTGTAAGTTCAACCTTACTCTCCGTAGCCAGCGCGTCTCTCCTCCCTCTACTTCCTGGATCAAAATATGGTCGATCACCTATACTGACAGCCCTCTGCCTCTTCCTCTATCTCAGTCCCTCATCAAAGTAATCCGGCGTCGCAGCATGGTATACAGACCTATTGTCCCAAATGGCTAAGTCATTCTCGTTCTGCCACCTGTGTCTAACCTGCAAATCATGATTCTCAACGACCAGTTTCAAAAACCAATCTAATAAAGCCTTGCTTTCTTCCTTCGTCACTTCGTTGATATTTTGGACATGATGACCCAATGCAAAGATAGATTTCCACCCGGTGACGGGGTTGGTTCGGATTACTGGATGCGTAGCAGTTAAGGAAGAACCGACGTTAAGGGGCGAACCGTGTGGAGGGTCGTAGAGTTTGAAATTGTTTTTTTGAGCCGCGGAGAGGAAGAGGGGTTGTGCATAGGTTGCTGTTAGACCCTCCAGGAACCTTTGATACGATGTTGAGAGTCGGTCATATAATTCATAGCCGGAGGCCCAAAGAGTATCTATCTCAATTAGTACCACATTTTTTTACACCCTATACATATTATAAGCAAAACTTACCACCGCCAGTTTTCGGCAATTGAGTAATTCTCAATAAAGCATAATCACTAGGAACAGGTTCAAACGTGATATCAGAATGCCATCCGTCCTTCCCGCTTTGCTTCTTCTCAAATTGAAAAGGCAGTCTATCGCTGTATATTTCCTTCACTTGTTCGGAGGAGATCACGAATCGTCGTCTTTACCGCCGTATTCGCGCGCAGAGTTTGAGACGGGGTGAATGTGGAGCTTTGAGGTTGAAGGTTTGCCTGAAAGCTCGCCTAGTCTTTGAACGAGCTCCTTTTGGAGGTCGTTGGTTATGTCGTCTTGTTTGCAGAAGAAAACGACGCCGCGTTGTGATACTAACTAATGTCAGAGGTTTCTAGGAGTTGGCTGTTAGAAGGAACTTACTGGTAATTGCGAGATCTCGGATAAGATCATCAGAATCCGGGGCTCGAAGCCATTCTGCGAGATTGACATCAATAAATTCTCGACCGATCACTGGAGTTGCATCGAAGCTTTGGAAACGGTCTAGGACCCCCGACAGTCTCAATGGCACTCTATTAGTGAAAGATTCGCTTGTGGATGCTTGAACTGCGGGTGCTTTATATTTTACTTCCGATCTGTCGCCAACCAGAGGGGTTGAACTGAACTTCTCGTCCTTGATTTTCTCAGCAGTGTCGAATGCCGTTTCGGTAATTGAAGGTGGCATGATAGGGAGGCGTAGGATGAAATGTTGGTGTATTCCAGAGTTTCAATGTTTCGATCACTGCGAAGAGTTTCATGGAGAAGTTATACTCCCAATAACTGCCGCCAAAATACCCCCACGAATATGATATCAGAATCTAGAAACTGATGCCACCGATGGCCATAGCTCATAGGTGGGATACATAACCAAAATCCGTGAAAATATGGTAAAATGTCGCAATAGCTCTGCGTTTGGTGTTGCACAAACTTTATACCCTTTGGTGGGGGTTTCTGATCGTTCCTTTTGCGTGGCAGCACAACGGCAAGTTCCCTCGATGCCGATCATGTTTGAACGAATCATTATCGAATCACACCTTACCATTGACCCGCACGCCAGTCCGGCTGACCGACCAATTGGTACTGATCTTTGAAAGAGCAGTCATTGATAGGTAGACAGAAAGGTTGAGTGAGCTCCGTGAAGATTGCGTGCGAGGGGGGTAGCATCACGTGAAACTGCACTCTCCGTCTTATGCATTCCATTCAACTGGCCTTATTGAGCACATCAGTAAAAATCCTTGCCTTGAGAATTCCAGCCGGATTTTGAGAAATCAATTGACTCTCAAGCTCTTTCGCAGCATATTTCCGAGCCAGTTTTACATTACCAAGTCTTTGACTAAATACAGCTGCCATATGCTGAGCACGGGATAGATAATCGTTCAATCCTTCCTCTTCAACAAGACTTAGTAGATTCAAAGCCTTCGCCGATTGTTTATTTTTGATTTCAAGTTTCTTGCTTGGAGCAGTGTTGGCTTTAATTTCCAGATTCTCGAGGAGATCTGCAATTTTGGTTCGTCGTTTATCTCCATGACGGGATTGACAAGCTGAGCAATCGCAAGTAAAACCGTACTGAGCGAGTCTTGATTGGCGATCCGCGGTCTTTTTGAGAAGTGGGATGTAGGAAACGGTTATCTCTTCTCCTTCCTTGATATCCCTTGAGGCGTAGATAACTCGATGGCCTGCTTCGTCGACCCATTCATTCCCGGAGTTGGGTATACATGAATGATTTATCCTGGCGATTTTAGGAAACAAACCGACATTGTTATCGCCTGTATTGTATGCATTGCTTCGAAATATCGTGAGAAGTTTGTTTTGATCTTCCTCGGACGGAAATCGAAAATCGTGTAAGTCTGTAAAAGAGTTTTGGTTTGTTGGAGACAGATTGGAATATGCTGTTTCGAGACTCGTGATCATGTCCAGTATCCTGAATCCATGGCCATGTACCATTTCTGGCAAGGGAATGGCGACAAGAGGCTTCTCGATAATTATTACGGCACCTCTTTTAAGATCATGCTTTGCAAATACCCCAAGGCCCTTGTTTTTGGATGGCCTGACCTCATAAACTGTGTACGGATCTTTATCAAGTCAATTATGACACGATATCAAGGAGTGTGAACTATGGAAATAAATGTCAGAAAGGAATTGCCTACCCTCTATGTCCATTTCATCTGTTTCATTCCCGTGTAACGGAGGTTGGATACCCGAATATTCCAGATCCAATAACCCAAAAGAAGAACAAAGATTGGTTGAGCTGTGGACTTGACAAGCTATCGCGAAAGGTTGCAAAAATAAACTTAAATACGAAAGAATGGTGACTCGCACCCAAATGGTGAAAAACCTTGTATTTGCCGTCATGTTGCAATAATTCCAACTTCACAAATGACAGATCAGATTGAGGGGAACACGACTGTATGTACAGTAGATCTCAAATAACGTCTTTTGCCTAGACTCTTGACTCCTGAGATCTCTAAACAGGGGCTGCAGATATAAAACCTGTTGGATCTTGGGGATTCGAAGAGAATACCTTGGAGAACGGCCCAGCAATCCAGCAATTAAAGGCGAAAGCTCGGGTCGACGTAGAAAAACTCCCTTAATGTCTTAGAGACATTCAATGTCGTAAAATCACATTGGAAGATTTTCCGAAAGAACGTGGGAAGAAATGGATTTCTTCAATATGCGTACCAGTAGAGGGAGGATGATAGCGAGTTGAACCGACAGGGGTTCGGGTAAACGTGGATGAAACGAAACATGTCCCACACAGCCCACGCTCAGTAGCTGACGCAATAATGAAGAGAGAACACCATAGCTTTTATGAAAAACGACTGAGAGCGAGATTAAGAACCTGATGTACACGATATAAGCAAAATATGAACCGACTACAAATGGGCAAGAAAAACAGCCGCAACTCTGGTGGTTCTAGAAGTACCGGTACCGTAGTTTCCTGGATTAATTTATAACACTGTGTCTCTTGGGTCAATTTATATTATCCTAGAAACTTGGGAGAGTTGTTTCGACTATTCGAAGAACCATAAATTAGTATCTTGGAATTTATGAGTTGCTTCCTTTCATTTCTTGTTTGTGAGACTGTGAGAAGCCGAAACGCCAAGGAAAGTGAAGTGCCCCAGTGCGGATTGGAATTCAACGCAATGTAGTAGCAAACTAAAGGACTTATTGAACCTTGAGGTTTAAAGCTCAGGATATAAATGCGACCGACGGGAAAAGATGTGGTTAAAATTCCAATTAGAGCATGATTGTCCCAAGTTTAACTCCGGAGATTCACGTGCTTGTCCCGATTGGGTAGTAAAGGCGACCTCGGCTCTCACCTTGAAATTTCTCAACGTCAATGTGTTCTTCCTTAACCACCAGAACCAACATCATACGCAGCTTCTCTTGATATGATCTTTTAACTACATGTATATTGAACATGAGCTCTCAGCTTAATGGCTTCAAATTTCCTTCGTGGACCAGCACTTTCCCGTTGGAGCATACCTCCTGCCGCCTGTCTCCGTTTGCTCCAAGACGAGAGTGGACTGTTAAAGTGGCAGTAAATTACTGTTCATGTAATCTAATTTACTCCTTGTTCTATCCCTTCATACCTCCTTCTGAGTATCTAAACTATATATCTTGCGGGAATTGCATTAATTGTTCCAGAACATCGGAGTAACCATTCGAAGTATCCCAAACAAACGAAAGGACGATGTAGTGCGTTTTACTTTCACTTTTGATGTCCCTTGGAATGATGTACACGGAATTGACATCTTGTATCAAAATCTCTGCATCTAGCCATTGTGGCCTTCACTCCTTCTCCATCTATAAAAGAAATCATGGTCCTCAGCCATCAGATTGATGTTGAGCAGTCATTGAAGCTTTAATTCACGGGGCTTTTTATTATAATGCTAGTGGGCATGATTGGCCAGTCACTTTGGGTTTCTTATTAGTAGAACGTATGAGAAGTAACAATGCAGAAGCTGATACGTCCAAGAAAACAAAGACAAAACGAGGGAAAACTTCCAAAAGTTATCTGCTGCGAGCCTGCAAAACGGTCGTAAATAATCTTCATGTAATACTTTAATTTTCCAGGCTGGAATGATGCATACCTATGGAATACTGTCTGCATAGTCGTATCTTCCTGCTTCTGCAGCTCCTGCATGTCACCGCCCCAACGGATCTGATTGGCTCACAACGTGCGTCGCCGTTTGCCTTGTTGACGGCCTCAAGAATTCAAGAGTTCGACGCCCTCCAACTTCACCAACACCACCACCACCACAACAACCCCTCTTCAAATTCAACGCGATAGAGTGTATGGAATTCCTGTGAAGCGTACGATCTTCCTTTTGAAGACCGTTGTAAAGTACAGCGCGTTGCGGAGTCCACTCACCGCGCTGAAAGCTATCACGAAGCACGCTATTTCTCCCCAACTTCACTTTCTCATAACAACATCAACACAAATTGATCAAGCTACAATAAACTGGAGAAGTCTTCGAGGGTACTATGGCAACACATAGGACGTCATTATTGGAGTCGGTCTTCCATCATGTCGCACTACCTCCCAAGCTCCCGGATCGACAAGAAGGCGGACTTGATGCCATACAAAATGTCCTCGCCGAGCGACTCATGAATGCGACGATTGTCCTCAGAGACAAGACATATGAACGATATGGCCCTGAGTTGGATTGTATTCGCCGCGCTATCTTGACTTCTAAGGTTGTAAATACAGGCGGAAAGTTGGATCCATCGACTCTCGTTAAAGCCTTTCGCGAACTTCAAGGGAACGACCTCATTATCATTCATGTCTCTGAGCAGAATGCTGCTCTCCTCGTCCGAAGGGTTTTAGAGTAAACTACCTCGAATCCATTCTAGGTGTATATCGTAGTTAAACTAACCTCAACTTCGCGTAGGGCCAATGGACTTGCGGTCCTTTTCGAGTCCTTTGAGGCGTCACCATTATCTGAAGATGTTTTGGCCAGTAAGAGTCCCCTTGTGTGGGACTTTCCGGGCTCTGCCGTCTCAATACCTATTGCCACCTTCAACGACCCCTCATTTCAATCATCTTTGGCAGATTCTCTCTCTCAAGCCAGCAAAGAGTCAATCAAGCGATTTGCAGCCAGGACGACTAAAGCCGGCAATGTTGTGGCTGAAAACCGCGACACCGTTTCACCAGTGCTTATCACTACAGCCTTCATGACAATCTTGGAGGCGAATGGTACCCGGCACTATCCCACCATTCTCACGAAGCGGGTTCGTGACGATGTTTGCTGGGCTGAAGGAGAGAAGCCTTGGCGACGAAGCCCTTTGTGGCTAGTTTTACGAGTTGCTCTTACGAGACACCTCTCCACGTTGGTTGGTGGTGACGTTGGTAAGTCCACTACCTAGTCTTCCAAACGTATATTGCTAGGCGCTCAACTGACTTTATTTTCTTGATACAGGTAGAGCGCTGTACAAATTTATCATTTGCCAATTCATTTCCACCCTCCTTAGCCAATCAACCACTTTGGAGGCTGAATTACTGTCACACTTGAAAACCAAGCTGTGTCGTCGACTGACCAAACTAGAGACCGACAGACAAAATGCAAGTGCAAAAGTTCAGGAGACATACGACTATTTATTCAGCAAGCTGGAGTCACATTTTAGCGGAGTTGTGAAGAACACCTCCGAAAGCATTGAAAGAGAATGGGCAAGCTGGAGTCACATTTTAGCGGAGTTGTGAAGAACACCTCCGAAAGCATTGAAAGAGAATGGGCAAGCTGGAAAGCAAATACAAAACGACCGGTTCTTGATTTGCCTCGTCGTGCTCATCCTAGGCATCAGTACTTGACACTGCCAAACAGTGGTCAATACATTCAGAAGGTTCTCAACGAAGCTGCACAGAACTCGCGAAAGGGCTATTTATCTAAGAGTATAAAGCACACACCTTCAGAATTCGAATTCTCTTCTGCTGCTATGCAGCAAGCTCGCCTTTTCGCTTCGAAATACTTCAGACTTGCTGAAACGGAGTCGCTTATCAATAGCATCATTATGGGAGGATCTAATAACGCCGATTCGGAGTCACAATGCATCCAGGCAGCAATCCTTATCGGAAAATATATAGATCAAGTAGCAGACTCCTACGACGGCTATAGCGAGAAGAGTGTAATGCTACTGCTTCTCCTAGAGCTTTGGGTGCACATGGATAAGCACTGCATCAGTATCATCGAACTGCTGGAGGAGTATCATCCTATGTTTCCATCACACATCCGTAAGTTTAGAATTATAACAGTCAATTACATTGCTTTTGAGCTGACGTGCCCACCTTCTAGTGGATGTTCTACAATTACCAACTCTTCGGGATTTGAATCGTATTCAGAATGTGCGAATGTACCTCGAGAACCGACATAAGAAGGTCCAAACCCATATGTCAATTTTCACCGATCCGGTGAAAGGGTGCTTCGCCGAACGATATTTTGATTCAGATTCCGGTGAAGAGCTCCGGAAGTTGTATAAGAAGATCATGCGAACAGCAGAGATTAAGCGACAGCTAAAGGGGGAGGAATGGGAAATAAAATGCCGCAAATTCGAGGAACTCATAAAGTCGATATCTGAGAGCTCGTGCATCTTTCATGAAGACGAGTATGGGCGTGTTCATTCCAAGCATTGCAAGAAATGTTTTCTGGAGCGCTGCGCTGCACGCTTCACGATAAATAATCACGAAGATCCGCTACCATCAGATTTGACCCACGCAAAAGCGACTGTTTTCGAATTAGCTTGCCCAACAGCCTTCATTGCATATCGAGAGAGCACTTGGAAAATCATCAGCACTCTGGCCCTTCCGGATCCGGTCTCTCAACAGGAACCGAAGATAAGACTATCAGAGTATGGCGAGCTTCGACCATTCATAAAATCCATCGGGCCAGGCATCTCTCTTGCCTCGTACACCAAATCCTTTTTGATCACTCACTATGCATCCTCCAGATTTCCTGTTGATCTGTGTGATATACTTCTCACAAATGGTCTAAAGCTGCGTTTGTATGATAGCAGCACGCACACTTGGATTGGGCAAGTTACACAACGACTGACTTTTGCCCACCACTGTAAAGTGATGGTACCCGAAAACTCACCCTTCTCGCCTTTCCTTTCAACAGTCGAGTTCGCGGTAGATTCTAAGGGACCAGCTTCTTACTCTGTTGTTTCTAGTCAGACAAAATGTCCTTCCGGACTCAATATCCACGAGTTTCTTGCTATTCAAGCCCTCTTTTCTTGCACGCACCTCCGATGGCTCCAAATCTGCCGCGAACTAGGGTCTGCGAATATAAATCTGAGCACCGAAGTTGCCACCATCGTTATTTCTCATCTAGCTTTGAAGGCGGGGCCAGCACACATCTCTTCCCATCCTCTGGGCGCCGCACATATCATCTTTCAGGATATTTCTTTCTGTAGGAGACTATTACACCAGCTCAGCGAACGCCTAGAAAGCATTGACTCTAATTATCGTGAGAATATTTGCATGGAATGTTTGATCACTTTGATCCTTAGACTGGCTTCGCTTGGCACGACAGTATTCAATGAGGCATTCAAGTTACTTCAGAGAGCCCGTTCAATTACCTTGAAGTGGATGAATGGTCTTCGAGCGGAGATACAGACTGCTACCAGTGTCGAAGGTTCGAGGAATTTGTCAAGATACGCCTTGTGGGCTGCAATACTGTGCCGAAGAACTTTTGCCATATATATCGAGTCCCAATATCCAGACGCTGATGCAATGTCTTGCTATGTCTTCAGCTCAATCACCCTTCAAGATAACCTTGTGTCAGATCCGCACGGTCTGCCACAAATACTCAAAAACGCGTTAATTAGGGATCTCAAAGTTGCTTATCGCTTGGAGAGTATTCTTCGATCAGCCCTGCTACGCGATCCTACCTGCTTGGTCACAGCAATCTCCGCCATTCTCCCTAGCTTCATTATAGAGCCACAGAAGGGTTCCTTGGGGTCAGAATGCGCAAACCAAATAGGCGTGACTTTTTACGACAGCGATGGTTACCCAGGAAGAGAATGCTCAACATTCAATGTCAAGTTTCTGACCAGTGAGAATTCTGATAAGTGGTGGATTGAGGTCAAGACGAAAGCAACGCCTGTTTCATTTTCCCAAACCATTTATTTCCACCTATTGGAAGGCCACTTCTTAGTTGATGGTAAACCAATCAATAAATTACCAGCATCTTATAGGAATTCTGTTGTTCTTGAAGAGCTTTTTGGGAATGAGAGCTTACTCACGTACCCCTCCAACCTCCCCGGAATGGAAGTAAGTTTAAAGCGATTGTACAGAAAAAAGTAGCGCTGACTCTGTTATCTCACAGTACATGCTGGCCATCAACAAAAAAGGACACCAAATACATCTTGGTTCACGTCAAGGAACTGTCTTTGTCAAGGCTCTGGTAAGCAATAGAGTTTTAGAGCATATACCTCGTGGTGTATTTCGGAGCTCCCAAAGCTTTGACTTGCCCTATAATCTTATAGACAATTGCATTCACTGGCTTGATACAGCTACGGGGTTTATTGAAATTCGCCCAAAACCAGATTTCTGGAGGTACAAGCCGAGTAACTGGGTTATTGAATTTTATCAACGGAAAGCATATCGTCGCCATTCTCAGCTGCTGGACCCTCAGAGTCCTTTGAGCTGCTGGACCCTCAGAGTCCTTTGTTCCAACGCGTGGCCCGCCTGTTCCGACACTTTGAGTATCAAAATCACTTGACGGTATATCAGCCAGAGAAGGGAGCCCTGTCAGTCGAATTACGTCGTTTAGAGTTGTCTTTTTCAGTTAACAAGAGAGGCCTTCTTGAATCTCGACAGCTACGTTCCGAATTTGATCCTGATCAGGATTCAGGAACTTGGTACGGATTGATGAGCGCAATCGTGCTGCGGGGAGTAACGGCGGGTTGGGACAACATTCCACTCAAAACTCGCAGCATAATTGTTCCTATCCCCCCTATACCTCCAAAGTCAATGTCAAACCCTCCAGCTTCAAAGCCAATGACATACAAAAGAGACGGGGCTCATGTGTTTATTTTTGTCGAAAACAATGGTATTTACGGGAGGTATACGATAAACCCTACCCTTGGACGCCTCGACTGCCCTGCGGAGCCCCTTCTTCTTTACACCATGGCCCAATTCCATGCTTTCTCGGCATTTATCATTCCAGATCCTCTGTAAGTATTTAATCTATATCATGTCAGGCAGTGCATGTGCATTCGTGACTTCAATCACCCACCAGTTCTAGGGCAAGAAAGTAAACTCAACCCAATCACCCACCAGTTCTAGGGCAAGAAAGTAAACTCAACCCAATCACTCGAGCTTTCTTTGAAAGGTTGGAGACCTCAAGCCCTGGTGTTTGTCCTAGTTACGGTTCAATTTCATGTTTCTTTTTCTTATTTTATCTCCGTTCCCAAAACCCTCCGTCAGAAATATACTAACCTACATGTTACAGAACAGGCAGAACCGGTACTGAGCAAGCTATCCATCTGTTGAAATCGGGGATTTGTCAGCCATGGAGCCCGCTTACCATTGGCCCCGCTTCTAACCTGGCCCGCATTGCTTCTCTAACACCTGTGCGAGTTTATTACCCATCTGGCATGAAGGTAATGTCACGAACAAAATGGGTAGATGGTCTTACTACCACAATCCAGCATGATGCCTTCGCTGAAATTGTCGCTGCCCTGTTTGCAAAGTCTGAGCAACTAGCTACCTTTACCGCTGAGAAACATGATCTTCCTCCTTTGAGGTCTGACGACAGGGAGCCTCACCTTGTTTTAAGAAGTTTCTATAGACGCCAAGGTTATCAGCGACTAGAAATTTACGGCAACCTACCCCCACAAGAGGATATACGCTACATTCCAAGAGATGGTTGGCGACAGAGAACCGATAGTCTCACGTACCTTGAAACAAATGCTTCTACGGTTGCGCGATCGAATGTGTTCGAATGTGTAAGTCTATTACGTACTTGGCCTACTCGGATGCCGACAGAAAAGAATCTTGTCAAGGTTCTCCAGGATTGGTCAGATATTGGCGGTTGCAACGAATCATTTGATAGGATTCTTCTCAGTGACCTATTGAATGTGGAATTCAAGATCCAATGGGGAGCCTTGGTGCAGCTGTGCCGAACATTGGGCAAAAATGACATGTACAAACTGATGTTTCTTTTCGGAACCATTTCTTTCAGAGTTGATGTTAACATGAATATCGTGCGAACTCTTATCGCATTTGCCGTGTTAAAGGACCTCAAGAACCTCGTGCCTCCGCACTGGTCAAATTACTCAAAGTTTCAGCAGCACCAGACTCCACGGATCGAATATCTCATTCAACTCCTCCGACCTTGCCTTGTGCCTTACGGACAAGATGAGAGATCGACTGCGGGATTTCAACTAAGCTCAGAGTATCGGCGAAGGCTTGAAAAGGCACAAAGAAGTTATGAGAAAGAGCAACAGCAACATGCAACACAACTTGCGGAATATCTTTATCAGCAGTGGCCATGTGCTGAGCCCAGCATCGAAGGGTTCTCTGCGACTACCGGCATTGACGTACCACAAGCATTGGCGATTATCCGCCCTGAGTGGCTGCGGCTGTTTCAGAATTTCGAGCTCACTGGGTACATTGCTCTCATCCAGAATATATTGGATAAACATGGAACAGACGACAAAATAGAAGTTCCAAAGTATGAAATCCCAGAGCAATCCTTTTTTCCCGAAAGAATTCGTGGCGGTGAGTTTCCAACACTGTCTCAACTTTTCGGTAACAGGGGGCCAGAAAAGCTCCAGACGAGGTGCTGCATCAACGTTGCCATGGCTAAGAAAGACCCAATAGCTTTGTATGTTTCAGAAAGACAAGTTGGATTGACCTCGGTCATACCCACAGAAGCACAAGAGCTGCTGAAGGTAGTTGAAGAGTTTATTCATTCAAAGTCTGCTATTCGACAGACTTATGGAAATGATCTAATGCGAAGTCTGGAAGCTCTTGCCGCTGTCAGCAATGTCCACAAGCAGAAAGAATTGATGCATCCTATCACACTCGAAGAGTCTCTATCAATAGCAAGACAGTCTACCCTCCAGGCTTTCGCTCAGCTGCGGTCAGCTTTCGAGTCACATGATCCTCGCGTACGGTGGCTCCAGGGAGGTGGCATATGGCCAAGTACCACCACTGTTACTCTTCTGGAGTACTTGAGATCTTTCGTATCACGTTCCGTATTTGGCGATGGTATGAGAGAAGCGTTGGTCGCGTATGCGTTGACCATCACAAACTTGCAACGCTTGATTCGCATAGAAGATGCAATTATGAAAGGGTTGAGACCAAAAGCGCTCGAAGAGCAACAAAATATCGGTCACGAGAATTGGAATCCCTCAGAGTATGCTGATTGGCTTCTACTGGAGATTGATGCCAATATTCTGATCCGACCTGGGCAAGTCGATGTCGCTCTAGCCACGATAGCTCCGGCCTCTGGAGCAAATTCCGTGCTTCAAATGAACTGTGGTCAAGGTCAGTTTTGTTTCTTTTTTTAAATGTTAGATCGGCGCAGATGTTTTAGTACAATTACTATAGCTGTATAGTCATTGTTCTAAAATCTTCGATTAAATGTCTTGATTACCGCGATGATCAGAACATACATGTGAATCAAGTGGCAGTACTCGAGTATTCCGATGGATATTCACTGCCACGTTTCATGATCACCAGGGCCCAAACATCTTAGGATAAATTTGACACCTTGGTTTGGGGCATCCCCTCGACGTGTTCGTTAAGCACATCCCAGATCTCGCTCAATGACTTAATGAATACTGATATACTGGTTTATAAAAATGATTCCAAGTAGCTAGCTAATGAAGATTATAGGCAAGACATCCTGTATTATGCCTATGTCTGCTGTTGTACTAGCAAATGGAGGAAATCTTCTTCGGGTAATCGTACCGAAACCTCTCCTCTTGCAATCAGCCCAGACTCTGCAAGCCACCTTGGGTAGACTTCTTGGGCGGCGTATTACGCACATCCCCTTTTCAAGAAGAACCGCTACCAATTCAAAGATCATCAAGACATATTTTGATATCCATAAAGAGATCTTAAAAGATTCCGGCTGTATCATTGCACTACCAGAAAATATGATGTCTTTTAGACTCACTGGTTTGCAGAAGCTATCAGATGGCAACGTGCCTGAAGCGATCAGCATGATCAAGGTCCAAAATTGGTTGAATTCCAAGGCGAGAGATGTCATGGACGAGGTTGATTACATTCTCGCCATCAAAACTCAACTAGTTTTTCCGAGTGGAACACAGAAATCAGTTGATGGCCACCCCTTCCGGTGGGAGGTCATTGAAGCGGTTCTAAAACAGGTCGACTTGCACCTCTACAATCTGCAAAAAGCTTTTCCACAATCTATTGAAGTGGTCCGACGAACCCAAGGAGGCTTCCCTGTCGTCTTTTTTCTTAGAAACGACGTAGAAACTGAATTGATCTCCAAGATCGTTGAAGACATCTTCCGAGGCCGAGGCTCTATACTACCTGATGATTGTTCCAAATCAGACCGGCTTGCAATCAAGAAATTCATTTCGGAGGCTAAACCCTCAACACAGGTGCTCAAGCAAATCCAGGAAATGCTACCTAACAAGCCCGCTGTTAAGCAAATTGCACACCTTTTACGTGGCATTCTGGTACACAGGATCTTGTTGATGACCCTCAAGAAGAGATGGAATGTTCAGTATGGGCTTGCGCCTGACCGGGATCCAATCGCCGTCCCATACCAAGCCAAAGGAACGCCCTCTTCGCAGGCTGAATGGGGACACCCAGATGTTTCTATATTATTCACCTGTCTGTCCTTCTACTATGATGGATTAAATACTGCCCAGCTGCGCCAAACTCTCGAGCACGTTCTCAAATCAGATGATCCTACACAAGTTTATGACGAATTATCGCAAGAATCCTCACTCCCGGATTCTCTGAGAGACTGGACCTGTGTGAATGTCGATGACGAGGCACAAATCCTTGAGATACATCCGCATTTCAAATATCATGTTATTGTGATTGATTACTTTCTCAATAACTTTGTCTTTCCCAGACACGCCAAGCAGTTTCAACTTAAACTCCAAGCTTCTGGATGGGATATACCTTTGTTGGCTCCTCTAACCTCGATTGGTGTTGGTGCCAAACAAACGTCAACGTCCAGTAGGACTCCTCTAACAACTGGGTTTAGCGGCACCAATGATTCAAAGAGAATGTTGCCCTTAACAATCAAGCAGGAAGACCTTCCTCGCTTAGCTCATACAAACGCTGAAGTATTGACTTATTTACTTGAGCCGAGAAATCGCCGTAAGTAAACAATGTTCTTTTCTTGGAATATCTTTACACTATATTATCTTAGGCCATTGGGGGAGCCCGCTAAAGATCACGAACGTCTTTCATTCTTCACTTTCAAGATTCAGTGATAGTTTTACTCGGATTTGGCTGACCTATGGCATTTTAGGATACGAACTTGCTGCTGATTACCGAGGCAAACGCCTTTCCGAGATAGAGCTACTCAAAAGACTAATCGAAGACCGCATTTGGATTTTCATTGATGCCGGAGCTCAAATCCTTGAGATGGACAATTTTATACTCGCAAAAACCTGGCTAGCAATGAGCGATGCTTTAGCATGTGTATTTTTCAACAAAGACAACAAGGCAAATGTACTATACCGTCAAGGTCACAAAGTACCGCTTCTGGCATCTCCATACGCCGACGACCTTACTGGTTGCCTTGTCTACCTCGACGAAGCTCACACTCGCGGTACTGATCTAAAGTTTCCAGTAGATGCCGTTGCTGCTCTGACCTTAGGACTGGGGCAAACCAAAGACTCTACAGTACAGGCTGCCATGCGACTCAGACAACTAGGAAGTACGCAATCTGTTGTAATATTCTCTCCACCTGAGGTACACCAGAGTATTCTCGATCTCCGTCAGAAACGACCGGGCGAATATATCGACTCATATGATGTTATTTGCTGGTTGCTTGAACAGACATGTTGCGGCATTGAACAATTACAACCATTGTACTTTTCTCAAGGCTTAGACTTTTGTCGCCGGGCGCAATGTGCATTTGATAATCCAGACTTCCTCTTCGATAGCGACCAACGAGAGCGTTTTCTCAAGGGCATCAGACAATTTGAACAGCAATCTCTGGAACAACTTTATGGAGTCAAGTCCAAGTCCAAAATCACCACCACTCTTGAGAAATTCTCCCCCGACTTGGCTATTTATGTAAAGGAACTCAACAAACAGCGCAAAGGATTTCAAGATACCGGGAACGCTGTAAATGGCACCGCGTTGCAGGAGGTGGAACAAGAGAGAGAAGTTGCCATTGAGGTGCAGGTTGAGAATGTCCGCGAAGTTCAGCAAGCCCATTACCAACCGCTTGGCTTTCCGGGACTGTATCGCGATATTCTTGCATTTGCGAAGACCGGTCGCCTTACCGCCGACTCTACATCTTATATTCCCGCTTTCGTGGCCCTTAGACAAACTAATCTTGGGCGAAAACATGGTATTGCAAGCTCTGCCCATACCGACAAGCTTTATGTGTCAGTCGAGTTTACAAAAACTGTTAGATTCCCAACTGTTAGGACATATGACCATTTTCAAGTGAGTAATAATCTCTCATGACTTGAGATCGAAAATCAAGCTAATCACTATTCCAGCGGAGCGTCAACTGGGTTTTATGGAGTCCAATCAACGAAATCGCCATGATCATCATCCCCGAAGAAGCCGATCGTTTGTTACCATTACTACGCGAAATGAATCCAGCTGCCACACATCTTCTAACATACGCAGCACCAGTCACCCGAAAGATGCAGATTTTCAATGACATGACCTTTCATTCCATTCCAGCAATGCCCGAAGGATGGAAAGCACCTATGTGGCTCAAGATCGAACTTGGGGTTTTCGCAGGCCGTCTGTACTTTCAGTATTCGGATTATGAGGAGTTGTGCAAGTATCTTGGAGCTCATGAACGTCCCAATGAGATGGAAGAAGATGATGATGATCACTTGCTTTCTGAGAACACTGATGCATGTGTTGATGATGAGGAGGGAGAATTGATGGAGCAAGATATTGTTAATATTGTTAAGAAACAAGATGGTCCAAAGACTTTTACTAAGAAACCTCTTGTATTTATGCAAGAATGGCTTGCAATCCGAAGAAAAGGACAAGATTTCACCCACACCCCCATGGTACGCCTCAACTTCTCTTCCCAATCAAACCACAATCCTTCCCTACTAACACTTCCACAGGGCCAACTCTGTCAAGGCAAAGCTCTAAAGGAAGACCACCCCTTCTTCATCATGCCCGAAACCTCCGCAAAGAAAGATACGCATCTAGGAGGTTTCCGAACAACCTGTATCACCGACGAAGAAGAAGACGATGACGTTGATGAATTCATTGATGACGACGGATATGGAGCCGAACTTGGGGCAGATGGGAAAGATGATTTTGATGATGCTCAATTGTCGGATCGAGGGTCGGAGAATATAGATGATTCTTCGTAGAGTTTTAGGATGTTAGCTACTGTAGGGGGTGTAGCTCTGGTGTGCATTTACAATTGCTGTATGTAGGATTATGGCTTTATGATTGCTTTATGATAAGTCTGTTAGATTAGTATTTATTCTTTCGTACCTTCTGAGTATGTGACAAGCAGGGGTTAATGACTTGATTCTGTTCTACCTGGTTAGCAACAGAACATCTCATGTCAATATCCACTCTACAAACACATAGGCATAAGAATATACCCTCAAGAATCAGAGCATCTACTTGTAAACAACATACCCGCACGCATCAACCCATTCCTCGAATCCCCGCCCCCAAGCTAACGTTAGCCTGTGTCAAGGGGGTGTAATGAGTAGATTGTTCGTAGGGAGAGAAGGAGAGAGCTGCTCCTTACGACGAGACTATATAGCTAGCTAGCCACCATCCTAGCCACCATCCTCGGCACCCCTATTCACTAATTCTAGGAGAATTACGTAATCTACCCCAATTTACTATAAACTATGAAAAATCAAATCCTTTACAGCCTACTTCTTCCTACATCCTACCTAACCAATTGATCTTATCACGTAGAACAAACAGAGGTAAATCATGTAGGTCTGAAATGTGGTAAAATAATAAACTAAGGAGTTCAGAACTCGTAGCTAACTAACCAAGTATAAGTACGTGTAGTGTGGGCGCTATGACCATACGCTATGACCATACTAGGAACACGTGCTTATACTTTCCCAAAGTCCAAGTGAATACTAAATATCCGTGACAGATCTTACAATTTTGTCTCGCTATGTGAAGGTTCGATTTCGAGTTTTATGGTGTATGGATTTGCACATGTTAGTCGCTTAGGTGAATAGGGGTAAAGTGCGGGGTATAAGCGAGAGTGAATAAGGGGTATTGCTTGCAAGTGCGGGGTAAGCGAAAGTGAATAGTAATATACAAATGCGGGGTATTCTAGGTTCTATAGCTATTTAGTTAGTTCCACCGCGAGGAGTTCTGTCCTTCTCTCCTTACAGACAATCTACTCTATTTCCTACCCTTAACATATTGTCCGCCTTCTACGAACTAATACTATCGACATAGTCGTTGTATTCTAACATAGCTGACCTAACTCTAAAACACTTCGAGGCTAGCGACCTTTACGACTATCGTAATAACCCGCGAGCGCTATCTAAGGCTATAACCTAAAATCCCTAGGTCTTCTAGCAGATATTTAAGAGTATTATCGAGAGCTTAGAGAGCGAAAGACAAGTATACGCAGAGGCTCTTCGAGACGAACAAAAAGTAAAGGAAGACGCTTAGAAACTCTAGGATAAGAATACGTAACTTTACAATTAATTAGTTAACACTTAGAAACTCTAGAATAAGAATACGTAACTTTACAACTAATTAGTCGTACTTTAGAATTAGAACAATGCCCTTAGAGCTACTGCTCAAGCCGCCCTAGTAAATACGTCTTAACAAGTGCTTGTTATACGTTCGCCAGTATACCTAGATCCTATTAAATTTAGTAGTATACTTCGATCTCCTTCTAACCTTCGCAGCTATCTTATTAGTACGAGAATTAAGCTTTAGTAGAATTAGGATTAGTAGACTACTAAGATCGACCGTATAAACTACGTTTTAAGTACTCTTAAAGGTAAAGCACGTAAGTATATTAACCCTTATATTAATGAACTCGGACAATTCGGCCTAGCTTTACAATCTATTAACGACATCTTTACTACCTTAACCAACACCTTTAGCAATCCTTATTTATAAAGTAACGCCTTTAACAAGCTCTACAAGCTTTAACAAGGTAATATAAGAACTAGCGACTTCCTCGCTAACTTTCTGTCCCTCTATATAGTAGTATACTCTTAAGGATATAAAGCTTACACCCTACTATAAAACGCCTTAGATTCGAGAGTTACTAATCGCGTCTTATAGAACCCCCTCTACAACGATAGACTCGATCTGACGAATTTAGCCTCCCTTGTACGAGATGCCGACCACGTCTGCCGCCGCGTTTTTAGCGAGAATTTCCTTAGTAAGAAGCCTGCGGGTAGTACACAACCTATTCTCCTGCCTACTCCTGCTTCGGCGGAACCTAGTAGTAACCCTATAGATTTAGATACTCTAAGGATTAGTAGTAAGGTGATTTAGACAAAGAAAGAAATCGAGGACAAGAAGCGCGTAAATACGCTAGAGGAGAAGAAGGCTCGGAAGGAATACTAGACTAAGTACAACCTATACTTCTACTACAACTCTCCTAACTATAATCTAAAGACTCCCTGTCCTAAATTAGAGAAGGCGAAGAAGGATAAGGCGGGAAAAGCGTAGTCTCTAGCGATAGTCGCTGTTGGAGACGTAAAAGGAATAAGGTACTAAGGCTCTCTACATTAGAGGAAAGGTAGAAGAACGTTATAGAAGTCCCTTACAAAGTAGTTTATAAAGATACAAATACTAACAATCTACATATTACTTCTACTACTTATTATATACTTAATTCTAGTGCCTTAGCTTAACACTTTATTGATTCCACCTATACACAACGAAATAGATTTGTTTTTAAACCACTAGCTCGGCTATAAAGTCTTTATATTATAGACGGACGACCTTCTATTATAGGTGCTGTCATATACACTATTACTTTAGATTTAATTATTAGTAAGTATATTAAACGTTAGCAGCGGTTTTACGTCACTACGCTAGCATCTTACGATATTATTCTAGGACAGCCTTAGCTAGCTCTTCACAACCCGAACGTAGACTAGGCAGGACGAGTTATCGACTTTTGTTCGGGGTTTTATAAAGCCTACTATATTCTAAAAAGACTAGATACTATACGAGTTACTTGTGTAAGAGAGGAGAATCGAGTACTACTGCCGCGGAAAGTAGGCGCTACCGCTTTCTATACGCTTATAAAGACTTATAGAGTTAAGGTGTTCTCTCTGTCTCTCTTTAAAATTGATCAGCACTTATAGAGGTCCGGGGTAGTTTTAGACGACTCTTTAGTTAAGGAAGCTTTTATTAAGGAACCTCGTTACACTCGTCTATACGATAACCTTAATAGCCCTTAGTAGATAGAGCGTATTCTATAAGAGGATTCCTTCTTACCCCTACCTAACTTGAATACCCCTCGAACTCGACAATAGAGAGCCTCGGAGCTCTATTTGCGTAGTATGTTAATAGAAGACGTAGAAATCGCTTTACGACTAAAATTAATAGTCGATCCTACTTCTCTATTACTATAATACTACTATCGTCACTTACTACTTTTCGACAGAGACGTAGCTAATATCCTACTACCTTACCGGGATTGCGATCTCTATATTAAACTTAAGCCTAACAAGACCCTACCTTATAGCAAGCTATATAACATGTCTAAACTAGAGCTTCTAGTCTTACGAAAGTACCTTAAGGAACAGTTAGACAAAGGCTTTATCTACGTAAGCACTTTACCTACCGTATCGCTAGTTCTATTTATAAAAAAGCCCGGCGGTGGCCTTCGCTTTTACGTAGACTATCGACTCCTAAACGATATTACTATTAAGAACCGGTATCCTATTCTACTAATTTAAGAGACTCTTCAACGCTTAAGTAAAGCTCGATACTTTATAAAGCTTAACGTTATCGTCGTATTTAATCGAATTAGGATAAAGGAAGGAGACAAATAGCTTACTACTTTTAATACTAGATACGGCTTATTCGAGTCCCTTGTTGTGCCTTTCGGCCTTATAAATGCCCTAGCTACCTTTTAAGCCTATATTAACGAGGTTCTTCGTCTGTTCTTAGATATCTTTTATACTACTTTTATAGACGACGTATTAGTCTATTCCGATAACCTTTAATCCTATCGCTAGCACGTCTACTAAGTCCTTAATACTCTTTAAGCCGCGGGACTAAATTTAGATATATAGAAGTGTGATTTTAAAGTATAGGAAGTTAAATACCTCGGTATAATAATCAACACTAAGGGAGTACAAATAGACCCGGAGAAAGTCTCTACAGTAGTTCGCTAGTAGACGCCGTCTAATCTTAAGGACTTATAAGCCTTCCTTAGCTTTTTAAACTTTTACCGTCGCTTTATTAAGGACTTCTCGTATATCGTTAAACCTCTTAATTTCCTATCCCGGCAAGGTGTGTCCTAGTCCTGGGATTCGGATTGTGAGCACGCGTTCTAGACTCTTAAGCGAGCCTTTGTTTTAGCCCCTATTCTTCGATACTTCGATTATACTAAAGAAGTAGTCTTAGAATACGACTCTTCGGATTTTATATCTACTATAATACTTTCTTAGTACTTTAATAGCGTTTTACACCCTGTTGCGTTTATGTCTAGAGTCTTTGACCCCGCCGAGTGTAATTACGAGATCTACGACAAGGAGCTCCTTGCTATTGTACAAGCTTTTAAATCCTGGCGGTCCGAGCTAGCTAGCGTCGAATACCCGATTTTAGTTCTTATAGACCACTAGAATCTTAAGTATTTTATAACTACTAAGCATCTTACTCGTCGCTAAGTACGCTAGAGTAAGTTCTTGTCTTCTTTTGATTTTGTTATTAAAGTGGCCCCCGTAAGAGACCTTGTCAAACCCGATTCTTTAACTCGCCGCTCCTAGGATTTGCCCTAGGACTTAGACGACCCTCGCCTAAAATACTAAGACTAGGCCCTACTTAAGGAACGCAATTTAGACCCTACCTTACGACTGTCACCTATTTAACTTAACGAGGAATCTAACAATCAGAGGATTACCCGTATACTTAAAGAAGGATACCCTAACGACCTCTTTTAGAAGCGAATATCTACTAAGATAAATTATGCTAACCGTACCCCACACTCTAAAGAGGTATCGTTATCGGAGTGTTAGATCCGCGATAATTAGTTGTACTTCCGGGATCGCTTATATATTCCTAACACTAGTTTACGCGTATGGCTACTTTAAAAGAGCCACGATTCCGTTAAAAGCGGTTACCCGGGACGAAACAAGCTATTCGAGTTAGTTTCTCGCTATTATTAGTGGCTAAAGCTTTACTACGATATAGCTTAGTTTTGTAAAGCTTGTGAGAATTGCGCTTGTAATAAGTACTCTCAACTTCGTTATTAGGGTACTCTAAAACCACTCCTACTTCTACTTTAGCGTTAGACCGACTTGTCTATAGATTTTATAGGACCTATTGCTCGAGTAGACGGCTTTAACTAGATAATAGTAGTAACCGACAGACTTTCTAAGGACTGCCATATTATTCCTTGTAAAACGACTATAACGGCCGCCGACTTAGCTTATATCTTCGTTCGAGATATTTAGAAGCTCTACAGACTCCCTAGTTTAATTGTCTCTGACCGAGGAACCTTATTTATATCTAACTTCTAGAAAACTGTCTATAAGATACTATAAATTTAAGTATAGCTCTCGACAGCGTACTACCCTAAGACCGATAGCTAAACTAAAATTATAAATAAGTCGGTAGCGAAATATCTTCGACTTTATTTAGACTTCGCCTAGAAAAAGTAGGTATAATACCTTCCTTTAGTAGAATTCGCTATAAGGAACGTTGTTAATAGCTCTACTAGAATGTCCCCCTTCTTCGCGAACTACGGTTACCATCCTCGGCTAAGCTTTTCACTACTAAGAGACCTAGCTTCCTTGTCACCAAAGGAGCTAGCTAGCACGCAGTTCGTACAAAAAATATAAGAAATCCTCGAATTGCTTCGAACTAACCTACTAGCTGCTCGGGACTCTATAGAGTCCTTAGCTAATAATTCGAGAACTCCTACCCCCGACTATCGAGTGGGCGATTTAGTGCTATTAAGTACTAAGAACATCCTGTCTACGCGTCCTATTCCAAAGTTTGACGCTAAGTTTATTAGTCCTTTCCGCGTGTTACAAAAGGTCAACTCGTATGCTTATAAACTAGACTTGCCACCCGAGCTTAAGTCTATCTACCTAGTCTTTCACACTAATTTACTACGTCCCTCGGCGGGCACCCCGCTCCCTAGCTAGTATAATCCGCCAGCGATGCTAGTAGCACTTAATAATAGTAGTTAAGAGCTCTAGGCTATCGATAAAATCGTCGACTCTAGGCGTTAGGACGGCCAATTTTAGTATCTTGTTTAGTAGCGAGGTTACGACGAGAGTACCTAGGTGTCACGAATCACGAGTACACGTGATATCTGTCATAATAAGAGGCGCAACCCTCGACAGTGTCAGGGTATCACTAGGAGCGTACAAAAGACTATTCCAGAATAAGGTTGAGATTGATCGCGAGCCTTCTAAGAAAGTCCTAGAGCTAGCTATTATTTATAGTCAACAAGAATCCACGCTAAGCCCCACTGGGCAGCTCCACGCTAGCCTCGATTAGGCAACTCCATCCTGCTCCATCCCTTAATTGCATTCACTAAGCGAAGTAAACAAACTCTACACCAACCCATATTCACCCACATATGAGCCCTCACAGACAGGCACATCTAGGTTTCTTATAGCAAATAGGGATCGCTTAGAGTAGCTAAGCGATCCAAGGATTTTCATTGGTGATTGTCACGTGACCAACTGTCGCTAGACAGGGCGACTGGTCTAGCAGTCTAGCAGCGACTGCAAGACCAGGCTAGCACATGGAGGACGAAGGTTCTATATAATACTGGCACGTCTGCCATTAGATAGGAGCTTCGTGCTCAACTTATTTATCAATCTTATCATATTAGTTTGACATCTTTGATACAAGTAACGAGTTCACTTCCAAGTGAACAACCCGACAGTCTTCTTCTTATCCTAGCATACCAACCAGCGAACACCCAGCCAAGTTTAGTTAGCCCGATTGAGTATTCGTTGCACTAGGAACCTCTTAAAAACGTCTTTTCAGGGTCTATATCTCGCGCTTTATTCTATCGTTCTTTTCCGGATAAGTTATAACCTACTTCTAAGGAATTAAACGCTACTCGAACTACTTCGAAGTAGTACAATTTAGGTATAAGGGGGGGCCTTATGTAAAGGTTCGATTTCGAGTTTTATGGTGTATAGATTTTTATATATTAGTCGCTTAGGTGAATAGGGGTAAAGTGCGGGGTATAAGCGAGAGTGAATAAGGGGTATTGCTTACAAGTGCGGGGTAAGCGAAAGTGAATAGTAATATGCAAATGCGGGGTATTCTGGGTTCTATAGCTATTTAGTTAGTTCTACCGCGAGGAGTTCTGTCCTTCTCTCCTTGCGGACAATCTACTCTATTTCCCACCCTTGACACGCTACAATTATATTACACCTTATACCTTATACCCTTACCTCCTCTCTATTTCTTCCTCAGTCTAGCTAGCCATAAGAACAATCTATCCCTCTTCGTCAAAAGATTCAACCTAGATATTTTCTATATATGTCTACCTAGTATTCACTAACCTAGATCTAATCTGATCTATCCTTTCTCCTAACACACTTCATTTAATTAAATTTACCTGTCTAATTTATATAATAGTATTAAAGAGATAGACTTTAGTTAAACGATTATATACAGATTTTATATATATCTAATTAATCTTACCAAGAAAAAGATTTATTAAAAGCTTTAACGTAAGAACTTCAAAAAGATATATTACGAACTAGTAAAATCAAAATAATCTATCTGTTGCGATATATAGATAAGTGAATAGTGGATAAGGAAGTGAAGAGCAGCATATGGGGAAGCGTCACGTGACCAGCCCTGACGACGCCACCACAATCAGTACTTAGTCACTTAGCTAGTCACTCTAAATACAACACGAATTATGACAAACAACACCTAGGACCTGTCAGGGAATCACTAGAAGCGTGCAAAAGACTACTCTAGAATAAGGTTGAGATTGATCGCGAGCCTTCTAAGAAAGTCCTAGAGCTAGCTAATATTTATAGTCCACAACAAAGAATCCACGCTATACCCGATTAGGCTAATTGGGGAAGCTCTATCTATAACAACATCTAAAACAACATTCACTAAGCGAGTCAACAAACCTACACGTGACCACATTCAATCTACAAACCCACACGTGACCACATTCAATCCACAAACCTATATGTAACCACATTCAATCTATAACCCACACGTGACTACATTCACCTAAGCCTCGAGCCCTCATAGGACCTAACAGTCTTAAACCAACACTATCCTTTATCCTAAAACCATCCTTTTAATCAAACTCCTTCAACTAACCCACACAAAAACATGAAATCAATAAACTTTACTTAAACGAAGATCTATGTATTTTATAAATATCTAATAAAATCTCCCTAAAAAGTAATTAACTAAAGACTATAACGTAATAACTTTAAAAAAGATATATTATAAACAACTAAAATCTATCTAATTTATATTTTCCCCTAACACCGTTTATACAATTAAATTCCTTCAACTAATTAACACAAAAACATTAAATCAATAAACGTTACTTAAACGATTATCTATAGATTTTATATATATCTACTAAATCTCCCTAAAAAGTAATTAACCAAAAACTATAACATAATAACTTTAAAAAAGGTATATTATAAACAACCTAAATCTATCAAATCTATAATTCCTCCTAACACCGTTTATACAATTAAATTCCTTAAACTAATTAGTATAAAAAAATAAATATGTAAACTTTACGTTAATAAATTTCTATACATTCTCTAAGAAAAATATCAATCAAAAACCCTAAAATAATAAAGTCGAAAAAGAATCATTACGAACAACTCGCTTCTTACTAACGAGGTCTAATAAATACTAGTAACGATAGTGTAGATAACACGAACGTACCAACTGATACTTACCATTATCTACAACCATAACTAGGATCCTTTATTTACGTGGGGTAGAAAGAACTTTATTAGTTCTTCCTATCTATTAAACCTGTGAGGGCACGAAGCTTAGGTGAATGTAGTCACGTGTGGATTTGGGTTATCGATTGAATGTGGTTACGTATAGGTTTGTAGATAGAATGTGGTCACGTGTGGGTTTGTTGACTCGCTTAGTGAATGTTGTTTTAAATATTGTTTTAGATAGAGCTTCCCTAATTAGCCTAATCGGGTATAGCGTAGATTCTTTGTTGTAGACTATAAATATTAGCTAGCTCTAGGACTTTCTTAGAAGGCTCGCGATCAATCTTAACCTTATTCTAGAGTAGTCTTTTATACGCTTTTAGTAATTCCCTAATATATTGATTGCCTTCTTCTAAATCGAGTTCGACCTAACCTAGTCGTCGTACTTACTATATCTATTCCTCCGAATATAACTTACGACGAGTTCGGTGCTCTATTAGCTTCGGCTTCTAAGTATTCCGACCTCGTCACACTCTACAACTTTAATAACGATTAGTTTATTTAAGTGTTTACCGACCTTACTACCTCCCTTCGACAATTATAAACTAACCTTCGACAATCATAAACTAACGCTTAGAATCTTAATATCTAGAACTAACTTTACCTTAATAAGGTTAGTATACTTTAGGTACAGATCTAGGGATTTATTAACTAATCTAATTAAACCGCAGACCTCTAAGATTAAGTTACAGGCCTTTAAAGCTAACTTTAGTCGTATACCGATTGGACCGATTAGGTTATAAGTCTTTAGAACTAAATTAGAAGTCTTTAGAACTAAAATATAGGCCTTTAAAGCTAACTTTAGTAGCGTATCGATTAGACCGATTAGGTTACGTATCTTTAGAACTAGGTTACAATGTAACGAATACTCAATCGGGCTAACTAAACTTGGCTGGGTGTTCGCTGGTTGGTATGCTATGATAAGAAGAAGACTATCGGGTTGTTCACTTGGAAGTGAACTCGTTACTTGTATCAAAGATGTCA